>NW_021011479.1:1649801-2018712 GCF_003987935.1 Bombyx mandarina
ACAAAGACCCACACATGACATCATCCGCTGTAATTGGTATTTAGTTAGATGTAAACAAATCTAATAACTATATAATAGGTTCTATTTAATGACCATTTAAATTTAACGAAGAAATCTTGTTACTAATTTTTAGAACGTTTTCATGTCTAATCGAGATACTGTATCGATTTCGTGAATAAAACCGAACTGATCTATACTCTATACTAATATTATAAAGAGGAAAGATTTGTTTGTTTGTTTGTCTTGAAGGTTTGGGTATTGAAGTAGGCGCGTGCCGGAGAACACTGGAGAGCGGATGTTGAGTAAATTAGTTGGTCCACTGTATTGCGAAGCCTACACTATTGCCGGGAGGCGCCGACCAGTGAGGGCTATGAATCTTTTTTTGAAAGAAAATTAGAGAGTCCTTACTAGAAGGACCTCCAATAATGTGAAGCCCATAGGTGGTAAGAAATACCTAAAATGGATTCTTTTACATCGCGGTGGGCCGCTGCGAAAGCTATTGGATGTTAGGAATAAGAAGTAATGTACTACAACTTTGTCGAAACGCATAGTATGTGTAGGAAAGAAGTGTCGCGAAGCAAGATGTCCTAACTGATTAGGTGGTGTATAGCCGCAATAAAAGAGAGTGAAAAGCGCCGAAATATGGGTTGAAATGTTTCTGGTAAGAAACCTGAGGCGGACCGGAGTCGGGCCCGGCGTAAGTGCGTAAGAGGTTTTTGCCGCTTTTGTAAATTTCCGTAAGGGGCCCGCCCCGGGGGGGCGTCTAGCTAGTGTGGTGATGGCGTGGGTATGATACTGGAGCTTGGGACCGGAGTTGTTAGTACGCATTAAGTATGCGCTTTAGACACAGAACGGGTTATTTGTGAATGTTAGAGCCCTGTAAGATGGGATGTCGAAGAATGCAGTTGTGACGATGAGTGGACCCTCAAGACAATTAACAAGGAAGGAGGTGTTGTGGTGGCAAGGAGGAAGGCAGAGTGGCAGGACTCTCCCGTGTGCCGAGTTGCACGGAATGACGCCACAGTTAATCAAGTGTGGTTCTGCGGTAGAAATACTTGGATTTAGTGTGTAGGTGGTAGCAATTAACGCCGATCTAGTTGGCAACTAGGTTATAAAGTCTTATGCATAACTGTGAGGTTAGTTGATTTTCCGCGTTGTATTGAGGAAACTGGCACTGTAGAACTGTATCTCAGAACATGGGGTAGAGTTGGAAATCATCGAAAGCTTTCGGTTTTGACTAGAGACCTATTGACCCATAATTAGTTGGGTAAAAAGTAGTTCGTGAGATCCTAATAATTGTACGCAACTTACCGTTGTTGCAATATTTAATACTTGCGTTGGTCAAGATCTTCATAGACTTTTAATATTCGTTGAATAAGTTTGATTAGTTTTGTTAATAATGGTAGAAGAGTGGTAGAATGTTGAGCTGGATTTTTGTCAGTAGATGAGTATTATCGTGCGTTTATTTATATTTTCTTGTGTGTTGTTTCGTTGTAGGCTGTCCACAGGTTGTTGTTACTGTGTGTGCTTATGTTTGTTTTGTATTCGGGTTCACTATTTAATTTGATTTTTATTTAGATTTTTCTTATTTTTATACTTTTTTTTATTGTTTACATGGGTGGAGCTCACAGCCCACCTGATGTTAAGTAGTTACTGAGTCTCATAGACATCTACGACGTAAATGCGCCACCCACCTTGAGATATCAGTTCTAAGGTCTCAAGTATAGTTACAACGGCTGCCACCTCCTTCAAGCCGAAACTGATTATTTCTTTGCGGCAAGAAAATAGACAGGGTGGGTGGTAACTAACCCGCGCGAACTCACAGTAGTCCTCCTACCGCCATAGTAAAAGTTATGTTTATACTCAGTTTTACCAGTTTAAGTTAAAACTGTAGTGAATACCACGCTCTAAATCTAGTACACACGTACCCAGCCTTCATTCCGCAATGAACCCTAAGGAAACGAGGGTGACTGAAAATCAGCGCTGTTCAATTTATCGACTCAGAACAGAATTAGCTAAGCCACCTCGTTTTGTCTTTTTCTTTTCTTTTATTTAATGTGAAAGGCAATAAATGATTTTATTATTATTACTAGCTGACCCGGCAGATTTCGTAGTGCCTCAATCGATAAACAAAAGGCCTAAACTTTTGTGGTATGAGGAAGATAACATTTAGAAAAACAAAGAGATCCTGTCGGACGGGGGGACACATCAATAAGGAAAAGACGAGAACAGTTGTTAGATTTTTATTAAATGTCGCGAGCACGTTGTCCTGTATTTGTATCGGTAGTCTTTGTTAAAGCCTTCTCGTGGGACTTCCACAAATAATTAAAGAAGGCAAATTAGCGCAAATCGGGTGTCAGCCGGTTCGATGTTGTGTTCGGGTTGTTGTTTTTGTTTTGTTTGGTTAGCGAGACGGTAAGGAAGCAGAAATTAAGTTTTTATGAGCTAGAGATTATTACAAGATAAGAATAGCAGGGGTAGGGAAACGGGTATTTTGTTGTGTATGCAACCTGAAGGTGGGAGGTGGAGAGTAACCGTCCCGACGAGGATAAGGTGCGCAATGGTTAGAGGGGCCCCAGCCGAGGTTCGTTGTATACCGGAGTGATGCCTTTTTAGAAGAAGGAGGTGTGACGAATCAGTAGTCACGGCGACTTTCCCATCGACGATCCAACAGTAGAAACTCACAAGAAGTCAGTCGAGTGTTGAGAGCTCCGTGGCACGACAAGCCGGCGCTCAAACCGTGTGTTGAGAGGTGACCGCTCAGCGAATGTCCGTTGCCAAGAGTGGTGGTCACTCAGGCGCAAATATTCGATTAGCACAAATGAACAGTAAGACAGGAAGAATGAACAGGTGTTTAATATTGAAATTTGTGTTTGAATTTGCCCAAAGTTAGAGTCGTGAGGATTATCAGGATCATGTGGACACGCACGCACGTATATATGTATATTGTCACATTTTTACGTGCTTTCTTCTATGTCTTTTTTTATTGCCTAGATGGGTGGTCGAGCTCACGGCCCATGTGTTATGTGGTCACAAAGGCCCATAGCTATGAAATATGAAAATACCTCTGGGTCTGCGGAGGGACTTCGGTTCCCTCTGTATTTTGTACCGTATGTTCCATGGGGAGTGCTCTGAGGAATTGTTCGAGATGATACCACATCTCGTTTTTACCATCGCACCGCCCGCCACCGGAGTAGAGTTCATCCATACTACCTGGAGCCACTGCGGTCATCCACAGTGCGTTTCCAGAGATCTTTTTTGCCACGTACCATCCGGCTATGGAATGAGCTCCCCTCCACGGTGTTTCCCGAGCGCTATGACATGTCCTTCTTCAAACGAGGCTTGTGGAGAGTATTAAGCGGTAGGCAGCGGCTTGGCTCTGCCCCTGGCATTGCTGAAGTCCATGGGCGACGGTAACCACTCACCATCAGGTGGGCCGTATGCTCGTCTGCCTACAAGGGCAATAAAAAAAACACATATCGCACAGCTTGAGACATGAGTTCTAAGGTTTCAATAGTTACGGCTGCCCCACCCTTCAAACCACAACGCATTACTACTTTACGGCAGAAATAGGAGGGTGTTGGTACCACCCGGCAACTCAAAGAGGTCTACCAAAGTAATTCACTGTTATAATTTGCGGTGATTTTTATTTTTATTTTATTTATACTTATTGTACACAAAAAGAAAATACAATAAAAACAGATTTATAAGAAATTCTAAAAACTAATGTAGCAGAGGCGAGCTGTCTCATTCATGAGTTTTCTTCCAGCAAACCATTATCAGAGAGAAATACGATGTATAAGAGGGGAATAGTGTACAATATAAGAGCTATTAAAGCATGATTTTTAAACTAAGCATTAAAAAAATAATCTAATATTAAATGAAAAATACATATAAATAAAAATACATAAAACAATAACTTAAATACGATTAAAGTGACAGGAAATGTTTCTTCATTTGACTCTTAAAAACTTTCTAGAGAGAACTAGCACGAATAGGTTGAGGGAGAGAATTCCATAATCGCACTGCTTGTATTGTGAAAGAGCCACTATAGCGACTAGAGCTGTGTATGGGAGTTTTTAAAAGAAGAGAAGTGGCTTGTCGACTAACTTTGCCGTCAGGAATCAGATATTCAAAGCGTTCACGGAGATAGATAGGGGCATCAGGATTGTGAAGAATAGAATAGAGAAAAGAGAGAATGTGGCAATCTCGACGTCGCCTAATCGGCAGCCACCTTTGTAGGCAGACAGGCATACGGCCCACCTGATGGTGAGTGGTTACCGTCGCCCATGGACTTCAGCAATGCCAGGGGCAGAGCCAAGCCGCTGCCTACCGCTTAATACTCTCCATAAGCCTCGTTTGAAGAAGGACATGTCATAGCGCTCGGGAAACACCGTGGAGGGGAGCTCATTCCATAGCCGGATGGTACGTGGCAAGAAAGATCTCTGGAAACGCACTGTGGATGACCGCAGTGGCTCCAGGTAGTATGGATGAACTCTACTCCGGTGGCGGGCGGTGCGATGGTAAAAACGAGATGTTGGTATCATCTCGAACAATTCCTCAGAGCACTCCCCATGGAACATACGGTACAAAATACAGAGGGAACCGAAGTCCCTCCGCAGACCCAGAGGCTATTTTCATATTTCATAGCTATGGGCCTTTGTGACCACATAACACATGGGCCGTGAGCTCGACCACCCATCTAGGCAATAAAAAAAGACATAGAAGAAAGCACGTAAAAATGTGACAATATACATATATACGTGCGTGCGTGTCAACATGTCCTGAGTAATCCTCACGCTCTAACTTTGGGCATCAACACAAATTTCAATATTAAAACCTGTCATTGTTTGTCTACTGTATTGTGCTAATGAATATTTGCTGAGTGACACATTTGCCAACGACATTCCGCTTGAGTCACTCTCAAGGTGAGGCGGTTGTGTGCACGGAGCTTCACACTCGATTGACTTTGTGGTTTTATGTTGGATCGTCGATGGAAAGGTCGCGGATATGATTGTAACATCTCCTTCTTTAAAAAGGCATACTCGGTATAACGACCTGGCTGGGCCCCTTAAATTGCGATTATTCGTCGGACGGTATCCACCTCCCATCAGGTTGATTACAACAAAAATACGTTTTCCTACCCCTGTATTCTTATATTGTAATAATCTCTATGTATAAAAATTAATTTCTGTTCGTTAGTCTCGCTAAAACTCGAGAACCGCTGAACCGATTTGGCTAATTTTGGTTTTTAATTATTTGTGGAAGTCCAGAGAAGGTTTAAAAGATAGATAAATAAGAAAGTGCTCGGAATTTAATAAAAATAACAATTTTGTTTTTCCTTTGATGTGTCCCCCGTCGAACGGATTCCTTTTGTTTGTTTTAAATTTATTTTATACAAAAGTTTAGGCCTTTTGTTTATCGATTGAGGCACTACGAAATCTGCCGGGTCAGCTAGTAATAATAATAAAATCATTTATTGCCTTTCACATTAAATAAAAGAAAAGAAAAAGACAAAACGAGGTGGCTTAGCTAATTCTGTTCTGAGTCGATAAATTGAACAGCGCTGATTTTCAGTCACCCTCGTTTCCTTAGGGTTCATTGCGGAATGAAGGCTGGGTACGTGTGTACTAGATTTAGAGCGTGGTATTCCTAGTTTTACTTAAACTGGTATAAACTGGTATAAACTACTTTTACTGACGGTAGGACTACTTGTGAGTTCGCGCGGGTTAGTACCACCACCCTGTCTATTTCTGCCGCAAAGCAATAATGCGTTTCGGCTTGAAGGAGGTGGCAGCCGTTGTAACTATACTTGAGACCTTAGAACTGATATCTCAAGGTGGGTGGCGCATTTACGTCGTAGATGTCTATGAGACTCAGTAACTACTTAACATCAGGTGGGCTGTGAGCTCCACCCATGTAAACAATAAAAAAAAGTATAAAAATAAGAAAAATCTAAATAAAAATCAAATTAAATAGTGAACCCGAATACAAAACAAACATAAGCACACACAGTAACAACAACCTGTGGACAGCCTACAACGAAACAACAAAGAAAATATAAATAAAGCACGATAATACTATTACTGACAACCAGCTCAACATTTACACTTGTACATTATTAAAAATAATAATTATTAAGAATATTAAAAGTCTATGAAGATTTTGACAAGCAAGGATTAAACTATTGCAAGGTAAGTTGCGTAAATTATTAGGATCTAGAACTACTTTTTACCAACTAATTATTGGTAATAGGTCTAGTCAAACGAAAGTTTCGATGATTCAACTCTACATGTTCTGAGATACAGTTCTAAGTGCAGTTTCTAATACAAGGAAATAATAATCACAGTTATGCAAAGATTTATAATAGTTGCCAATAGATGGCGTTAATTGTAACTACAAACTAAATCAAAGTATTTTAGAGAAACAATTGATTAATGTGGCGTATTGTGAACTCGCAAGGGAGAGTCCTGCCACTCTGCTTCTCTTGGCCACAAAACTCTTCTGTTATTGTTTGAGGGTCACTCATCGTAACAATTGCATCTTCGACATCCCATCTTAAGGTTAACATTCACAAATAACCCGTTCTGTGTTAAGCGCATATTAATGCGTAAAACTGGTCCCAGCTCCAGTATCATACCACGCCATCACCACATAGCTAAGAGCGCTAGAAATACAAAAGGGAAAATACTTAGCACTAGCGGCCCGCTCCGGCTCCGCTCAGGTTTTTAACAGAAATTTCAACCATATTTGGCGTTTTATTTTTTATTGCGGTATAACCATAATAGTTAGACATTTGCTGTCGCGACACTTTTTCTAAATAATAATGCGTTCTACAAAGTTGTAGTACATTATTTTATTCTAACATCAATAGTTTTCGCAGGGCACGCGATGTAAAGAATATTTTAGGTAATTTTTTTACACCTTGGGTTACATTATTGGAGTTTTAGTAAGGATCTCTAATTTTTTTCAAAAAAAGATTATAGCCTATGTCGCTCCGGAATAGTGTAGCTTCCAAACAGTGAAATAATTTATCAAATCGGTTCAGTTGTTTCGGAGCCTATTCAATACAAACAAACAAACAAATCTTTCCTCTTTATAATATTAGTATAGAGTATAGATCAGTTCGGTTTTATTCACGAAATCGATACAGTATCTCGATTAGACATGAAAACGTTCTAAAAATTAGTAACAAGATTTCTTCGTTAAATTTAAATGGTCATTAAATAGAACCTATTATATAGTTATTAGATTTGTTTACATCTAACTAAATACCAATTACAGCGGATGATGTCATGTGTGGGTATTTGCTGTGTATGGGTAAGTTTACGTTCTACAGTAAGTTCCTCATGTATTTGTCCAGAAATCACATCACACGCTATAAGCTGTTTCCTTAAATTTTCTCAAGTCGTAATTAAAATTAAAACATTATAATTAATCCTAATTTTACGGCCTATATATTTTTAGATAAGTTATATTTTTAGACTATTGTTACGCCGGTAAGAGTAATGCCATCTATCGCCGAATAGTCGAACGAATGTCGAAGGTTCTAGTAGCATCTAGAACTCTCGAGAAGTACAACGCCATCTATTGTCAGATAGCGGAAGCACACAATACTAGATTTTTGTGGAATATTCTCGACGATTCTAGGGATTTCGTCTCGGCCATAAAAGCGTTGCAGAGATGGCACGCAGTCAGTTAGTAATCGGAACTACTCGAAGCGAAACAGCGAACGGATCACCTGAAGCGAAGCGAAAGAAGCGAGTTGAGAGTTTTAAAGTGTTTGTGAAGTGTTCTAAGTGCTAAAACAGTGTTAAGTTGTAATTCGGTTTTTTTTTTTTATTATCCCCAACCCCAGCGCGTAACACTATTATGCTATATTATAACAAGACTATAAGTATATAACTATAAAACATCTTAATCGTTAATGACTAAGAAAACTAAAGTATTTGAAGCATCGGTAAAAATATAATGACAACGAAAATGCGCGACCATAAAGCAAGCTTTAATTACGCGTTATGTAAATGCGTTGAGCCAAGCTTTGTAAAGTCGGACGGTAGTTTGGAAAAACAAGAGTTGATTCGTTTTTCAAGCTTCTCACTAGAATATAAATGTAAAAGATGAGTAACACATTACAGGTTAACCACACACCCTTATCTAAACGTAACAACACAAGCAATAGTGTGGCTAGTAAGCTGAGGCAAGTTCATCGCGATCCGTATATTTGTTTTTGTAACTGGTATCATCACGTATTGATTAATAAATAAATGCCCAATGTTTTTTAACTTGGATCTCGGGAGTTCCTCCCTTCCAAAGTATATTTTTAGAGAGAGTGGATATTTTTATTATGGGGCTTCCTGATCAGTCAACGTATCTCTTCTATTGACAGCGTGAACCGAACCGTTTCAAATTGATTTCGCGTCAATCTAGTAGGTTTATTTGCGTGTGTGTGTGTGTGTGTGTTTTTTAATTCGTTATAATATATCAACGCCACAAAATGTGTGTATACAAACTAAAAAGATTGTTTTTATTGCTGCAAGAGGTAGGAGAGCCGTCTGTTGAAAAGTAGGCCCTAGAAATTGACATTGCCTCGTATAAGCGAGGGCGAGGAAAGCTATCCGTGTCTGTGCGGGTGCCGCGCAAGGAGAACATGGGACGAAAGTACTTATTAGACTAACCAATTATTTGAGAGGAGGAATTATTTGAGATAAATCCATCATCTCGTTTTTACCATCGCACCGCCCGCCACCGGAGTAGAGTTCATTCATGCTACCTGGAGCCCCTGCGTTCATCCACAGTGCGTTTCCAGAGATATTTTTTGCCACGTGCCATCCGGCTTTGGAATGAGCTCCCCTCCACGGTGTTTCCTGAGCGCTATGACATGTCCTTCTTCAAACGAGGCTTGTGGAGAGTACTCAACGGTAGGCAGCGGCTTGGCTCTGCCCCTGGCATTGCTGAAGTCCATGGGCGACGGTAACCACTCACCATCAAGTGGGCCGTATGGTCGTCTGCCTACAATTGCAATAAAAAAAATGTATGATACAATCTTTGATGCTAAGTTTTTAATGTTGTGTTGACATGAACTAACATAAAATTAAGTTTCATCTCACCATCAAGCCAAGAGGTAGCTAGAGAGTGAGCATGAACCACTACATGATTTGGTTTTCTACACATCTGCTGGTAGGACCTCTTGGGAGTCCGCACGGGTAAGTACCACCACCCTGCCTATTTCTGCCGTGAAGCAGTAATGCGTTTCGGCTTGAAGGGTGGGGTAGCCGTTGTAACTATACTGAGACCTTAGAACTTATATCTCAAGGTGGGTGACGCATTTACGTTGTAGATGTCTATGGGCTCCAGTAACCACTTAACACCAGGTGGGCTGTGAGCTCGTCCATCCATCTAAGCTAAAAAACTAGAAAAAAAAACATCATTATTTTTACAAGTGTTTAATATTAGTCTATCAGTAATATGCTAGCATAACCACTGTACTAAAACTGATTTAGCCTAAGCCGCTTGCCGTCTACAAACGCAAACTACCAAAAGACCCATTTAAAAAAATATATCAAAGAAATCTTCAGAAAAAGTGATTTCGCGCGTTAATACTCTAATAATAAAATGGCCCCCAATAAGACAAGATGGCGTCCGGCGTCGTGTAGAAAATGGCCGACAATTTAGCTAACGGTCTCGCTAAGGTATTTGATGAGCTTGTCTGTTTAAATTGAATAGTATTCGTATATATTCGTAACGTAGGAATTCTTGGTATTATTTAATTAAAAAGGACGTCAACTGTAAAAATGTAACAACTACATTAACATTAGTGTATTGTAATCCGCACAAGTGAAGAGCGCCCAATCCACTCAGTTTCTGTGGTAAATTTCGAGTGCAGGAAAGCCATAATCATTAATTAGATTGAGAGCGCTATTGGAACTAAAAAAGACATGATTGAAATTGTTTTTATGTGTATTTGTCGTATGCGCTACAAAGTTTTGCAAACTATTAAAAGAAAAATCAATTATCCCCGAATTTCCAATCCTAAAATAAAGACCTAAGCACATTTTCAGACAGCAAAACACGAAAAACATCCTTCACTCGCTTAAGTTTTGGCAATATTAAAACTGCACTGCCTTTGACACAATACTGCCTTAGCGTCTAGAGTATACGGTCTAATGTCGCTTCATTTTTACTTTTGAACTTCTTTCAGTGTTGTGAATGAAATGGACCCCGATCGTTGCGATTGTCTGCGTAGACTTTTTGCTTTACGTAGCTTGTTAGAGGGAAGGGAACGAAATAGAAAATAGCATCACGAAATAGTTTCGCCACGCTCCAAGCCCAGGGCTGTCATGTGGAGAAGCGTTCTCGATGGACTTGACGCTCAAGGTCTGTATTGTGTGTCTAGTTACGAGAGAAATGCCCTTAAATCGGTTAACTGAAGCTTTTTTTTTGTTTTCCTACCTATGCTGATAGCCTTGAGAGGCTATTTCAGCTTCTTATTGACGTGTAGGTGAGCTCACGGAACTCAAGCCGGGAGTGTTATTAACACTGGCCTTAGCAACTGCAGTGCTTCGCAGAATCTACCACCGGATCGGAAATGCGACCCACTGAGAAGATCGGGCGAAAAACTCAGTAGGCTGTGTCTATGGGTAAATTCACTCATCGAGCCCTTCGTCGTAAGCGACGGGTTCGATGAGAACGGTGTCCGGTGCTTGTGGTACCTAAAAGCACCGTTAATGGATCAGGAGGATCCGTAATGCCGTGCTTAGGGCGACGTCGACTGCTTACCATTGAAACTAAAGCAAAATTAAGAGAGCCTTTTATAATAAACTAGGACGTCAACAATTTTCCAACAAATTTCACAACCAAACTCGCTGTTATTTATTCAAGCTAAAGATATCGGCTTATTAAATACGACATCAGTCAACTACGGAATTATATTCTTCGTCGTTTCGCTTTTCTGTTTATTTTCGCGGTCTTTGTTTACCATAGCTTCCAGTAATTGCTTTTGTTCGCGTAGTATTTGACTTTAAACTAGTTGTTAAAACTTTATGCATTATAAATTAGATTTTTTTTCTAATGGCGGAACTGGTTCGATTGGTGGTTCTTATTTTCATTGCGATTTTATAGATGGGCAGTGGAATCCACGAGGACTGTGAGTTATTAGCAAAAAGTCGTAGTGGCTTAAGGGATAAGACGTCCGGTGCATTCGTGTTGAGCGATGCACTGGTGTTCGAATCCCAGGCGGGTACCAATTTTTGTAAAGAAATACGTACTCAAACAACTTACTGGTAGATAGGACCTCTTGTGAGTCCGCACCAGTAGGTACCAACACCCTGCCTATTTCTGCCGTGAAGCAGTAATGCGTTTCGGTTTGAAGGGTGGGGCAGCCGTTGTAACTATACTTGAGACCTTAGAACTTATATCTCAAGGTGGGTGGCGCATTTACGTCGCAGATGTCTATGAGCTCCAGTAACCACTTAACATCAAGTGGGCTGTGAGGTCGTCAAACCCATCTAAGCAATAAAAAAATGATAATAATAAAACAAGAGTACTCTCAGTTCTATTCGAATAAAGATTATATTAAATTCGTACCGAAAGAAAAGATAAAGGTGCTAGATTGATCTGACTCAACAGGCCGTGACTCATGGTCATTAAATTCTCCGTGAAAACCAAATAAGATTGTCGACTATATTAAAGTTTTCCTCGTCTCTAACGTACACACGCGCTAGGCACATATTTGTGTTGTGAGTGATTCCTCAAATCTTTTCACACTGAATTAGGCACCGCCACCCGTCTATCAGTCAGTGACTGGACTGCTCTATAGTACAAAGTAACCAACAGAAAGCGGCGAAAGACAAAAAAATTGAACTGGAACAAAAACGGAACCTTGCTGAATAAACCGTTACAAAAAACTAATAGATATCACCTTGACGAGCGTTAACTTCACTAAGTGCAGATGGTTAGGTCATGTAAAGCAAAGGGCTTTTGTACAAGTAGGCTCACATGTTGCCATAAAGATATCAAGCTATTGGTTAATCAAATAAAACAAGATTTTGGTACCATCGTGGTTGAATTGATTGAAATAAAAAAGAAAGAAAATATAAATCTGTGATGTGAATGAGTTTGAATAAGCGGTAAGCAGTGGCTTGGCTTTGCACCTGGCATTGCTGACGTTAATGAGCGATGGTAACCAGTCACGATCAGGTGGACCGTATGCTCGTCTGTCTACAATGGCAATAAAAAAATACTTCCAAAGCTTACCTTGATACCTGAGGTTAAAGTTTTTTGATTTATTGTTATAACGGCTGTCCATACTTCAAGTCAAATGCTAAGATGGTTTCATCAAATAATGCTTGCAACAGGCCCCACGCTCAGAATTTGAAGTACCGATCTGGCCACAGCGCAAGGACACTGCGACATGCCGCTGCTACCAGCGGGTGATAATGGAACCAGTTTCCCCTAACACTCTGACTAATAGACGGATACCTAATTGGCATTAAGATCCTCCGACACCACGACATTAAGACACCTAACGAATGTAATCTAGTCGTTTAAATCAGCCATTAAGAAAAACCTAAAAATCTCTGTCCCGAAGAAAAATCTACTAACCATACCCGTAGTGTATGCAAAACAAACTCTCGAAGGCGTTGACTCCGTGCGTCACTTGCGTTCCATTGCGTGTAAGGCGAATGGAAAAAAAACGAATGTGATTTTTAGGGTTTGTCGTGTTAGGAATATTGAGTTCTTCCACCTGTCTTCGGCTCCAGTGGACCGTGTACCGGGTAGACTGTACAGAGAGTTAACATTATTCTCGACTTCCCAAGCCCGCAGAGACGACGGCGTTCAGTGGATAGTGACATTGGCTCGCAGGAAGTAATTGTCTTCCTCCTACTGCGTACAATTTGCCTGATTGTCTCACAGACGACGTTCCGACGCCCACGGGTTTGTTCCCAGGCTATTAATATGTTTGTTTTTCATCATTTTTAGAGTTCCGTTGTTTTCTTTTTGTGTTTTTTTTATTGCTTAGATGGGTGGACGAGCTCACAGCCCACCTGATGTTACTGGAGCCCATAGACATCTACAACGTAAATACGCCACCCACCTTGAGATATAAGTTCTAAGGTCTCAAGTCTAGTTACAGCAGCTGCCCCACCCTTCAAACCGAAACGCATTACTACAGAAATAGGCAGAGTGGTGGTATCTACCCGCGCGGATTCACAAGAGGGCCTTCCACCAGTTGTACAGATAAAGGAAAATAAAATCCATCCAATTATGTCATCAAGTCCGTCTGTCGGAGTCGGCTTAGTGTCGCGTCCTAACAATTGAGATTTCGACTTCGTGTGTCAAGGTGGCATTGATCTGACCTTGTCTATCTGATCTAGGACAACAATAACAAAAAACTCGTCGTTAAATTCAACTCTCGTGTGCAGGTCATTAACAATGGCTAACAAGTTATTTTATGAGCATCCTTGAACACTTTTTACTTACTAAATGAAAATTCAAAAGCGCAGTCACGTGAAAATCTGTTTTCGTTACAATTCTGTTAAAATACATTTTCTTTGATGAAGCCAGGTGAGATAATTTGCGAAGATTATTTATATTACAAATAAAATTTACTTATCATCATTATTGTAACCGTCGTTTTAATGACATTGAGACTTAGGCTGTAGACTCGCTCTACGAGTAGTAGCCGCCGAACGCAAGAGAAACACACCACATGAGACCACCTGCCGTGTATCACTCTTCAAACGTCTAAGGCCTAGAACGCAATAGCGGCTGGCCGAGATGCGGCGTGCCGTTGCGGCAGGCCGTAGTGTATAAGGTCTGCCCTAACGGATAACCGTATCGTCTAGGTTCTATAGCGGTCTGCCGCAATCGTCAGTGCTTCTAGAAATTTTGTATGATGGACATCGACGAAACTATTTATATTATCGCAGAAAATATCGTCGAAAAATAAACACAGATTTTGGATACACCCTCTATTGGAGACACGACATGCCTCAGCTTCAAGCTCAAGGGACTGGCGGATAACCTCCTCGGCCTAGAACAATAATAATTAACAACTCTCCGTGGTTAGATCCACAGTCTCTGTGTGCTGATGGTATGTATACAAGAAAATCTTACCATTGGGCAGCGTTTGAGTAACGTTTAAGATGAATTTTGGTAATGCCTTATCTACTTTATAAATTGGGATGCAATTTGCTACATAAATCTTGTTGTGTCGTTTCAAAAAAGCCAACAATAGGATTTAATAGTTTGCTGAAACTATAGAGTAGTATGTAAGTTGAACTGATTCTGTGTTGTCGATGGAATAGTGTAAATAAACATTTGTGAGACCGGGCCGCGGATGTAGGTTAAAGCATCCCGGAGTGCCAGGGCGGAATACTAATGTAAAAGTAGACAGAGAGCTGCCAATTATTATATCGTCGTTGTCATACCAAAATCTGCTATGTGCACTTTTTAAGATTTTTACTTTTTGACCTTTTCGTATAGTTGGCAGCCTCATCTACCGTATAAAAAAAACTGTTATGTCTCTATAGCTTTAATATTTATCTATAACATTCATTTGATATAGTTTTTTTAAAAATTCACCCTCATATAAAACTTTATACGAAAATGTTTTTACTCATTAATTCAAAACAGAGTTATTGCACATAACAGATTTTGGTTTGACAGCGAGGAAAGATATAAAATTACAATAGTATGCTATTCGTTTTTGAGCGAGCTGATTCAGGACGGTCCCAATGTTGCTATTCACTCGTGACCTCATCATCATTACTATCACCTGTAATTACTCTTATTTACAAACTACTTATGTACTAAATTTTGTAGAGAAGCTATCTGTCTTAAGCTTAAAGCACATACTTAAATACTAACGTGCCACTTGAGTGCAAGCGATTCTATACCTGTGTGTATAGCTTTATGGGTTGTGAGCTTCTTCAGACACACCATACGGGAGCTTATAATTTTGGGTCGCATAGAAGGCAAGCAGGTCGTAGGCAGAACATCAGCTAGACGGTCAGATCTGGTTTGTGGCGCATTTACGTCGTATATCTCTATGGCCTCCAGTAAACACTTAACACCAGGAGAGATGTGAGCTTGTCTACCCATAAAAAAAATTAATTACGTGCCTTATTTTTCGGAGATGCGTTTATAACAAGTAGGATGTGTTAAACATATTTACAGCACATTTAAATAAAAAATATCCAGCGTTCCAGTTTGAAAAATAGTAGCTAGTACTAGAAGACATTGCAATACTACATTACTCCTTGCCTCAAGCAGGATCTGCTACTCACGATGTTGTGTCTATGGGCTCAGATAACTAAAGATCAGGCGTGTGAGAGCTCATCTACTAACTCATGGTTTAAAAATTAGTAGAAGTTCAGGATGGGACCCGATGATGATTTAGATCATCGCGAACTCTTTGCCTATACTGTCAATTTAGCCACGAAATTGTTCAAACATTCCTCATATGCGATTGTTTAAGATTTGTGTTAGGAAGAAGATGCTATCCTCCATATCTTCACAGGCACCCTCATCAATCAGGGTAAATACAAGCATTAGATAACTTGAAGATAACTTAAGAATGAAAATAAACATGCGACATTCAGAAATCACAACTATAGTGACGAAGCGAATAGTCGCTTTCATAAAAAAAAATTTAAATTCACGTTATGTAGTCAGTGTTCGTACTATCTATTCCTCCTAATCCATTAACGGTGCTTTTAGGCACCACAAGCACCGGTCCTCGTCGAACCCGTCGCTTACGACGAAGGGCTCGACGAGTGAATTAACCCATAGACACAGCCCACTGAGTTTCTCGCCGGATCTTCTCAGTGGGTCGCGTTTCCCATCCGGTGGTAGATTCTGCGAAGCACTGCTCTTGCTAGGGCCAGTGTTGGTAACATGCCCGGTTTGAGCCCCGTGAGCTCACCTACACACGTTAGGGCGAAGCTGAAATAGCCTCTCAAGACTATCAGCATAGGTAGGAAAGAAAAAAACTATCTATATTATTCAATATTACATACCTATATGAAATAGTGTTGTTTGTGTGCGTACATAAAAATTACTTGGAATATATGTAAGTAGTAGATTTCAATAAAACTACGCATGGCCTCAGAGGCTTGTTAACAAGTCTGTATCTTTTTTCTGTATATGAGAAGTTGGGCTTAAAGCTCCACTGCTGTTTTTTGTAAGATTGCTTCACGGCAGAGATAGACATGGATAGCATCTACCCGAGTGAGCCTACAACACGCTCTACTACTGTCTATCACTGGAGACTGGATTATAAATATTCAGAAAACGCTGCTGCCCATATCCGGTGAATCCCCATAATCACATTCCTTTTTTTTAAGGAGGAAGGATTGGTTGCTCGGATGTTTTTCCAGTTTCACTAGTACAGGTGGGCAGCTGCTTCACGAATTCTACTACCTGATCAGAATCGCGACCCGCTGAGAAGATCCGGCGAGAAACTCAGCGGGCTGATACATGGGTTAAGTTGCACGTCCAACTCTTTGCCGACTTCGACGAGTACGGTTCAAATCAAATCAAAATTATTTTATTCAACGTAAATGAAAGTACATACTTGTTGAACCTCAAAAGAACTACCGCCAATTCACAAGAACTAGCCTCCATCCTGAGAAGAATTGGCAAGAAACTTAGCGGGCATGTCTTTTATTTTTTAAATATTAGATTTTTTTTTTTAATATTAGATTATTTTTAAATATTCATTTTTCATTTTTACAATGAGTATTATAACATAACAATTATTTCAATATTGAAATGCCCGGAGCGAGCAACTCATTCCCACTTTGTGCAATCTTCTAGATAATCATTGACTTTATAGTAAGCTTTATTGCACAGATGTTCTTTAATAGTTTTCTTAAACCTATGTATATGTAGGTTCTGAACATCTTGTGGGATTTTGTTGTACAGGCGCACAGACAAACACCCGAATGAATTTCGTATCTTATGTAACCTNTGGGATTTTGTTGTACAGGCGCACAGACAAACACCCGAATGAATTTCGTATCTTATGTAACCTACTCATCGGCACAACAAGCTTGTGTTTGTTCCTAGTATTTCTATTATGTATGTCCGACATTTTAGGAAACTCCTCAATATGTTTACGAACATACATCAAATTTTCAAAGATGTACTGGGATGGCATAGTGAGAACTGAGTTACTGGAGTCCCTAAGCCTGCGCCTAGTGCTAGAGCTACAGGTGTCTAATAATAGTGTTAGCGGATCCACAGATTCGGTAGAATCTGGCGCCAAGTTCCGTTCAAAAATTTCGTTGTAAACGGAGCGCCAGACTACCGACTGTGTTTACTGTGAGCAGAACAGTTTTTTGAGGTTGCGAAATTTTATTTAATTCTACGGTACTTCTGGTTCCTAAATTGTATATTATATCAATCACTCACAACTTTATTTTACTGATATTAACTAGTCANTTAGCGTTTTATGAGAAATTGAGACAGAACTACGGTAATTTTCAACAGCTCTCACTATATACCTATGGGCTATTATATGCCAAATCGACCACTTTTGCGTCCGACCCCTTTAGATTCAGCTGAAACTTTATTATTCTTTTCTACCCTTTGAAAAACATCTTTGAGAATTTTTTCAAATGTTTTGAAGCCAACGTATACATACGTATCGACTCGTAAGTAGTTTGTATTTGTATAAGCGAACACGAGAGGGTGTTTAGTTCAAATCATAAAAGATGAGTGGGAAATGAAAAAAATTCAAATAACATACGTATGAGTTGTCGATTTTACTTAACTTTTGTAAAACTTATTATGAAATAATAATTCATTAATTACATTTATGCATTTCATAGGTTGACCTACTTATAAATTTCTAAACATTGAAAGGATGTTCATTTATCCTGAAAAATTTGGGGTACTCAATGACGCGCGCCAAGCACGATAAAATTTATTTTTTTATGTTTAAATTTTCAACAATTTTTTTTTTTATTTTCATCTTTATGACGGTTTCTTGGTATTTTTTTGTATTTCACATATTTTTGTAGAGAATGAAAGCTATTGAAGTCTTCTTTTTTTTGTAAAGTGCAAATGTTATTGAGATGAGTTTTATAAACGTGGACTTGGCGCAATTTTTTACAGTGAAACTGTTTTTGTTCGGATCGGAAGTATCCGTAAGGACATGTTTACGGCATCGACGGTGACTGGCTCCTGCGTGAGCCGGAGTCGGGGAGTTGGCAGCGGCGGCAACGATGAGGTGATTATCATGACGCATAGTCTTATCGAAGTACCGTTCCGACCTTGACTTCAGGTGTTTTCTGGTCAATTCAAAACCAGATCATCGTTTCTCACGAACCATGATGCTCCGACGGCCAGCCTGCAAAAGCGGGATTGGAGGGTGTCTATGTGTGTGCGGGCCGCGTGAGCGAACACCACACTCGCGTAAGTCATGACGGGCCTTATGCAAGTTTTGTAGAGTGTCACCTTGTTCCGAAGGGACATTTTACTCCGCTTACAGATCATGGGGTAAATCACATACTATGGTGCTATTTTACCACCCAGCCATACTACATACTGCATTTACATAGAAATTACATTTTGTTCTTTTGTTGAGGTCTTTTTTTCTTGTAAAAGTGGGAAAAAAGTTACTGTATTTTATTAATAACCTTTAATTGCTCGTCAATAAGTAGTTACTAAAATTATTTCCTATCTCAATAAATATAAATAATACTGAACTATTTTGTCTTTGCTTGTTATTATTCACTGCGAAAATTAAAATACAATATTAATATGTATTTCCTCGGTGTAACTTTTTTGTACATAAAATTTATTCGCACTAGATCTCATAAACGCTGAATGCATCTTTAATTTTTATACTCTCATATTTCAACAATAAAAGAAAATTATTGCAAAAATCGAAATTGCGTTTTTTTTTTTTTATTGCTTAAGTGGATGGACGAGCTCACAGCCCACCTGGAGTTAAGTGATTACTGGAGCCCATAGACATCTACAACGTAAATGCGCGACCCACCTCGAGATACAAGTTCTAAGGTCTCAGTATAGTTACAACGGCTACCCCACCCTTCGAACCGAAACGCATTACTGCTTCACGGCAGAAATAAGCAGGTCGGTGGTACACACTCGCGCGTGGGTTAATCTACTCCCCGAGCCCTTCGTCGCAAGCGACGGGTTCGACTAGGACGGTGACCGGTGCTTGTGGTATCTAAAAGCACCGTTAATGGATCGGGAGGAACCGTAATGACGCGTTTAGGGCTACGTCCACTGTTTACCATTCTATCGACAGGATCGGGTATGAGAACTGTCACTGTCTGGTCACGGCAGCTGTTAAACAAAACGTATAGTTAGTGATTCCGTTTTCTCAACTCCAGTGCGTGTACAGTACTAGATCGCTTCTCGTACTCACGTAAATGACAGTAGAACAGTCATATGTAATTACGTATCAACACGACGTGCTTGTCATAACGTAATTAGATGTGCAAGGACATTTACCGGTAATTACTCTGTCCGTAAGTGTGAGAATTTGTTTGTATACCAAAAAAAAATGCAAATTTTATGACTTACTAATAGCAGTCTTAACTAAAGGAACTTAACGTAGTCATTTCCTGAAGATCAGACGGCGCGACAGTTCCAATGTTGTAATTCAGAACTTGTATAAGTATACAAGCATCTTAAAATAACACATAGCGCGGAAAAACAACTTTTGTACTAAGGTACGTGTATGATATCGGTACCTCCATAGACGATACAACCCGAATGTCGCCACCGACGATGAGAAATGAGGTCAAATCCTCCATTATATTCTACATCATTATCCTGCCCTTCTCCCAGTCACCTGGGGTCGGCGCAACGTGTTTTCTCCTTCCATACTCTTCTATCATATACCATTTCTTCGCTCACTCCCCACTTACCCATATCGTCTTTCACGCAATCCATCCATTTCTTCTTAGTTTTACCTCTTCCTCTATATTCTCCCACATTCATTGTTAACATTCTCTTATCAACCTCATTTTCATTTCGTCTCATCACATGTCCATACCATCCCAAACGCGCACTTCTCAACTTCTCTCCGTTATATTCTACATATGGTTTTTCAAATCTACATACTTGATGCATCGTGGCTGTTGTGTAAACCATGGTCCCTAGCCGTGCGGATGTACGATATACTCTGCCACCGGTAAATAATTTTGAAGTTGTCGCGGCCTAAAGGATAAGACGTCCGGTACATTCGTGTTGAGCGATGCACCGGTGCTCGAATCCCGCAGACAAGTACCAATTTTTCTAATGAAACACATACTCAACAAATGTTCACGATTGATTTCCACGGTGAAGGAACAACATCGTGTCATAAAAATCAAACCTGCAAAATTATAATTTGCGTAATTACTGATGGTAGGACCTCTTGTGATTCCACACGGGTAGGTACCACCAATCTGCCTAGGGTGGGGCAGCCGTTGTAACTATAATTGAGACCTTAGAACTTATCTCAAGGTGGGTGGCGCATTTAGGTTATAGATGTATATGGGCTCCAGTAATCAATTAACACCAGGTGGGCTGTGAGCTCATCCTCTCGTATAAGCAATAAAGAAATAAAAAAAACCTAACAGGTTTTAAAACGATCTCAACGTATTTTTTATTATTAAACATATTAAGGCTGTCAAGTACAGCAGAGGACAGAAACAAATGTAATCCTTAGAGAAGGCCTTTGTCGAAAGACAATATTCTTTCTAACACATTTAAAACTGTACCTAATGAATGGACCTTCTCTCTCGCACACAAACTTCATGTTAGATGTAGAGAAAATCAGGTTTTTTAGATCTGGATCTCGGTTTTACTCGGACTGTTGATTTCGCCGAATTCCGGGTGCAACAGTTGGCGTCAAAATGTCATTTTGAATTTTACTGTTTAAAAGTTATAGTTTTTTTTAACTCTATTGTTATCATTTTACGTTTAGTTAAACAAGTTAAAATTTAACACCAATAAAGGTTTATTTATTATTTAATGTTGTTACATTCGGTGAACCATTTTACACTCTGCATCGTGCCACAGACCCCCGAAGGTTACGAAGATAACAAACTCACAAGCGATTATGGTCCTTCGGAGGTCAACTTTAAGAAGAAACAAAAAAGTAGTTATTGTTATGCAGCCTTGCGCATAGAATACTATAGCAACTTGTAATAGGACCACTGACGACCTACATTCAGAGAAAAAGCTACATGGTAATCAGTGACGTAACCACAGTTGTGAGTCGCTCAGCGGGACCGGTTGGACGAGGCCCCGAATTCGTAACGAAGCTCGCTACTACTGTCAATGTTTCGTAAACACACAGTCACTTGCGATTTCAAACGTAGTTCATTTGCGGACAGTCGTACAACGTTGTTATTGATAATGGTACGCAGAGGACTTCCACTTAGATTTTTTTTATTGGCCTTGTAGACAGGCGAGCATACGGCCCACGTGATGGTGAATGGTTACCATCGCCCATGGACTTCGGCAATGTCAGGGACAGAGCCAAGCCGCTGCCTACCGTTAAGTACTCTCACCAAGCCATATTTTTAACTAAACTGTATTTCATTTTAGTAAATGATGACAAATATTTTTTTATTACCTTAATAAATAGACGTGCTTGCCTGATCGTGAGTGGTATCCCCATGCTCATAGATGTCAGCAATGTCAAAGGCAATGCTGAGCTTATCGCTTAAGAATTTCCTCGAATCTACTTTAAGAAGAGATGTGTGAGTGCTTGGGAAATTTCATGGAAGGAAGATCTATACAGGAACAGAATGTGCCCGAAAAAATCGCTGGGGAGTTTCCAGAGAGCTTTTTAGGCTAGGAACACTAACCATTTTCATATCTTAAGGATTTATGAGCTAGAATGAACCGGCAAGCTTATGTTTCACCCTTTGTTAACACCTAAGCCCACCGATATGAAAACCACCATGACCGTTCCCTTACACATTACGTTGAGGACTCAATTTGACGTTACCCTGTAGTCTCTATAGCTTTAAACTATAGCGCACGGATTACTGCAAAAAAAATCATTAGTAATTAAACGAGGGGGAAGTAAACGAACGAGGAGGTAATCCTGATATAGGGAGGAACTTATAGGGGGAAGAAATTGTACTACTTATATGGAAGAAAGGTGAGAAGATTAATTGCCGAATAAAATAAAATGATGAAGAGCTTAAATCGGAAATGCCCTCATTCGTTTAAAATACTCGCATGTCCCTTATCATACAATAATAGTAGAATACAAGATTTGTTAAATAAACAACAAAAAGTATAAAATGAATTTATATAATGTGATATGCTATATACGACCTCATAGCTGTAATGGTACTATATTATGCCACAAACCCTTCCTGCGTGCAACCCTAGGGATGTTACGGGTTAACGCCAATAAATAAAAAACAATTCAATTTCATCAACGAACATACATAGATACGTGTTCTTGTTGTGTGACATATTAAAATAAAGAATGCTATATCTCTCCCGCAACTAAGAGGAATCGAATGATACCTCATGTGTTGAAATTCGTCAAAAGGCTTAGGCTATAAATTTTTCCAAAGAATATTAAAAATTATTCATCTGTCCTTTTTTCCCGGACACCAAATTCAAATAATAGATACTCCACACTTAAGATGAATCTAATGAGACCTTACATGTCGAAATAGATGAAAAGGCTTAAGTTTTAGAGCTTTCCAAAATATTGTTGCATCATATTATTCCTCTTTTTGTCGCGGATACAATATCGAAATTGTATAGGCTGTAACGCGTGCCACAAAATCAGACATACTAACAAATATGCTCGACAAATTACACTCCTGAGATAGCAGAAAAGGAATGATTTCAAAAGACAGACTTAAAGTACTGTTTTTCTATACACTATGTCTAATATTTTGAGCCTTGGCCCAAACCCTCCCACGCCATTTCTAATCTTCTAATCAAACATAGTCCTTATTACTACAGAAATAAGGATCAATCAAACGGCAACTTCAGAGTCGTGCATTCACTTTTCTTTTCAAGTATCTTAAATATTAATGTTGTTGATTTTTCTCATCGTAAAGTAGGCTTTTGATCAAAACAAAACTCTCTAACTTTATATTGCTTAAGAAATTAAGTTGTGCTATTTATAGATTGCTTTGAAATAAGTAGAGCAGACCTTACTCAGGTAGGTATCGGCAAACAGTGTAGTCACACCGCCAATAAACGTTATACGTAACAGCGTCAGTGGCTTGAGAAGTTGGTCGACCCTGGGACAACCTTTTTAGTATTATCTCTACTAAAATTAAGATAACTGTAAAACAATCTCTCAGAACTCGCAAAATCTATTAAAACTTACATAGTTAACAATGATCGCATACCTTCTAAAACTACGATTGAAATTCTTTAATTGTGGCATCGGTTCTATTTATTTAATGGGGAATATATTGAATAGAGACCATTTTCAATAATTAGGGTACAAGTAACTAAATTTTTCGAGCCTTGACATCAACTTCTTAAAACAGCTTTTGTATGGCTGTTTGTATGTATAAATTTATATGATCTCAGGATTTTGATCCTTAAAATATTGTATTTGTATTGTATTGTGTACTCTTTGATCCTTAGAATATTGTATTAAAATTTCCGTGCTTACATAGCACATTACAAACCGCTAGCTATGTTTAAAGAAGATAGAGGTAATTCTTTGTACGTTAATAATTGGTGTGATGTGATGCACTTCAGGTGAAAATAGTTTAATATAAAGTGCCGGAGAAGGTATTTTCTTAGAAACATCCTTATTATGGATTTTCAGTGTAAAAAATAAGATTTACCGACATCGAAAGGATCAGGCTTGAGCAGTTTTTTCTGCTTTTTTAAGGGTTTTTTGGGATATAATTTTAGATTAATAAATAACTTAATAATAAATTCAAAATCAAATATTTTAATTAAGATGTCGTACAACACTTATGTTGTACCTACTGAATAAATCGTCGGTTCCAAGAAGAGCCACAGAACAAAGAATCTCCGAAACAGACTAAGCGGGTGCAACTTTTTTTTATACGAAACAATCGCATTGTTCAACTTAAGTAGTTGATTGTAATATTGAACGGGTCTGGAAATTCGACTAGAGATCTACGGAACAATTCCTAAGATCTTCTCATCTCTTCAGAGACTGCCAATTCTTCGATATTATTATTATTCTGTATTAAACACCGCCACGCCTGGGAAGACTTATTATTATTATTATTATTATTACTATTTATTGCCCTTGTAGGCAGACGAGCATACGGCCTACCTGATGGTGAGTAGTTACCATCGCCCATGGACTTCAGCAATGCCAAGGGCAGAGCCAAGCCGCTGCCTACCGCTATTATGCCCATACCAGCCTTAAATAACAAAACTCCACTTCATAATTCCTCGACGGCTTATTAAATTACCCGACTGTCTCTCATGATTCACTCTAAGGCTAATTGAGTAATTGCTCTCACATCGTATTAGCGCAATTTATACTAATTACTCAGAATTTGATGACGCTTAGGGCTGCTTCTATCTATTAATACTTTATTTGAATAATTGCGATACTCCTAAGTCATCAGTCACTATGGCTATGCAATTGTGTACTCAATGTGTTCACGAATGACTTCCACTACTAATTGTGTAGTAAAATTAAATCAGTAATTTCGGTTTATCACCGATGAGCGTGGAATTGTAGTGAGTTTAGATGATGACACCGACAACAGCTCTTTACGGAGTAAATAAACAAGTTAACAATAGAGTAAGCTACCCACATACCACTAACTAATTGATTCCCCTTTTAACGTAGTGCCCTAATGGCCACAATACACCTCATGTGAGATATAGCGTCGAGTTTATTTTTGGCCAAGAATTTTTTTAAGGAGGAACAATAGCCCGGTTTCCAGTCGGGTACCTCAAGAGCTCAATCGAACTATCTAACAGAATGAGTCTGTCAACGATCGGAATTGTGACGGCTGAGAAGATCCGTCGAGAAAATCACGGGCTGATACTATGAACTTATATTACTGGTGGTAGGACATCTTGTGAGTCCGCACGGGTAGGTACCACCACCCTGCCAATTTCAGCCGTGAAGCAGTTATGCGTTTCGGTTTGAAGGGTGGGGCAGCTGTTGTAACTATACATGAGACCTTAGAACTTATATCTCAGGGTGGGTGGCGCATTTACGCTGTAGTATCTATGGACTCCAGTAACTACTTAACACCAGGTGGGCTGTGAGTTCTTCCGCCCATCTAAGCAAAAAAAACGAACTAAGTGTCATGTGATGAGTAGGATAAATGGTAGGATAGATGACCTGCGTCATGACCACTGCTAGTGCTACGCGATCTTCATATACTCTGCAACACATATGCGTATGACGTTTTTTTATATTTTCCTTCTTTTCCCCTGGAATCCCCTGGAATTCCCCTGGAATGGAAATAATAAATAAATAAATCTATAATAACCTAAAAATTGACTTAAATCCATTAATATCGGGAAAAACAATTTTAAATATGAGATCGAAAACCGAGTATATCAGGTTTTCCGATAGAATTTATTTTACGTCCGGTGACTCACCGCGGCACCATAACTACTGTTAGAGATATTCGCTTTCTATCAAGTGGCACGTGCTGATTTTCCTAAACTAAGAAAAAAAATGTGTGCGTGTACTAGTGTACACACGTAAGAAGTGAAACTTCTTTATGGCCTTATTTTTCGAAAAATGATCTACATGCAACTTTCTAGAAATTGGTTAAATAAAGTTAAATTAGATAAAGTTTAAACAAAAGGATTTTATTATCATAGACATGAATACAAAAAAGTTAAATTAGATAAAGTTTAAACAAAAGGATTTTATTATCATAGACATGAATACAAAAAAGATGGCGCGTAACGGAAAAATGTGACGCGTAACCGAAAAATGTGACGGTAAATTTTTTTCCAACGCCGATAAAGAAGTTTCACTTCAATAACTTAAAAATTCAAATAGTCCAAGCATCTATTTTTTTTTAATTCATTTATTTCTAGGGGTTGCGACGCCCCCAATCGTTTAGTTATTTAAATTAGTTGTAAGGTTAGTTTTTATATAGTTTATGTTCACTGCTTGTCTTCCAAATAAAAATAAAAATAAAATCTATAACGTAACCTAGCATTCAACCAGAACTCGATTTATGAAACTTTAGTGCTCAATGGATGTATTGGTAGGGCGGATAGTGAGTGAGAAGGAAGAAGTAATTGCACCAGTATTGATGAGTATGCGATCTCATGCCTTACGGTGAGCGATGGAATTCGTGAACTCGGTAACTTAGCGCAAACAAAAAAATACACTGATGACTTACATGTCTTGCGTACAAATTCTTCATAAACATTGAAAATAATTACATTAAAAACAACTTTGTCATTGAACATGATTTAAAATTGTGAAGAACATAAAAGGATCCACTCCTGTTTGTTACCGATGTTTAATACAAACAAAGTATCCCTTCGAATAAGCCTTTATATCTCTGTCAGCCCTAAAACCGCTCATGACATTATTAATGGGTCCTTACTCCCTAAGTGGTGAATTAACGCATGGATTTATGTACTGTGTGATGTACACCACCGGGCTTTGTAACGTAGCGCTCTTGGACTAAAGTCAATTGTAGGATCACCGGTTCGAGATGAGGTGAAAACAGTGTAGATTGTTTTCAGATTAAAAATGGTTATGATCATGTACAAGATTGTAGATTCGAAAACAGGCTTATCCCACCATATCGACGCTTGAAAGGCAAACGTGACTAAGCGACAATAACTGCTTTGTACATAAATGATAGGCAATAACCATATTTGATGCGCAAAAAAATTATATTTCTAGGTCCATTAAAATCATTTCAATCCTACAGCTAGATTCGTTAAAATATAATTTTGTTTTCAGATATTTCAACTTTAAATTAGTCTACTGTAAAGTTCACGCATTGTCGCTTAGTCACGTTTGCCTTTCAAGCGTCGATGTGTTTTGTGTTTTTTGGTGTATTAAGGTAATTACTGGTGGCAAGGCCTATTCTGAGCCGACATGGGTTCGGACCTCCATTCTGACTATATATTTCGAGAAACACGTGCGTTCCAATAGTACGTTCACGACTGGCAGCTACGAATAACTTGCTTTTTCTATCTTACTCCAAAGTAAACGTCAGAATAGAACACCCGGCGAAGTTTCTATAAATTTTCGGAGATTGGTACAAAATGAACGCGCAGAGTGCCTTCTCTCGGAAACTGTGGAACCGGTAGTGGTCATCATTCTCACGGGCGTCACTCGCTCATAGCTTACGTCATCTCAAAAAGTGTGTGTCGCACAGCCCACGGTTTAGTAAAAACAGCAAAATAATCGTTCCACATACAACGATCCTAGTCAGGATTTTTTTTTATTGCTTAGATGGGTGGAGGAGCTCACAGTGCACCTGGTGTTAAGTGGTTACTGGAGCCCATAGACATCTACAACGTAAATGCGCCACCCACCCTGAGATGTAAGTTCTAAGGTCTCAACTATAGTTACAACGGCTACCCCACCCTTCAAAACGAAACGCATTACTGCTTCACGGCAGAAATAGGCGGGTTAGTGGTACCTACCCGCGCAGACTCACAAAGTTCCTACCACCAGTAGAAGAGAGAAAAAATCAACAAGTAGGTAAACGAAGCTTCAATAATATTGACCAAAGTCATTGAAACGATAGGATACAATTAAGGACTATATAATTTTATTTCATCACTTGAGGCACTTGTATAGCTCGTGTAACTACCCCGACCCTTTCAACTCTAGACTCAACAACACAATGGGCCGTGAACTGGGACGAAAACCATTGCACGTCCGGCCCCTCAGTACTAAGCTATGCTATGCTACGCCTACATATGTAGAGAAAGCATCCACGATCAAGTCGCTTAGAAATCCAAAATAATGAGCACACAAATATATAACTAAATAAATTTAACATTCGTCAGTGTCTTAACAATTGGCTAGACATTACAATAGGACAGCTTCTCACGACACGTACATAATATTGTGTATAACATTATGTAGGTACCTCTGCACTCACACATTAACTCAATGATTCATTAACAATTTCTACACGTTTTTATAATCGATCATTAAACACATTTTCTGATGCTTGACTTTTTGTAAAATATTCGTTTACTCACTTGAGAAGAATGGTATTTTTCTGATACTGTCCCAATGCTCTGGGTATAGCCTTGTAGTCGTGTTTATCAGCTAAGCCTGGTAGAAGATCTTAAAAGTTAAAAGACAAAGAAGCATTGGGGCAAAGATAAGCTGCCAGAAATTTCACGGAAGTCGGTCCGACGGTTAATAAAAAGACACAGGAGTGCGGTCACCCAAGTAACTTCCTATTTGTTCGTGTCAAGGAACCTCATATTGGAAACTTATTGAAGTTTTTAAATAATAAATTATTCGAGGCTACTAATTGTAAAATGAATTTGATGAAGGACCCGACTTGCAGTTTCTACTAAAGCGAAACAAAGGTCCCCTCCTTCGTGGGAACGACGTATGTATAGATAAGAGGAGATACACAAGAGATACGTTAGTACGTTGTCTGCATTTAATTCATATAAAACTATTACTCTGATACCACCGTGGATAACGACATTTTGACAAATATTCATTTCGTGAAACCTGTATCTACTGCTGGCTTCTTTTGCCTTAAACAAATTCATGTACAGATTAGAAAACTTCAAAATGACTAATGGCTGACTTTTTTCCTATTTACAGACACGTTTTATGAGTAAACAAAACAAAAGCAAAATACACGTGCAAATGTCGTTAAAATATATTACATTGATTTTGAAGAAGCTGTTAATCTTAGAAGATGGGATAAACAGAGTATTGCTCTTTTTTTTGTTTTTTATAAATCACGCCTCGTTAGCTAGTCCCGTGATAAGTTCATAAAGAACTTGTGTTACAGGTACCAGATAACGGAAATAAATGTAAGATTTTTATTATACACATACATATATTTAATATACATCCATAACCCTGGAAAAGACATTTTATATTTAACATACAAATATCTTCCCTTGGCGGGATTCGAACCCGCGACCCCCTTGTGTAGTGACCATGTCACTTACCACTACACCAGACGGCCGTTTACACGTACATTTTAGTTTTCAGTCAAGCTACAGTCCCCATTGCCGTTAATTGGGAATAATTCGACTAAACAAGACTAGAGTATAATTTTTAATAATTTATTTTTATAGAACTCGTGTTTCCTTTGAATGGCCCGTCTACCTTCTAGTGAAGCAAAGTGGCGTGCTGAACGCAATTGAGATTAGTCTTAGCGTTTCCGGCACCATTCACACTGTGCAATAAACACCTCAAAATATTCTTTCTTTATCTGTTATTATGAAAACTTGAACTATGACGCATTGGAAATAAATTAAAGGTTTTACAAAACCACATTCCGGGCGGGTGCCGTCACCTGCGAATCAAGGAAAAAATATAATTGAACCACGCGGAGTGCAATCGTGTACAAATTACCTGTAAATCACTTTAAGTACAGTCGTTCTATGCGTTCCGTGTAGAGGCATGCACGACTAGATACAAACATCTTAGATTAGATATAGCCTGTCTATTTCTGCCGCGATGCAGCCTCTCGTACCACTTTGAAGGGACAGGCGCATTACAATACAAATTGAGACTTCGGCTGAAGACTTTGACATTGATATCCATGCACCGGAAACTATTTGACTCGCGTTTTCCATTAAGCAAGCTACATTAACGTTTTTAGCCAGTTCAGCTACTTAGGCGATGTGATTATTTACGTTTACTCTACTTCTACTTCTACTTCCGAGGGGCTCGTGTGGCTATTATCCAATCCCAGCCCCACGGGAGAGCCCATGACCGCACTCCCACGTTATTGAAGAAGGAAAAATATCCGGGCTGTCCATCTATGCATTTTTTATTTTTAATGCTTAGATGGGTGGACGAGCTCACAGCCCACCTGGTGTTAGGTGGTTACTGGAGCCCATACACATCTACTACGTAAATGCGCCACCCACCTTGACATATAAGTTCTAAGGTCTCAAGTATAGTTACAACGGCTGCCCTACTCTTCAAACCGAAACGCATTACTGCTTCACGGCAGAAATAGGCAGGTTAGCGGTACCTACCTGCGCGGACTCGCAAGAGGTCCTACCACCAGTAATTACGCAAATTATAATTTTGCGGGTTTGATTTTTATTACACGATGTTATTCCTTCACGAACACCGGTGCATCGCTCAACACGAATGCACCGGACGTCTTATCCCTTAGGCGACGACAACTTCAAATAATTAATAAAAGCAATTCGTCTGATCTTTAGTGGGACAACAATCATACAAGCCGTCGTAAGAATACGTGATACAGCATCGTGCGTTGTGTGAGTGCAGCTCGCGGCGCTGATGCAACGGCTGCACAAGGTCGCACATAATGCCGCGCGATTTACCTGTTCGCTCCAAGTACTTAGGTACTTATCACGCTCGTGGCTCGGCGACGTCACGCGCGCCGGTGTCTTGAGGGCCGCGGATTTGGCACGGTACACGGAAACCAACAAGTTTTTTTTTTATTGTTGCTTAGATGGGTGGACGAGCTCACAGCCCACTTGGTGTTAAGTGGTTACTGGAACCCATATACATCTACAACGTAATGCGTCACCCACCTTGAGATATAAGTTCTAAGATCTCAGTATAGTTACAACGGCTGCCCCACCCTTCGAACCGAAACGCATTACTGCTTCACGGCAGAAATCGTTGGGTTTGTTGTTGGGTTGTTTGGGTGGAAATCGTTGTAATCAGGCGTCAGCTGATGATAAGAGGTTACTAGAGTTCAGAGACGTAACACTGTTCCCAAATAATTTGCTCATAAAGAAAAATAAAACATTGATAGTATTAATTAGAATATTTAAGTATTTAATTTATAATAAGCTGACGTAACCACGGTTCGTAAACAATTACTTAATTATACAGTTTTTTTTTTGTTTTTATATAAAGCAATTGTTTTTTTTTGTATATATATGACGTCACAGACAAAGATCATACCGACGTGATAAAAAGCCTTACCCAGCACATTGCCTTCCATCCCCTGTTAGTTTAATGGGTAATGACTCGGACTGAGATTTGGGATTTTAAAATGAGATGTTTAACATATTGTGTGTTTATGGCCTACCTATTCTCGTCACGCACAAGCCACATTGGGTTTTGGTTCTGTAGGATTATACTTAGGTAGATACTCTAAGCACTTAAAATAGTGTATATATAGTTATAGGTACGTATTTATACTGGTGGTAGGACCTCTTGTGAGTCCGCGCGGGTAGGTACCACTAACCTGCCTATTTCTGCCGTGAAGCAGTAATGCGTTTCGGTTTGAAGGGTGGGCCAGCTGTTGTAACTATACTGAGACCTTAGAACTTAATATCTCAAGGTGGGTGGCGCATTTACTTTGTAGATGTCTATGGGCTCCAGTAACCACTTAACACCAGGTGGACTGTGAGCTCGTCCACCTATCTAAGCTATAAAAAAATTTATATTTATTTAATTTGGTTAATAAATATCTACAGATTTGAATGCGATGTCCAAAAGCAAGTCAAGTCATCCAGCACGTGCGTAAAACTGTCAGTTAAACAAATTTGATCTGCATTAGTAACTACGTGACAAAATTGTGTATATTATTTAATTTTGAACACGTAGCGTTAGATAAAATGTAATTGCAATCGTAAAAATCGGAACGGCTTCGTCAGCAACGCGTGCACGACCTATCCGATGGTAAGATGGCGGGCGTGGTGACGTCACAGAACGAGGCACTCCTGCGCCTTCAAGCGAGATCTTGAGACGCTTGAGGTCGAAATTTAAATTTAAACTGTCATTTTATTAATAAACAATCTTTGAAATTCACCCGTACCGACCAGGTGTAAGCACTGATGGGCATAATTCACATGCATTCAATATTAAAGAAAATATTAAGTCAAATATAAGCAGTGAATTTGAAACTCTGTATAAATAAAAGTCTTTTTTTAATATAAAATAATTAAAATACTTTATTTCATAAATGAAACCAACTTAAGACTAGTATTCTGTTATTTTAATTATATTTTTTTCATTTTAACTATATTTTGATGAAAAGGTGTAAATAAAAATGATTATTTTTTGCATGCATGTATTTTTTTTCTTATGTTTTTGTACCCATAGTTATCTTTGGCATATGGAGACATTTGTTATATATTCAGTATAGGGACGGAATTATTACATAACGCAATTCCTAAAAATATGTATTTCATAAACATACTTATAATATATTAGCATTATAGATCATACTTTGAGACTCTTCGGTAACTTAATATTAACGCACCAAATCGAAGAGATTCCTGAACGAAAACAGAGAATTAGACAGTACACTAACTTTAATACACTTCCTTTGCATAAAAAAAACTAAAGGTAAATAATTTCGCTTTGCTTAAAATTCATTACATAGGTACATTATTTAAATATATTATGGTAACTATTTTTTTTAAATTTAGAATCTAACAAAATGGCCGATATTTCAAAATGGCCGATATTTCAAAATGCAGACTTACATATCAATAGATTGTGCATTTGTTTAAATATTGACGCTTTAGAAAGTGCCTCTGCGCAACATGAATGTCGAAATTTTTATAATTCTGCTCACACACACACACACAAGGAGGTTGCGTAAAAATTAACATACGGACTGTTCAAGCGACACACCTCACAGCTTACACAACCGACCTCGATCCATGGGCACCATGAGCCGCCAATATTAATCAGAACCACTACACTAACAGTCCTTCATATAAAAAACAGATCATGGAGTTCTGGCGATGGAAAAAACCAAAATACAATGATCTAAAGCTGTATTGATCATCACTATCATAGAGGTCTATGTTGTTTGGATTTAAACCAAATAGTTAAGAACCGTGAATGATAAAACTTTTCATACAACGCTTAGATCTATGTTACTTGGTCACTAGCAACGTCAAACATTCAATGAACCGTGACGCTAGTCAGCGTTCTAATAATTGACGGGTCAATTCGAATTGGATGCTACATTTGAGGTAGAATTTTTCTCATGGACCTCTGCTGGTATGTGCTAACATATTTCGAAACTTGAGCTTAAGAATGGAGTCAAGGAGAATTGTCAATTCTATTGATGTTTCATGCGCTGTACATCTCGCAGAAGCAGAGGCTATTCTAAGTCACCAGTAGTTCTGTGGAAACCGTCGATTAAATATAATATCTTAAATAAATTAAATTTATCTTTTAGTACTTTAACTAACTTAGGGTCTTTTAACAAAACTATAATCATGATATAATGACATTCCAACGGTAACAGATATGTGAAAGTTTCGAGTGTGTGATATAATCGTAGTACATTGCTCGCTGAATGCGTTCTAAATAAACAAAACTTTCAAACCACGCAGCAGTGGATTATGAAACAAAACGTACCATCGGTACTCGCGTTCAAACAGTTTTCACTATTATAAGTGTTTATCTTTCGGAACTAGAAGGTTGTATATACGAATTTCGAAGTTGTAATGTATGTTTTATTTTCAAAGAAAGAATGTTTGTTTTTGAATGAAACAGCAAGCCTTATGAAGAGTTTTTCAACAATTTAAAGATAAAAGAGTATCAGTCGAAGGAGGTTATCGCATACTAATTAAACTAAGATGATTCTCATTCGCAGCAACATATCATTAACTTCTAAAAACGAGATTCCATATTCTTAATACCATTTAGACGTATCTATTCTCGAAACATACAAAAACGGACTCTATACGTCGTGCTGTAAGCTTCAATTTCTTGAAAATTTATTAATGACCACGCAAATGTCAGAATTTTTTTGATACAAACCCGGAACATCCAACTTTCATTAGAGACGTCATTAAAATGTAATTTATTTGAAATCGTTTCTAACGACGGAAATTAATAGTTAATTAATTTATGAGCGTAACATAGAGGTGGGGGCGTGAGTTCACAGTTACTCACAGTTTATTGAGTCATATCGTTATGAGTCACTCAAATAAAAAGGATACAAATTGAACCCACTCAAGATTCAACCCGTGACCCTTTGGCAGTAATTACATCTAACAATAAGACAGCTTGCCTTAAAGCTTTTTAGGAAAACCTTCCTACGAAATAAAGATTTCTAAAATTCCTTCCACTCAAGGAAATGAACTTTACTTCAACGAAAAAAAAAAACATTTGACATTCGTTATGTTAACAAAATGTCCTTTCGAAATATTTCGATAATACAATATGGACGAAAAAACCTCAACTTAACTACAATTAAAATTGAAATAAAATTTAAAAATATATTAAATAATCAACTAAAATATTTACCTCTCCGGCATCTAGCCAACGATCGTGTCGTATAGAAAAAAAAAACATAAACGATCCTCAAGGCGTCACACGAACAAAACCCTTCCTCCTCGGTAATAAGGCACAAAATCGGCGGTACAATTTAATACTAGCTTAGTATTTGATACTAGCATTCGGTTTCACCTTCCTTCCGCTCGTGGATGTAGTGTTCCACCTCTCGCAGCGAGTGAAACAGTCTCCAGGCCAGCACGACGCCTGCTATTTCCACAAGCGATATCAGAAGCGACGCTCCGGCGACCGAAGAGCTGATGATTTTGGTGTAGACGGATGCGACCTTGGCACAGCCGAGACGCTCGTTGGCTTCCTTGTCGGTGAAGTCGCAGGAGGCCCGGTAGTAGCTGTCCAGGCAGCACGTCAGGGGCAGATCGTTTCTCCAGCTCCGATAGTCCCTGGCGTCGTTCGCACCGCAACACCTCAGTTTCCTTTCAATCCTCCCGAACGCTTTGAACACGTCAGGATTCGACTGGGAGTTGTAGTAGCCGTCGTAGACAGTGTCCTTGATGAAGCGGTCTGTGTCTTCTCCGTCCACAAACACGAAGATTAACGTGGCTGCGATCGCTTGTCCAACGATGATGAGGATCAGGAAGATCCCGTAGATGCCCAGAAGTCCCCGGCTCTCTTTGTTAGCGCCGCACCATCCGCAAAACGCCACCATCATAACAAACAGACCCAACAGGATGAAAAGCCATGGCGCGACCTGTGGCCAGTAGACGCGGTAGTCCAGCAAGTAATGGTTGCTGTTCCTGAGACTGACGAACTCGGCTAATTGCACAAAGAACCATATCCCGGTCGCGGCGGTGACTAGACCGAAAACAGCGTAGATCACATTGACAACGTACAACACTCCCTTGATAAGTTCCTCCTTGGACATTTTGATTTCGTTCGTATCGTCCGCGCGCTTAGATCGTTGTCGACAAAATGAGAGGTGCAGTCGTTATGCAAGTAGTTTTATAAACTTGGTCGCCGCGCCTAAACGTTGCCGTGCAATAAGGCCGGCCACGAACTTACATTCGCCGAAACTAATATTGACATTTTCCTGAAAATAAAAATCCACTTGTATTTTAACAATAACATACTTATGTTGCGTAATGCGTAGCGTAATAATCAGAAGAGTCTTGACATCAACTCGTAAACCGCATTCACGTATTTTCAAGTAATTTAATTAATTATAGTAATGTATTTGTTGTTTGACGAATAATAAGAAAAGTTATGATTCATGTTGTATTCGATGTTGGCAGTCAGGAAGTTTAATAATTATTGGAAGATAATAATTTAAATAAGTTTGTTGTTCTATGTTTCTGATGATTTTCGCTTTTAATTAACAGTAAATTATTTTCTGAAATCAAACTTTGTTGTTGTACATTATTGAAAGACGTCATATACTTTACGTAAAACATTTTCTGTAACAACAAAGATTGGTCGGACCAATTCGTCCGGGCTCATAAAATATTTTCCACGATCACCAATAAGCATAGTAGTAGCTAAAAGAATTTATGTGATATAATTATTTTTTTTTATTTCTTATACGCTATTATATTATAATACAATGTATATATTTCCTAGAAATACAAAGCCTGAAACAAAAGCGTAAGAGAGAAATAAGTGGTCTACAAACGGGCCTTATCTCGCATGACGTTTTCGTGAGAAAATTAATTCCATTGTATTTCCTGTACGAAAATATCAAATACTCTTAATGAGGAAATCCAGTTAAATTAAATTAATTACCCATTGTTATTTTCAGACCGTTTTATTACATGATAAATATTTATCCGCAATATATTAGACATATAGAATGAAGATTCGGAAGGACTTTTTCCAACCTATGCTAGTAGCCTCGAAGGGTTATCCTAGATTTTCCGATCGATTTGATGAGCTCACGGAGCCCTAACCTGGCGAATGTCCTAACACAAACCCTAGTAAGAGCAGTGCTTCGCAGAATCTACCGCCGGATCGGATCGCGATCTACTGAGAAGATCCGGCAAGAAACTCAGTGGGCTGCGTCTGGAGGCTAACTAAAAATACCCTTATGATTTATTCTTTTAAAGAAGACAAGCAAGCGCTCTGCCTGATACGAAAACGTCAGAGTCACAGTAACAGCCGCAACTCCCTCCTCTCAAACTATCATTGGAAGAAATGCATGAATAATACTATCATGTTACTCTAGAATTTCATGCCCAGTTTCAACCTCCCTGAGAACTCTTCCAACTTTCAGAAATCAGGTTTATATTCTGCCAATTTCGGTTCAGTTTGTGAGCTATACACATTTCTTATATTCCTACAGTAAATGAATTATCATTCTGTATAAATGCCTCTTAATTGAGACTCATTAAAATAAACGAATATTAAACTAATTGCAGTAACCGGTAATTAAAGTGACTATTGCATTATTTCAGATTATTATATTATAATTATTATACAATTTCTACATAGTTATTGTCTGCTCTATCCATTGTACCTTCGTGTAATAGAAATTCTTTCCTTTACAATCTTATGAATAAATTTTTACACTATTTAAACAGTGACATTTCATTGATCGACATTTGCGCCAAATTCTCGGCAGTGAGGTGATAATAAGGTTTTCAGATCCTGTAATGACTTACAGGAGAGAGAAGCTCATAATTTTGAGTCGCATAGAAGGTAAGCGCGCCGTGGGCAGAACACCAGCTAGATGGTCATATTTGGTTAAGGGAGTGGATTGGTGGTACCACGCGGTCTGTGCCACCCATGACCAAACACTGTTGAGGAAAATCACATGTGGTCGCGATCCTCAACAGTGAGGGAACGATGAAGAAAAATAAGAATGACTTACCATTAAGTAGGTCGTAATCGTGTCTGCGCGGCTACCCCGAAATAAATCCATTAACTCGTTCTCATTATTCATTACACTTTAACAATTTCTGGCTCTTCAAATAGTTTATGTTACGGAAGGCTGATAATGTTTAATGACGTCTACTAGGTGAGATCCATAAGCAATCTTCATATTTCCAAGTTATAACTCAATATTGACTTCACAATCCTGACGGTATATGTCAAGCCTAATGTTGGACCTTATAGTACGTTCCGCGCATAACGTACCTTATCTGTGACACACTTTCAGGTACTACAAATAAAGCACTATTATTTACTTTGTGTTTGCCTGTGAATTTTTTTATGTTGTTACGTAACATATTGATGGTCTAGAGGTAGCTTCATTTAGCACGTCCTCAAATTTCTTGTTTAGCTGCAGGAATGTAAGAATTCATGATTTAACGTAATATATTGCGTCTTCAGTTAAAATTTAACTTAACAATGTTTGACGTAGAGTACAACATTTACTATACTCGTTATCTCTATATATAAAAATGAATTGCTGTTCGTTAGTCTCGCTAAAACTCGAGAACGGCTGGACCGATTTGGCTAATTTTGGTCTTGAATTATTTGTGGAAGTCCAGAAAAGGTTTAAAAGGTAGATAAATATTAAACAGCTGGGTCAGGTCAACGACATCTGAATATAAATACGAATTTGTTGTGACCCTTAAATTTTTCTCTAAATGACCAGAGTTTTTTTTTGTTACTGTTGTTGTTGTTGTTGAAGCCCATGGACATCTACAACGTAAATGCCGCCACCCATCTCGAGACATGAGTTGTAAGGTTTCAGTTTTAATAGTACAATGGCTGCCCTACCCTTTAAACCAAAACGCATTACTGCTTCACGGCAGAAATAGGTATAAGGTATAATAAGACGTCCTGCCACCAGTAAAATTATGTACATTACAAATAGCATTGATTATTATGTACCTGGTTGTTCGGTTTTAAATATATGTGGCTATTCATTTATTACTTCAGGTTAGCTGCCATACATACCGAGAGAAACTCACAATATGTTGCAGTCGACAATTCGACCTGATTATGGGTTGCGATGGCCACTTAGTACCAGTCAAGGCGTGCGCTCGACTACCGAGGCCAATATCAAACCATAAAGAAACTGCACACAAAGATTAAAAAAATAGATTTTATTGTAAGCCTTCTGTTAGTGCCTTATTTTGTTACCATAATGCAGCATTATGTGAATTAATATCTAAAGACTTATTGATTTATTTTTACAAAAATATAAAGTTTTCCTCAGAAATTTGTATTGTATTTTTTTCTATGTATTAAATATACTTTTCTACAGAAGTTCCATTTACCTAAATCGATAAGAAATTGTGAATAAAATTACCACAAGAAAAGTACAGATATGACATTTCTCTTACAATCAAATTATTTCTAGTATAAATACTTGCCTGAGCACCTAAGGCAACCACAAACTGTCATGAATGGGTCTCACTTCATAGAAAGCTATCAGTTTAGGTTGACGGTTTTTGTAAAAACCATTGTTTCTTTTAAAAATAGAAAAATTTAACTTACTAAAATCGTGGAATAATGACAGATTGCCGCACAAAAATGTACAACCAGTAAAAATGCAAGTATTTCATAACTAAATTTTATTAATAACCTTAAACTAATCGTTAGCGGTAGACCTTACTACTCATCACAACATGAGTCTTCTACTTAAAATTACGTCACACAAAACACATACATACACAAAAAATCTTTAACAATCTGTGATTTACAAAATTATCATCACAACATCTCATATTATTAGCAAAAATAACACTTTTGTAAGTGGTGATAATGGTGAATTTTGCTTGAATACATTCGACACATACTACAGTTTAAACCGCTTTACAACTTGTTTACTAAAGACATATTTACATACATACGTCGTGTATTAGAGAGAAAATGCTGTTTACATAATGCTCATGTCCAGTTCGTGGCTTGCGCAAGCTTCCGAAAGCTTGTGAGCTTTAGAAAATAGGTAGATACCGAAAGCACATATACACAATCATTTTGTGTTCTTTCACATGAAACACATTAGAAATATATCTGCCCTAAAATATTGAAAATACAACGTTTTGAGTTTACAAATAGTAAAAATTTGAGGTAACAATGAAATAAACACAAATTGAAACATTTCTTCAAAGTGATTTGTTAATGCATTTACAATATTGAAATGTTGTGAATTAATTATTAATTAGTCTATTGGTGGTTGTTTAATATCTTTGGCATTCTATCCAAATTTTTGAACTTTTGCGTAACATACCTTTCTATATGACACATATAGAAATTTATCACATCATTATTTAAATTCTCAAGTAACTTTTCAATAAAAGAAATCTTGAGACTTATCCAGTCTCTCGACGTAAATAAATTAAAGCAAAACAGATTGAACCGAACAACTTTTACTGAAGTCTCCATAAGGAGATTGTCGCAGAAAAGTTATTTGATTCAATATACAAACATCGATCCAAGATCACTCGTTCAAACCCGGAACTCCAATGAATCATCACTAAGTCAAAACCAATGAACACTGGTTACGTAGTCCTTATAGTAACACCTTCTTGCTCTCCGCTTCGTACTGAGCGACTAACACTTTGGGATGATGTCGATTCTTCAGTTTCCTCAGGAGCGCAATCATCACAAACAAATTGATGATGCCAATAAGCGCTATGAAGGCGGACGTCGCAGAGAATGCCTTTATCACAATGCTCGTGTACTCGGAGGCGACCTTGGAGCAGCCGTGGCGACTGTTGGCCAGCGAGTTGGAGAAGTCGCAGATGATGTTGTAGGTCCCGATCCAGCCGTGGTAGTAGGTGTCGCAGCACGAGACCGGGAACTCGTTCCTCTTGTTGATGTAGTCACGCGGACTCATGGCCCCGCAGCATTGCAATCTCTTCTCCATGACGCCGAAAGCGGATTCTATGCCGTGGTCGTTCTGAGCGTGGATGAACGCGTCCCATATCGTGTCGCCGACGAAACTCGCCGTCCCATCAGAGTCGGCCAGCGTCAAGGCAATTATCGCGATCACAATGAGCAGCAACACCGAAACTGATTGGAATATAATGTGCGTTACCAGCAGTCCTTTGCTGCGCTTGCTGGCGCCGGCGAACCCGCAGCACGCCGTGAACATTGCCATCAAGGCCACTATACAAAACACCCATGGTATCGCCTGAGGCCAGTACACGTTGTAGTCTAAGAGGTAGTGATTTGTGTTCCGAAGGGAGGTGATGCTGACTACCTCGACGAAGAACCATATCGAGGCACAGGCGAGGCCGAGGCTCAGGAGCATCTGCAGCGTGTTTAGAACGTACGTGGTCGCGGTGAGGACGGTGGAGGCCATGGCGACGTGTGCGCGCGACGACAATTCACAATGAAATAGCGTCGTGCGCGCGATTCCACTGTTTTATAAGCTGCGCTTAGTTTGAAGGACGCGTGGCGATCCACGCCGTGAATCACCGATAGGCTTTCCGCATATACTAAGATTTTATTAATTCCGAGAAATACACTGTATGTACCGAGCAAATGAATGAAACAATTAAGGTACGTCGGGAGATTGAACTGGAAACGCTAAACGAAATCTTGTATACGACATATTTATTGGCGGTTAGGCGCAGTGTAGTCTTACAATTACATACTACAGATTAGAACAACGCGCTTCAGATTGAAATGTAAATTAATCTTTGTTTTAATGCAGTTAGGGCTGTGACTTCATTGCAATGTCATTCACATTGCAATAGCTTTCCACCCAGGCTACTGTTTGAGGTACCTTATAAAGTCGACTGTTAAAGGCAACGCCACACTGTAAGTTAAGAGCTTCGATCAGACAAACGCGAGCAATATGCTGAGTAGTTTAAAAAACTTAAGCTTTAATTATTATGTTGTTCTAAACATTTATGACTCACTACATTTTAATACCATATTATTTAACAGCGCCAGCGCCGGTATATCGGAAACTAATTCGATATAGATATCGTGGTAAGCCACCCATTAAACTATTGCGTTATTAATTATTTTTTAATGACGAAATCCATCCACCTTGAGACGTGTGATTGAAGTTTATCTGGTAACGGGAAGCCGGAAGGCGTGCCTGTTCGGCGGCGCTCACAAAATTAGAACGAGCTGTTTTAGGGTAGAAACAGCCACATGGGTTTTTTTTTTGGTCAAAAGGAAATCGCCGGACTCCCACCCTCCACTGGGTATGTCGGAATCGAACCGACTAAAACCTCCTGTCGCTCAACAACCAGAATCCAAACCTCGCATGAGACAGAACTCATGAAAAGGCAAAGGGGGGAGAGTGAAGCGTTTAGTGCGGAGCACATCTCTCCCATCACCCTCCCCCTCGGGACGCCGGACCGGCGGTCATCGGCGCCACGACCACCAGCGCTCTTGGTCGGCAGGCTATCCGGAGCCCGCCCAGATGGCGCCGGTTAGAATGGGTTATCCTACGGAATAAGCCACAAAGGTGGGACAACCGGTAATATTTATTATGTTTTACATTTTGAAACATTCAATCTGAGGACTGTTAATCAAATATGATGCTTAGAAAACCATTCAGCCAGCATTTTCTTGGTACACTTGCCTCGACTGACTTGTGGACAAATGGAGTATTCCAAGATCAATCTGAGCGTGAAACATATTTGGTTAACGAGGTCTGGGTGTTCTGGTTTCGTATGTCATTCCGGAGCAAATCCTGCGCATACAATATATAACCAATTATTCTAAAGATTAGATTATCAAATAAAGGTAATGAATAACGAAGCTGAAACTTAGTTCCTTTAGACAAAGAGCAATACCACACTTGGACGGGAACACGTGTTTGCTTAGCGGCAGCGGCAGGCGGCGCGGGGCAGTTGGTGTTCGACCATGTTTTTGAGGCCAAACAATTACCGATTTTACTTATTACTGTTCATTATCTAGATGTAAATAACTTAAATGCGATGCACCGGTGTTCGAACCCCAGGCGGGTAGCAATTTTTGTAATGAAATACGCACTCAACAAATGTTCACGATTGACTTCCACGGTGAAGGAATAACATCGTGTAATAAAAATCAAACCCGCAAAATTATTATTTGCGTAATTACTGGTGGTATGAGCTCATGTGAGTCCGCACGGGTCGGTACCACCACCCTGCCTATTTCTGCCTTGAATCAGTAATGCGTTTCGGTTTGAAGGGTGGGGCAGCCGTTGTAACTTAAAAAAAATGACGCTATCCAACTAGAAATATGAGTTCTAAGTCTCAGTTTTACGGTAAAACGGTTGCCCCATCTTTCAAACCAAATCTTACTCGCTTACTGCTTCACAGACAGAAATAGAAAGGGCGGTGGTACCTACCCATGCGAGCCCAAATCATCCTTATTTTATTTAATTAGGCTCCCGGGTAACTTGCTCGAGTCCAATCATATCCCAAAAGATGGTTGAACATCAGTAAAGTATTTCAACAAAACAAACAAAACAAAAGACCTCAAGGTTCAAAGCGACGCAAATTTTTTGCCCAATAAGCTGTGACTCAATTCAAAAATAAATATTTTCAAACGTCGTGTGGTGCCAGCGGACCACAGTAGCATCACCCCATATCTTCCCGGGGCTGTAGGAGCCGATAGAGAGAGTGCGATAAAGACTCTTCTAGTCTAATGGATAAAATTCGCTCGCACTAAATTCTTATTACCTCTTAACCTATGATCTAAAAAAAATCCTAATTAGCGCATCAAAAAACGCGACTGTGTCGTTGTACAAATCCCAAACGCAAATACAACATTTCTAATTACAAAAATTCTGCCAACAGAGCAATGTCCGCTCGGTGGAAGATCTTCCCTTTTCGTGATCCCTATACTATTAGTTATTATTTTATTACTAGTGGTAGGACCTCTTGTGAATCCGCAAGGGTAGGTACCACCACCCCACCTATTTCTGCCGTGAAGCAGTAATGCGTTTCGGTTTGAAGGGCGGGGTAACCGTTGTAACTATACTGAGACCTTAGAACTTATATCTCAAGGTGGGTGGCGCGTTTACTAGTTACTAGCATTTAGTATCTATGGGCTCCAGTAACCATTTAACACCAGGTGGGCTGTGAGCTCGCTCGTCTACCCACGTAAGCAATAAAAAATAAATACTAGATAGTAATGACGTGTATTGTGAGAGCACAGGAATGCTGATATCAGAATCCTACCTGCTCCTGCCACAAAACCGACATGTGTTCCGGTTTGACTCGCCGGCCGGGCGGCTGCTGAGAATTCGACCTAAAGTCCAAGGATGGGTGGTGACATTCATGTTGGGACACCTAAAGGCTCCTATATCCTATAACCACTTATTGACAGACGGACTAGGGGCTCACCAAAGGCAAGTAAAAAGACGTAAAATTGTCGAAGACTGTGTCGGTATTCGAACCCCGCAGGCGGGAAGCAATTTTTTAAATAAAATACGTACTTGACAGATGTTCACGAATGACTTCCACGGTGAAGAAATAGCATCGTGTAATAAAAATCAAACCCGCAAAATCGTGTCACAAGTTAAAACGGATTTTCATTATGAAGACCTACAAATCAACATGAATGTGGTAATGGCCTTATGAGCCCGCACGGCTATGTACCATCACCCTGCCTATTTCTGGCGTGAAGCAGTCATATTATTATGTGTGAGATGTGATTACGGTGTTTACGTTGTTGATGCCTATGGGCTCCAGTTACATCAGGTGGGTCATGAGCTCGTCCACCCATCTTGGCAATAAAAAAAAGAACTAATGTCCGTAATGATTAGTGCAAAGCATGTTGGGTACGGTGGCCACTTAATATCCAAATGGACTTTGAGCTTAGTTGCCTGTCCACGAATTTTGCCTTGATTTCGTAATTAGTAATTGTCATCATGGTCCAAGACCAAATAGCCAGTAATTGAGGAAACTATGACCTTCCGGTAAACAGCGTGATTGTTGAGCGATAATAATCGGGCCAGCAGGAATAACCCGAGTGTGATTTACGCGCTTCCCTTAATCAAGATCATCCATCCCAAGGTCCTGCATTGCCTGCACCTAACGCTCTTACTAAATCTGACCAGCAGATACGAGTAGGTACTATAATCCTGCCTATATCTGCTGCGCCGTGATAACACATACCCTTTTAACATCTTATTTTCTTACCTCATAAGGCGGGCACTTTATTCGCGTCGCGGACCCATAAGTGTATGATATCCGCTTAACATAAGGGCAGGTGAATTTAGCTCATTTATAAACAAAAGCAGAACTAAACAAGCTATGAGAAAAGAAACAAAACAACATAATTTTGTTTTTTTTTTATTATTAATAGATCAACAATAATTGACTAATTTAATCTTAGTACTTATTTCTATATTTACACAGTGACTACTAATTTACACATTTATATCTAAAAAATAACAAATCCTTCCAGGTCAGAGAACTCACTTATGTAAGCACAAAACTCAAAGGACCATACAACTACATGCTTTTTTTATTGTCTTTACAGACAGACGAGCATACGGCCCACCTGATGGTGAGTAATGGTAAGATGGTAGCCTACCAACATGCTTGATAACTAAAAACAAATATAATTAATAATTAAATCACAATTGAATAAATGCTGCACTGTTCGAGGTATTTCAGCCACTGCAACTCATTAGTTACATTTCAATTACAAAATGATTTGCTAATAAAAGGAAACCATCACTTGTCATCTAATAAGTTTAGCACAACAAAACGTTTTGTTTAGCCGTATTATTAACATAAACCCTGTATGGGCCTCCAACACTCAAAAACACAAGTTAGATATCATTACTGAAACCACCGGTACCAGCCCAGCCGAAATTATAACAAAATAATAATTACACAGATACATTGTACCACGAATGCAAAATTAAGCTAATACAATCAATGAATGTCATTACAACAACACTTTCTGACAATCAGCTTCAGTTTCGACACCAGGTTCCAATTTCTTGGTCTTCATCTTCATGGACAAGACCACAGCAATCAAAAACCCAATTACGCCAACGATCGCCACCACGACCGATCCCACAGACATTCCTTTGATGAAATATTCGGTGTATTTGTCCACAACGCCGTTACATCCGCTCAATTTGTTCGCGAAATGATCTGAGAAATCACAGGGCTTACCCGAATAGCAGCAAGATGCAGGGAAGTTGTTCCTTTTTGGCACATAGTCTCTGGGATAACTGACGCCGCAGCATCGCAACCGCTTTTCGAAGGAATTGTACGCGCCATCCTGGCTGTCTATACTGGTGTAGAAGACGTCCCACATTGTGCTTTTGAAGAATTCTGCGGTGTTAGGTCCCTCTGCGAGAGTAAGGGCGACGAGAGGAGCACCAACCAGCAACAATATGGACATCATTTGAAGTACCACGTACAGCAAAATCAGAGGTCGACTCTTCCTCTTCGAACCGCACAAGCCACATATGTCGGTCAGTATGGTCAAAATGGCCGCCATGAGAAAGACCCATGGGAGCACCTCGGGCCAGTTCAACGTCTGCTTCAGCTGGTAATGGATGGGGTTGCGCAGGGAGGTCAGGCTCACGACCTCAATGAAGGACCATATCGCTACACCACCGAGGACTGACGCGGACAGCACTTGTATGACATTGAATGCGCACAGGAAGACCGAGAGACACAACGAAGTCATGTTGGTCGCGGAACGATCGCTCACAATTAAATGATGTGTTTCGTCCGCAATTTGTTGTATTTATATTACGGCCAGTTGTATGGTGTTGATTCACTCGGTTTTATGGTGTATTTTTGACGTATGGGGAAATTTACGTATATACGCACGATATTGTTTCAGTGTTTTTATTTTTCATTGTTGTTTTGATAAATTTTTATAATTTAAATTTTTTGGTTCAATATCGTGGCCGATTCATTCCCACAATATGGCTACACAAGTGCACGTTATAATGAAATCATATTTCAATATAGTCACTTAGTGATAACTTATCTCTTAATTCCAATTAATATCCATACTATATGGCGCAGCATGCCCCCTTATAATGCAGCATAGGGAGCTCGAATGATAAGATTGGCATTGTTCTTGGACCGTAATTATTTCTTTATTTTGTAAAATGTACAGAACATGTATCTTGGGATGGTGGCTGGTGCCAGTAAACCGCTTTCCAATAAGTCAGCCATTCTGCAGACAACGATGTTGAGAATCTTTGCTATTTATATGGGTATTGGGAAAGAGTCCAGGATCCTTATGGTTCTATAGTCCTCTTCCTGCGAGAAGTACTGGATGCAGAAAAATGAAAACAATATTTTTTTACTATGATATCAAATTGCTGCAATTTACAATGGATGACGTACAATTATGTATGGCGTTTGCGTGTGGAGCATGATCGCAGGCGCGCTATTGTCACAAGGGCAGAAGGTCAACTACGTTTCCGCTCCGACGATCATTGTGTTCCAATTGACCATTGTCAAGGGCTCCGCAAAAAATATTTCACGTAAAATATATTATTGAGGATCATGACAAAAATATTTTAGGACTTTTTATGAAGTGTCATAGTAAAGGAGTGGAGGTCGATCCACGATCCACTGCACAGGGCCGCAGAGGACTCTGTGTAGCGGCCCACACAGCAACTATGCGAACAGATCTATAAGGTCTATTCACACAAAATATTCTAGTTTTCAGTGTAATCTTAGAATGTCTGTACTAGAAGAGTTGGGCATCAGTACAGATCTACCGTAACTTTTGCATATGGTACTTCAGCCATCAGATGAGGTCTAAATCATAAATCCATTCGTTTTTTGTACAAGAGCAGTGGAGTGTTTGACCCGCCTGATGGTTAACAGATAGAGTATCTCATCCCTTTCAAATTTCTCTTAAGAAGGATATGTCAAAGTATAGGAAAACCTATGGAGATGTCTTCATTCCACAGCCGATTTTAGTGGATGAAGATAGCGAAACTGATTACGAAAAACGCTCAGTGCTTGAAATTCCGGAGAGTACAGTTGGGCCTTGCTCCTATGGCGGGAGGAGGGAATGTAGAATAGAAACGAAATAGCTCATCCTATTCATATAGCATACAGCACTGACAAACACCTCGACAGCCAAGCCCCTCCGTATGCCCCGAGGTGCCGGACGATCCTTTGTGTACGTGACCAGAAACGTTATCAATTCCTGGGTTTTTTTGATGTAAACAATGTATTGTTTACCGAACATGAATGAACGTAGTCAAATGATTTGTCATTAAATGTGTAACTCCATTGAATCATTGTACACAAGTTTTCCCTGACAATATTATTGATGCATTATAGAGAACATAATAGTGCTTATCGCCTAACTGTTGAATGTCACACAGTTTTTTTTTTGTGGCTCAGATGGGTAGACGAGTACTGCTTCACGGCAGAAATAGGTGGGGTGGTGGTACCTACCCGTGCGGACTCACAAGAGGTCCTACCACCAGTGATTACGCAAACTATAATTTTGCGGGTTTGGTTTTTATTACACGATGTTATTCCTTCACCGTGGAAGTCAATCGTGAACACTAGTTAAGTACGTATTTCATTAGAAAAATTGGTACCCGTCTGCGGGATTCGAACACCGTTGCATCGCTCGATACAAATACCACGAACGTCTTATCCTTTAGGCCACGACGACTGTCACACAGATGGACATCAATTATTTGATTGTCTTGTTAATGACTTGGACTACTATACCATGGTACTGGTTCGATTCCCAGTCCATGTTAATATCTTAAGTTAGTGAAAACACATGAACTAAATTCTGTTTTCGTAATTTTATAGCGGAAGAGACGACTGCTATCCAATACGGCAGGCAGCTGAGCTTAAGCTAATTCTCAGGGACACGGCATACCAGATTACCCCTCTCCTGTTTCCCCCTATAATCACAACAGCAAAGATAAATCGAAGCGAGTTGGATCTGATGTATTTTCCATCGAGTCTGCCAGTCAGTAATCACCTAAAAGTCAATGTCAATGTCATGTTCATAGATACTGAATAAAAGAAAAGAACAAAACGCTGCGTCGTCGGCCCGATGTTACATCGCGTCTCTGACCGGACTTGAACACGTTACCCTAACTCCTCAACCGTTATTCCATGTTACATAATATTCATATAAAAGATTCATTATAACACGAAATAAACAATTAAGTAAATCGCAAAATAATAACATTTGTGACGTAATATCATTATAAACTTTGCTACAATACCTACCGTAAGAAATACGTAATGCTATCTGAATGACGTACCGTGTTCAATAATTGTGGTTTTCAAAACAAACAAATTAATTACAATAAATTTGAATAAAGTTTTTGTGGCGTTGCGTGTTGTGAGCCCACTCGCGACGGTACCACAGTCCGACTTATATTGTAACGTTTCCATCTAATCCTAATTTTATATATTTTTGGTAAATTAATAACGCTATCTCCAGATACTTGTTGATTCTAATTTCAGGTCTTGTGAAGATCTTTTTATTTTTTTATTGCTTAGCTGGGTGGACGAGCTCACAGCCCACCCGGTGTTAAGTGGTTACTGGAGCCCATAGACATCTACAACGTAAATGCGCCATCCACCTTGAGATATAAGTTCTAAGGTCTCAAGTATAGTTACAACGGATGTCCCACTCTTCAAACCGAAACGCATTACTGCTTCACGGCAGAAATAGGCAGGGTGGTGATACCTACCCGTACTGCCTACACACAAAAGGTCCTACCTCTGGTAATAAATCTACATCGCTCACGCACCACGGTATTCCGACAGCTGTCCTGCAAAGCAGGATTGGATGATCTCAAGAGAGTTGAAGTCTGTACGGACTGCCTGAGGGAATACTTCACTTGCATAGGTCAAGATCGGATGTGTGCAAGGTGACACTGTTACGAAGGTTTACTTCGCTTGTAGATCATGGGGTAGAGACGACCGAGTAAAAACCTGACTCGGTTGCGGACTGACTTGACTTGTGGACTGAATGTCATCTCATCAAGGTCGAGGATGACCCCAAAGTACTTGACCTTCGCCGCCCAAGTGGTAGGTTTTGGCAGCCTATAGCTTGGGCCTATAACTTGGCTAACAATCTTTTGATTGTTATAGCGGGAATAGAGCTACCACGCCTAATACGGCATAGGTTACGTCTGTGCTTTTCGTGGGGTTGATGTTGGTACGCCACTTCCGGAACTACTGTCCTAAATTGGTGGCTGCAATCTAGAGCTTACGATGGATGAACGACATCTTCCTACTCGAGTAGTAGATAGCCACATCATCCGCGAAGATGGATTGCTGGCGACTGGGGTATAACATTGAAATACAAAACTAAATAATAACAGGGAGAGAACGGAGCCTTGCTTAATTTTTTGTTGTTAGAGAATTGTGTATTCTGATAACATCCGCTTCTTTCTACACTGCAAGAAGATGAAGTTCGTCATAGCGGCATTTAAAATAGAAGCCAACGTAATTATCAGTTGGGCGAGTAAGTTTTTTAAAACGCGATGCGAAATGCGCCTTTTCCCTGCTTGTAGGTTTTCGATTAATTATTTGACTTTGGTTATGATAATGGGGGTAATGCGTGCGAGGGTGGCAGGCAATCTCTGCGCTCGACATACCTGTCGACTTATGCGGTGTATTCGGAGCCCCCGGTTTGAACAATGACGTTGCACTGCTCTTGCAGTCTATCGGCCAGTAACATTGGTTTCTCATCGCCATCGAAAACTGGGCGTTGGCCTGAGAGGTGTAGCAAGAGCATAGTGACAATAGTTACAGAATTAAGGGTCCTAACTAGTCGCCTAGTTGGAATCCTAAATAAATTTCCCACTTTGTATATCGCGCTTCGTCTAGTCAAGACTTGGCATTCCACAGTAGACGTCGCATCCGCATCCGTTTTGATAGAAACCTGAACTGCCGCGTTCCTTACTCTAAGGAGGTTCTTAAGCTCGGGAGACAGTATTAAGGTTGATATTTAGAGCCCATGGCTGCCATCATGCTTGGCGCGTAGGTGAGCCAAAGCCGTCGTGTATTCCGGTTTGAAAGGTGAAGCAGCCTTTTTATGTTACAACAAAATCGAGACTTTGACTACACGTCTCAGAGCGTCACATTCCCGATGCGATGTCCGTGGATTCCGATAATTACTTCACACCAGGAGGGCGTGAGGAGGGCTATCACCATCAATCTAATAAATAAACGAGAAATCCCCAGCGTCTTCTTATCTACATAATAAACATAAAATATATATTGTCCTTGTAAGCAGCCGAGCATACCGTCCACCTGATGGTGAGTGGTTACCGTCGCCCATGGACTTCTGCAATGCCGGGGGCAGAGCCAAGCCGCAGCATACCGCTTAATACTCTCCACAAGCCTCGTTTGAAGAAGGACATGTCATAGCGCTCGGGAAACACCGTGGAGGGGAGCTCACTCCATAGCCGGATGGTACGTGGCAAAAAAGACCTCTGGAAATGCACTGTCGATGAATGCACCGGTTCCACATAATATGGATGAGCTCTGCTCCGATGGCGGGAGGTGCGATGATAAAAAGGAGATGAGGGTATCATCTCAAGCAATTCCATAAAAATAACAATTCCAATATGACACCCAATAAATTTTATTTCAAGTCATGAGTCATTCAACAACGCCCAAGGTTCAGTTTCATTCATCCGTTCGAATTTTCTCAGAAAAACGAAGTAGCTCGTCGCAGTTGGTTGTCGTTTATGAGAATTGACGTTCAAGGCCGGGCAAGGTCAAGAAATACTATATAGCAATAATTTTATTATTGAACGTTTTCTTCATTCATAGCTCGCGACGGATGAACAAACTCACGGCTCACGTGGTTATAAGTGGTTACCGGCGTCACGTTGTTGCATTGCAGTAACAGACAGAGACAGGGTAGCTGCCATAACAGTCCACACTAGCAGTAATGACGCGACCTGTAAATTTAAAGTCAAGTTTTTCTTTCAGCTTTGAATTGTGTTAAGTACGTATTTCCTTATTAAATATATTTAAGAGTTTTTTTTTATTGCTTTTGTAAGCAGACGAGCATACGGCCCACCTGATGGTGAGTGTTACCGTCGCCCATGGACTTCAGCAAGGCCAGGGGCAGAGCCAAGCCGCTGCCTACCTCATAATACTCTCCACAAGCCTCGTTTGAAGAAGGACATGTGATAGCGCTCGGGAAACACCGTGGAGGGGAGCTCATTCCATAGCCGGATGGTACGTGGCAACAAGACCTCTGGAAACGCACTGTGAATGACCGTAGTGGCTCCAGTTAGTATGGAGTATTTAAGAGCTGTTTGCGGGATTTGAACACCATACCACTTGGTACGAGCACCAAGCATTGTGTCCATTAGGTCGCGGTCACTGTTGTGACAGTTTAAGAAGAATCTCTCAGCGGACCGTCCCGAGCTGCTTTGGTAATCACACGACACAAGCCAGTTGAATCAGTTATACTCAACCAATAGCGTCCACAAACTGGTTTTAAAAGCTCAAAGTTAATATTGAGATCATCGCTACAGGTTATAGAATCGACGAGAGCGTGACCTCACCTGATGTTATATGAGTCCCTTAGTTCTACCCGAGCTCGCTGATAATATAATTTGAATATTGAGTACCCTGCAGAAGTCGTTGTGGCCTAAAGCATAAGACGTCCGGTGCATTCGTGTTGAAACGATGCACCGGTGTTCGAATCCCAGGCGGATACCAATTTTTCCAATGAAATACGTACTCAACAAATGCTCACGATTGACTTCCACGGTGAAGGAATAACATCGTGTAATAAAAATCAAACCCGCAAAATTATAATTTGTGTAATTATCGGTGGTAGGACCTCTTGTGAGTCCGCACGGGTAGGTACCACCACTCTGTCTATTTCTGCCGTGATGCGTTTCGGTTTGAAGGGTGGGGCAGCCGTTGTAACTGTACTTGAGACCTTAGAACTTATATCTCAAGGTGGGTGGCGCATTTACGTTACTTAACACCAGGTGGGCTGTGAGCTCGTCCAAACATCTACGCAATAAAAAAAAAGAAATATATTTAGGAACGGACGCCTTTAATATTCTGTATCTTATATGTGTTACCGATACATGGAAGTCATTCACGCCGCTGATATGGATAGATTAACTTTGACATTTGTAACTAATTAAAAGTAATACTTAGTGCCAATTTGACCATTGTTGTTATGGTCTTTGAAACGAGCCAATCACGCGATCAATTTGATGGTGAGTGGTCATTATACGCCACGCCTTTCAATCTCCATTTCACAGATCCTGAATACATCGATGTATGAGTACATTCAGACCACGAATACCACAATCAGTATGTGACTAAGAACGGATCGGCCTTCCGAAGGTGCACTGGTCCTTAATGTAAATATTTGGTTCCCAGTCATGTGTGAACAATGTAATGTCGTTTAAGACCACAATAAAATGACAGCACTATTTAATTACGTGACATTAGATCAATTAAATCACACAAAATGGCGCTAACACTGATTCATGTGATACTCTACTGTGTACATTCCTCAAACAAATCATTTACCTTTAAGATAATATTGAAGGGCGAACATAAAAAAAATTAAAATGGTTCCGTATATATAAACAATGAAAGGTTTGGTCTAGTTTTATTTTAACAGCCAATACGAACAGACGAAGGTCACCTTATCTAGACCAAAAACGTTTCTATTTCCGTCGCAAAGTAATAACGCATTCCTACCTGAAGAAATAAGTATAATAGCTAAAACTATCAAAAAACTACTTTAAAACTAAAAATTAAGGTTAATTAATTACACAATACGGAATTCTAAAATCAGATAACGTCACACAAAACTGGGTGGTACCTACTATAGTTGTGGCGATGACTCAGACAAATACTTCGAAGACTGCGGCTTGTTCGTGGAATAATGTATTCAATTAATTTGGTCTGTGACAGTTGATAATAAGACTTGTTGACTCATTCACTCTTGGAATGGGTTTTTAATACAATCTGAGCGACCACTTCCTCATGATCCGTCCTCAGTAAGAGCTCATTGCTTCCGTGTAACGAAAGAAGTGGCTTGTAGGATATATCGTCTTCTCGCATTAAAACTGTATAATCTCAAAACTTAGGTACTAATTTTACAGGAGACAGTTTTAAAGGTTTAACATGTAATATTTTTAATATTACTAGAGGAGGACAGAATTTTTTTTTATAACGCCATCTTGTTGTACCTTTAAAGCGGTTAGTTGCCCTCAATTAAGAAAAATAGTATTATTATTCGCCAATAGATGTCGGGAAGAGTTGATTATTGAAAACACGAATAAAACAACATTTACTGAAAATAAGTCGTAGCTAGATCGATTTATCGCCCCCGAAATCCCCTGTGTACTAAATTTTATAAAAATCGTTGGAGCCATTTCCGAGATTCAGATTATATATATATTAGCATTATGTAGCATATAGAAAAGCTATTTTAAAACTTTTATAAGGTGATTTAGCCCGATAAGTAGTATAGTTGATGTATAAAATAATATGTGCGTATTGTGTTGCTTTTGTTTTTTTGTAATTTAAATTTCTAAATTTCTCTTCTTGTTCACTGTCTACTTATATGTGATTTTGATTGTGGAAACATTTTTGGTTATTGTTTTAGCTATATTTTTTTTAAATATTATATGTTTGTATTGTACTGTTTGTTTCCCAAATAAATAAATAAATTAATATACAAGAATTTCTCGTTTAAAGGTATAAGATTTATGAGAAAAATACTGGTGATAAATACCAAATGTTTACGCATATTAACTCAATTTCGAATATATTTGGAAATTGTACACTTTTAATGCGAAAAGACGATATGTTACTGGAGTCTTACTCTTTGTGATTAATTTGTGGGCTGAGTCGGGGATAAGTCGTAAAACCGTAAGCCAAAGCAAAGCTATCTGCTATGCCATGCAATCAAACTACACGGTTAATGCTAGTTTTACGGGCTAAGCTTGCGTTTATTAGTATTTTACGACCGACGATGCTGTTAAGACTGTCGTGCGAGAGGTAACGTAATTTCCATAAATCTAATATATAAAATTCTCGTGTCACAGTTTTCGTTGCCATACTCCTCCGAAACGGCTTGACCGATTTTGATGAAATTTTTTGTGCTTATCCGGTATCTATGAGAATCGGCCAACATCTATTTTTGATCCCCCTAAATGTTAGGGGTAGTCCACCCCAAAATTTTTTTATTTATTTTTTAGGCAAAATTTTTAATTTCTATTTTTTTATGATACAACATACAAAAATACATACAATCCTCAATTTTCACCCTTCTACGATCAACCCTTATTTTTTATTTGCTAATTAACAACTTTAAAATTTTTTGCGAGAATTTAGTTTTTATTTTGTCAAGACGTAGAATAAAAAAATTCATATTACTTTGAAATTTTCACCCCTCTACGATCAACCCCTATTATTTTTTTTTGTTAATTATAAACTTTAATTTTTTTGGCAAGTTTTTTATTTTGTTTTTTTTTTTTATTGCTTAGATGGCTTATATAATAATAATGGGTGGACGAGCTCACAGCCCACCTGTTGTTAAGTGGTTACTGGAGCCCATAGACATCTACTATGTAAATGCGCCACCCACTTTGAGATATAAGTTCTAAGGTATCAGTATAGTTACAACGGCTACCCCACCCTTCAAACCGAAACGCATTACTGATTCACGGCAGAAATAGGCGGGGTGGTGGTACCTACCCGTGCGGACTCACAAGAGGTCCTACCACCAGTATAGTACAGTAGTTCTGTCATGACTTTAAATAAAAAAAAATCATATTACTCTCAATTTTCACTCTTATACGATCAACCCCTATTTTTCCATCCCGATTAATATTTTTTTTATTCTATGCACAGATCCGCAATAAGGTTGCAAGATGGCAATCAAATATTATAATTGTAGTACGATAAATTCTTATTCAGAGTTTATAATTTCAAGTTCCTTTAAATATGATTTTTTTAAATTGAATTTGATCTCCCGCCCTTGCCGGTCGACTACTGATCAACTATCAATCGATCAGCTATCCCCGCCAGGTGTCACCACTCATCCAGCAAACATCAGGGGGCAACACCAGCAACAGTAGGGATGAGGACGAAGCCGGTCTCCTGTCTTACTTACTCACTATACATCATAGATTATACACTTATTATATTTGAGAGCTATACAATACTATACATTTTTCAGCCATGTTTTTTAGGTTTTATTTGTGTATCAATAGTATGTTCAGTAGGTCTGAGAATCGGCTACTATCTATTTTTCTAAGGGTTGTCCAAACATTTATTTTTAATTTTTATTTTTTGGGTATTTTTTTGGATATAATGAGGTATTATGTGGTTAAATGAGGTTTTTTTTTCTACAGTAGAATTTCCCTAGAAATCTTATTTAAGGCAATACAACGTTTGCCGGGTCAGCTAGTATATCTATATATTAATACGTGAAGCAAAAACTTTGTACTCCTTTTTACGAAAATTGCGTAGACGGAGGAATATGAAATTTCTCACACTTATAGAGAATATTGAGAAGGAGTGCAGCATTAATAATACATTAAACCAATAACAAAACATTACACACACTACTATGTATTTGACACACACATATATTATTATATATTCTTTGTTTATTGTCAAACTTTTGTTATTGCTTAAAGTCTGTGGCCAAATTGGGAATAGCTTACTATTGTTTATCTTTAATATTATTTGTCTATAGTGTGGTCTTGGCGAAATCTGTTAATAAAGAAGTCTATTAGTTTTTGACAATAGAACCTTAATAATGTTCAAGCTTATAATTAATTATAGTAGAATCACGACTACTGCAGGACCACTAGTTATATAAATTACACAAGTACATAAGGGTATATATATAATAAAAGTATAAAATAATAGTATAGTATAAAATAATAAAATATAGTATAAAATAAGAGTATATAAGTAAGACCACACGTAATGTGAGATAAGGGTTAGAGAAAAAAGATGAAGATTTTATAAGCTATACGACGGATACAGATGTTCATAGTTCGGTAAACACCATTTTGATATCATGTAATTGAAACATGGAGGCTGCATTGTGAGACCAGGCTGAGAGCACACACGGGAGAGCGAACCCGGCAGTCTCAGTGGCGCCATCAGCCAGCGATGAGCTTGGATGTAAATTTAACGTCCAATCAAGAACAACACTTCGCGTTGAAGGGTTCCGATAGCCCGCTGTTTTTAATTGTCTAACCTTAAATACTCGTAACAGTCTGAATAAAACCCTTTGCCTAACCCAAATCTCGTTTAAGCGATAATTAATGTTTATGACGCTGCAGTCACTGAGCAATACGGGGGCAGAGAGGTACCAATTATTTTAATGAAATATGTACTTGAATGTGTTCATGAATTACTTCCAACAAATGAATTACTTTACTTGATTTTTTTTCCCCTAACTAGCTGAGAGCCTTGAGAGGCTATATCAGCGTCGCCTTAACTAGTAGGTGAGCTCACGGGGCTCAAACCTGACGATGTTGCTAACACTAGCCCTAGCAAGAGCCGTGCTTCGCAGAATCTACCACCGGATCGGAAACGCGACCCACTGAGAAGATTCGGCGAGAAACTCAGTGGGCTGTGTCTGAGAGTTAATTTACTTGAAGGAATAACATCGAGAAATATGTATGTATATCGTAAATATTTATGTCCATCTTTAAACGAAGCCTGTGGAGAGTACTTAACGGTAGGCAGCGGATTGGCTCTGTCCCTAGCATTGCTGACGTCTACGATAACCACTCACCATCACGTGGGCTGTATGCCCGTCTGACTACTAGGGCAATAAAAAAGAAATAAAAATAAAAATTAAGCTCGGCAAAAAATTCTAATTTGCGTAATTACTGGCGATTGTGAACCCACACGGGCAGCTACCACCACCCTACCTATTTTTGCCGCCACGCACATTCTCGTCTGAACGATGGGACAACCATTATACGACAGAATTAAGACTTAGACCTCATGTCTCAAGGCGAGTGGCGGCATTTAAGCTGAGGCTGTTTATAGGCTTCGGTGTTAGCACCAGGTGACTACCGAATGACCAATCTAAGCAATTAAGCAAAAGCTTGTCAGACCGCGATCCAATAATCTATGTCGCCGTTGTGTTCAGTCAATTATTTTACAAACCGAGAGATTAAGATCATCGAGAACAATAAAACAATCTAAAAACGGGACAATTAATGAATTTACACTAGTACGTACCTACAGGCTGAGCCGATTGATATGACCTTGTAGGTTCCATTGCCAATAGACAATGAGAGGATTGTCCGAAATGTTATTTGTCAATTTTACTCATTGTAAACAAATCCCAATGGCGAGTTCACATTTCACCTGATTTTTCCTGGAGATCGGCAGGGAGATGTCGATGCCACTTCCTACCGCTAAGAACTCTTCAAAAGGACACGCCATGCTCGAGGAAATCCTTGGAGGAGAACTTATTCGAAATAAATAAGAATAAATTCTTTACTAGTCAAAGTGTAAGTCAACTGACTCTGGAAGTACTTTTTTGAAGTGAAACTTCTTTAAAATCGTTGGGTGTGACTTCAAACTCGATGAAACGAAAAAATGAAACGTGAAGTTAAAATATCAATTCACAGAGGGCGCTACCTAATTTTTTTTATTGCCTTGATGTGTGGACGAGCTCACAGCCCACCTGGTATTAAGTGGTTACCGGAGCCCATAGACCTCTAAAACGTAAATGCGCCACCCACCTTGAGATATGAGCTCTAAGGTCTCAGTATAGCTACAACGTCTGCCCCACCCTTCCAACTTCTACTGCTTCACGGCAGAAATAGGCGGGGTGGTGGTAAGCACCCGTGCGGACTCACAAGATTGTCCTACCACCAGTATCAGTACTCTAAGACTCTTCGAAATTATTCTCGAAGCTCGGTCGTGTCATGCGACCACCAGTATCGCCCCACCATCCATGCGCACTGGTGATATTCTGACCCTATTGAACTACCTTAAAGTTGCTCCTGCATCCCCCAATCTAGTTTGACTCCTGACTATGTATTCCTGCAACAAAGGAATTTCGGGTTCTATTTTGAAAGGCAGTGTAGCTGACATGCTAATTCATCCGAAGCCCCCTCGTAATGCCTCCAATCTGGGGTCGTGGTTGAACTTCGGGAATCGCTGGATCTCAGAGGCGCCGCGCCGTCAGCTAAACTTAAAACTGATGTCATAATAAGGACTCGATTATTGCATGGATTCCTCTGTTATTAGCATACGACTATAACATACAAGAACAGAGTTAGATATTTTTACTTGTAGGTTAGTTACGTTTAGAAAAATGTTCAAGGGCATCCTCCACGTTAGTAATAGGTAGTGTAATTGTTTAATGTATTATATTGTGATTTTTTTTCCTTACATTATAAGTTAGATTAGTTATTGTTATCGTGTTGTTTTGTCGTAAATGTAAGGAACGCTGTTGTACAAATTCAGCACTATATGTCTTGTTTTGTCGTGCGCACATAACCTATGTTGCAAGCCAGATTTTGTTTCTTTTTACTTGTGTTTTTTTATGTATCTTAAGCTTGTGATGTGTATTGTGAACGTAATAATTAAATAAAATAAAATCTTTTTTTCCGTGTTCACGTCATAGGGAAACACTGAACGCTCAACTGAACTACTGCCCCCTTTAAAATATTGATCACTGGAGGAAAACTAAGCAGCCGCGTGACGTATCGAGCATTACGAGCCGACTCCGGACCGAGCACGAGACGACTTTTTGTGTTTGATAACACACCACCTCGCGGCTTCCGCGGATGATGCTTATTTATATGTTTATTGCTTAGATGAATGAACAAACTCACAGCCTACCTGATGTGATTACGGTAAGGTAGTTGCCAGAGCCCGTAGTCATCACAACTTGAATGCCCCCATTTTGCCACGTACCATCCGACTATGGAATAAGCTCCCCTCCACGGTGTTTCCTGAGCGCTATGACATGTCCTTCTTCAAACGAGGCTTGTGGAGAGTATTAAGTGGCAGGCAACGGCTTGGCTCTGCCCCTGACATTACTGAAGTCCATGGGCAACGGTAATTACTCACCATCAGGTATGCTCGTCTGCCTACAAGGGCAATAAAAAAAAATCTTGAGACATGAGGTCGATTTTTCGGTTGCATTGTACAAGGGTGGGGCCCTTGAGACTGGATCACACATAACAATTTTTTTCTTTAACTAAGTTTATTTTTTTATTGTGTACTCTGCAATCACCGCGATGTGCTAGAAACAGATTTGAGATGTGTTCTCCAGTGAAAGCAGCATCGCCTCGATATTTTATATTATACTCGTAAATTCATGATACAATTGTCAATTCAATAGCCACTTACGCATTTACACAAAGACTTCTTAACAACCATACATGGACATATATGGACATTTTTTACTGGTGGTAGGACCTCTTGTGAGTCCGCGCGGGTAGGCACCACCGCCCCGCCTATTTCTACCGTGAAGCAGTAATGCGTTTCGGTTTGAAGGGTGGGGCAGTCGTTGTAACTATACTTGAGACCTTAGAAATTATATCTCAAGGTGAGTGGCGCATTTACGTCGTAGATGTCTATGGGCTCCAGTAACCACTTAACACCAGGTGGGCTGTAAGCTCGTCCACCCATCTAGCAATAAAAAAAAAAACATAATTACAAAATAAGCGATAAAAACAAAAACAAAATCACATAAAACAAATTGTGTACTGCCTGTGCGTCTGTTGTGTGTGTGCATGCGATTGTCAATCCCGCCAATACTCCTACCGACTCGTGCTACAAAACAAACACAAAATAATAATGCGGCTGTCAATAATTACGTTATTGTTCAAACGCATATTTAACCCACTTTAAAATTAGAGTAATGATAGATTAGTCACTAACTACCGCTCAATACAATAGATAGCATTCCGATAGAGGCACCCGTCACGTGCGGACGTGCTCATCGTCCACTCGATCGCCCGGTCTTTGTTCGCCCGGCTTTTGTTAGCCCGGCCATTGTTCGCGCGGCCTGTGTTTGTGGTACATCTGCCGACTAAGTGCTCTTTCTGGAAGTTTTTATTTGTTTTGTTTCCTTTTGTTGTTTCTGTGTTCGTGGTACATCTGCCGACAAAGTGGTTTCCTGCAAGTATTTATTTGTTTTGTTTCTTTTCGTAATTTCTGTTTTGTTGTGCTTTTTCTTTGTCCTGTAGTAATCGCGCCGCATTGCCACCTGTGTTCAATAGAACCGCTCAGGTCCGAGAAGTTGGGGCCTCGCCGCAAGGCGAGTGTTTTCAAGACCCGGGGCCGCCCCACCTNGCCCGTCATTAATACACCTAGAAATTTATTTGCCGGGACTTCTTCAGACTTATTGACTTCTTTATTGCGCTAAACGCGTGGACAAGTTCACGGTTTATCTCATGCTATGTGATTACCGAAACCCATAGATATAATGTCGGGAATAGCGGCACCTACCTTGACAACCGGAGGTCAAATTCTCAATCATATTGTACACAAATACTCCAAACTTTAAACCGAACCATTTGGCTGCTTCGCGAACTAGTCACAGTACATGTTTATTTTTATTTTTTATTGCTTAGATGGGTTGACGAGCTCACAGCCCACCTGGTGTTAAGTGGTTACCGGAGCCCATAGACATCTACAACGTAAATGCCTCCACCCACCTTTGAGATATGTGTTCTAAGGTCTCAGTATATTTACAACGGCTGCCCCTTCAAACCGAAACGTATTACTGTTTCACGGCAGAAACAGGCACGGTAGTGGTACCTACCCAAGCGGACTCACAAGAGGTCCTACCACCAGTAAAATGATTGAATCTACCTGCACACGGCACAATAACACTAGTAGATATTAAAATTTATTATATCGGGTTTGATTTTAATACGTCATTTCTTCATCGAGAGGCCTTCGTGAATACGACAGTTTAGTCAGAATAGATATGCATTTGAACCCAGGCATAGGCGCATCACTCGACACGAATACGTCGGTCGACTTACCCATTAGGCCCTGCATGTATTCAAGCGGTGTGGAATATCTGTGATCACATACCCATGCCTTCTCCAATACGAACACCATCTAAGATCATCTATTTGACATAATATTTTTGAGAGCTTTTAAATACTTTGTATTGAGTCGACTATTATCAAAGCCGGCAATGTGACTTTTGGACAATTATTGGTAAATCAGAAAAACGAATTATTGACTTAGTATTCCATTGGCAGTCACAAAACTCTTCTGAACGACATCTTAGATAAATAACAGGTTAAGTATTAACCTTTATTTAATGCAGGTTTTGAACCGTATTCTTTGAAGGAGACGATTATATTCAAATCAATCTGTATTGACATATCAATAACATTTTTTTGTCCAAATACACAGATTGCCACCTTTGATAATAGACGACTCTATTGTGTGTGTATAATTTGATTTTCATAGTGAGTGCCGCAGTGTCGCAACTTACAGAGAAGTCGTGTCTCGGCGTCAGTTAATAACAAAAGTCTAAACGTAAAATTCCCACTCGAGAAACAGTTTTCCAACAAAAGCTGACACAGCTATCTAACAATACGCGCAGTGGCCCAGAAAGAAAAGCTCTTTAATAAAGCACAATGAAAGCTCAATTAAACCGCTGGACGGCTTAAGCGAGCTTCGATGTAAGTCCGTCTGTCACAGTGCCACCGCTTGCAGCGAGTGCAATCGAATAATAACTGATTTAATAACTTGTAGTGAATAAGTGAAAACAAAATAGAATTATATTGAATACCTTTATGAATACAATTGGTTTAATAATAAATAATTACTGTACTAATGATACCGATTATAACCTAGGTAGAACATTATTTTACTTCAAATAATAATATACAAAATATCTCGCAAAAACTTTGGTTGTATGAGTAATACTAATGATCGTCAATAGAAGTGACGTCACGCATTGTTCAAAAGTAAACCGATAATTTAATAAATATAAATTGTGTTGTAATTCTAACTTAAGCGTTTAATGATCTTGCAAACGTTCTATGAAATATTAATTTGGTAGTAATAAATAGCATTTCGGAAGTGAGTAAAACTACGCAGTTTCTTTTTAATAGAAGGTGGTCTGTGTGCTTAGTGCGAGTTTTTTAACGTTCTCGATAGCGTAAAAGTTAACTCAAATTTTGATGGAGTTGGAAAGTTTGCTAAGTTTGCCGCTAGGGGCGCTTTTCCAACTTCTTACAAATTGGAGTTAACTTTTAGGCTATCGAGAAAGTTAAAAAACTCGCACTAAGCACGTTGGACTCGTATAAACACGCCGATGCATCAACTGTTCTCTCCACCCGATACACTCACGTTGTCTTTAGACGCACGCCTGAAGCTTTAGTATTAGAAACAGGCATGCGTCCCTGTTAATGGTAGGTACCCGTCGAACTCGTCAAAGAGTCCGACGTTAATTCGAATCCATACATCAACCCGCTGAGTTTCTCGCCGGATCTTCTTAAGGGCTCACCAGGACAGGTGGACGAGCAAAAGCTTAGCCATGGGATTTGCTAACAGCTGCCCGAGTGCCTCCGAAGGAGACCTAACAACTCAAGAGCAGCTGCTTCGCGAATGAATTTACTACCGGATCGGAATCGCGACCCGCTGAGAAGATCCGACGAGAAACTCAGCGAGCTGATGCATGGGTTAGGTTGCACGTCGATCTCTTTGTAGAGTTCGACGAGTACGGTTACCGGGGTCTCGAAGCCTGCTCCTAGTGTTAGAGCTGAAAGCTTCAGTGGCGCTCGGGCAGCTGTTAGCAAATCCTATCCCTCTTGTCTGAGCCCTTGTTCGCCCACCTAGCCTGGTAAAACCGCCTCCGGGCCACCAGTAATGTCTCCTTCTAAAACACTTCTTTCCGCTGCAAAATTTGCCAAACAGACTGCACAAGCACGCTAGTTCAAGATCACCTTCAATACTTAAGATCAACCTGCTTACACAGCTACTGAAACATAGTCTTAGAAGAGTGTCCATGAATTTGAAGATAGTTCAAGTGGAATTGCCAGATTTAAAAAAACAAAGTTAATTTTTAGCACGATCTTTGAAGATCGGCAATAATGAGAATTCAACATCGATCTATAATTTTATTAGCATTCGTGAGATCTGCTAATCTTCATCGCGAAATAATTGTTAAGATTGTAAAGACATCCATTCAAGAATAGTAATAGCATAAATCAGAGCTTATCACAATGATTCCAAATCTTGACTGAGATGTCAAAACGGAACTAAGTCACTACGTGCAGATGGACTGTGCAATGTATATTTCGACCATTAAGCGCAGAAGGTCACAGGACTCTATCTACCCTGTAATCGCTAGGATTTATGATGATTCGTATCGCGACCCTCGCGGTGCACTAAATATAATTAAATTTTAACATTTGTTTTAAAACATTTCAAGGGAATTTTGGCGATAAAAGGGTGAACGCAAACATTGTTCGGCGACGGAATAAGTAATTACGTGAGTTTTTATTTACGTTTTTTCCGCACAACCCGCTTGATATGTGATATATGTATGTATGTGGCGTCTGGAGCTCTCACAGATACCACGATATTACCTTCATTTTATGCTGTCTCACTCTTCGAAACAGAACGCGTGTTTGTTTCGCGGCAGTAACACTTATATAGTGGTATCTATCCAGGTCTGCTTGTGATTTGTCCGATCTAGAACAAAAACTTAGTAGGAATCATCGATAGAAGATATGTTGGTACTACTTACTGGTATTTCTGTTCCAAGGATTTGCAAACTTTATTTAGAAAGTTTTATTACTGATGGTAGGACCTCTTGTGAGTCATCAACCATGCAATTACAAATAAATAAATAAAAAATCATTTTAGATCAAAAGACACAAGAGTACCATTGAAGTGTCGACCATATGGTATAGATTGGGCAGGAGCGTTCACTTCATGACCTCTATGAGCTCTAGTAATAACTAAACATGGGTATACATGTATAAAATCGACCCTGCACAATAACTAAAACTGTGAATAGGTTCACACAGACCCTGCGCGTAGCTAACCGCTATGACCCTCGATCACCAAACCTGAAGATATTAACATAAAAACAACAGTGAGTCATTAGATTACTCATATTTATGCCGTTAAATAAGCCATGGCATGTTTTGTGGTACGCTTACCGAGTTACGTGCGGTCATGGAATTAGTTTTATTTAATACACAATTCGTACTAGAAGTGTTCGAGACGCATTGAATATTAATATTATTTCAGTCTTAAATTGTTTATATTTTAGATTGATTGTTTCATTTCATTCAAGTTTATTATTAAAATCAAAATGTATGGTGATTTCTGTAATTTAAGATTATAGTATTGTGAAATAAAGAATTAGGCTTATTATTGCGACCTTTGCAACAAGGGAAGTTCACTATCAGCTAAACAATCGTGCCTTGGTTACTGGTATTGGTCTTTATTTTATTGCCAACAGGGGTGGACAAGCCCACCTGGTGTTAAGTGTAAAGTAAATGCCATCACCCACTTTAAGACATGAGTTCTAAGGTCTCAGTTTTTAAAATACAACGATTGCCCCATTCTTCAAACCGAAACGCACTACTGCACAAGACCAGTGGTAGAACCACCAGTAACTACGCAGATTATAATTTTGCGGGTTTGATTTTTATTACACGGTGTTATTCCTTCACCGTGGAAGTCAATCGTGAACATTTATTGTTAAGTTAGAAAAATTGGTATCCTTACGCCGGATTTGTACACCATTGCTTCGCTCGATACAAATCCACGGAGTTCATTATCATTTAAGCCAAGACGACGACGAACCTCCAATAGCATCAGAATCAAATTATTAAAACCATAATTTCTATACTGATTTTCTATATTCGATAATTTATTCTACTTACAAACCACTTAGCGAACATAATAATATCATCAATGCACTGAACGTTGATGGCACATCTAGAATCTTTAATTCTCGTGTAATCAGGACACGTTCGCGTTAGTCATATACACGTGATTTACATTAAAACAATGGCTCCAGGTGCAAGGGAGCTTGTATAGAAAGCTGATTGGTATGATAACCATTTAATAATATAATATTGCAGGAATGTTGTAACTCTGTGCCGACTCGCGGCTGTCGAAGCGCATCTCTGTGGAGAAGGAATGATTTTAAACGACTCTAAAACATACAAGTGTTTGCTTATATATGATGTGATGTGAGCCGACAATCTCTCAGAGCGCCCTTAGGACATGATGATAGATTTTTAATATGTTTTTATTAGCTTTATACTCTACAATATCATTTTATCTGTTAGGATGTAACGGAATCTTTGAACGTGATTTTGACCACCTTCAAAACGTCGGATTAACTCGAAATTTGACAATTTATTAAGGACCGATGACAATTTAATATTTTAAACAGTTAAACCAGTTATTTACTTTCGGCAGTCAACAACAACAAATACATTTGAGCGTCTTCTTTTTTTCACTTAGCAAATTGGAAACTGTTGTATTTTTTGTTGTATTTACGATACGTCATGAAACTTAAACTAAAAAATAAAAATTAAATGTTTAAAAAAAAACTAAAAAAAAATTCCCATCTTTTTTTATTTATTGCTTAGATGGGTGGACAAGCTCACAGCCCACCTGGTATTAAGTGGTTACTGGAGCCCATAGACATCTACGACGTAAATGCGCCACCCACCTTGTAACCACCACCACCAACTAAAAAAATCCAATTAAAAAATTCCGCAGTTGCGTTCCTTCCATCTGGAACACATTACAGCATCACGGCAGAAATGGGCAGAGTCTAGCTGTGTGCTCGCCTACCTGTCCTGGTGAAACTGGAAACACCTACAGAACCCCAAGTATCCTATTCCTCCCTAAAAAAAAGATGTGTAGGGTCGTGGGACACCGGATAGGAACGAAGTTCCTTATTATAAAAATATTAATTTTAAGTTCTATTCGACGTATAAAGAAAATAATTGTTCGGGTATACAATTTTTATTAATAAAAATAAAAATAATCGCAAGGGTCAATCACTCCGCAGTGCAATGGAGCAGCCTCGCCCTAAGGGAAACGGCTGCATGTTCACGGTATCCCCTACGCCAGATAAGTATGATTGAGCTAGAGCAATACGAGAACGTCTATCAACTGTGTAGCATCTCGTCACCGCGACTCAGGAATTGTTGAATTTACGTGCAGCGACATCTGTTAATAACAAACTAAATAGAAAAAATCTTACGTTACGGACGTTTTCTCCCGTAGGGTACCCCTCTACATCGTCCCATAAGGAACTTCGTTCCAAAAATTCAGGTTGTGGTACCTACCACAGCGTGTTTCCAAAAAGCCATTCCACGAGTAATTTGTGTACATAAAAACGTGCGTGTGTGTGTGTGTATATAGACAAATAGGCCCCTGTCGTGGAGCTCGAACCTGGGAACATCCATAGCACTCGATGCAATCAGGCTGGACGTCGTACCCATTAATTAGGCCATTCGTTTACGAACAACCTCAAAGTTACACGTCGCACGCACATCGGTCACTATCGTCTTTTATTCACGTTATCTCAAGAATAATATAATATCTGTAATCCATAATAACCATGATTATTGTATATTTATCAATAAAAATAAAAGTGACGTAACTCAGCAATTTTAAAATTTCATATAAAATATAGGATTTTTANAAATCGTTTATATATATTAGAAATAAAAAAGGACCCAAAATGGAACCCTGAGGTACACCCATTTTCAACGTGGTGCCTGAAGATCTATTTCCTTTCACATCTACTGTTTGTATCCTTCCTGATAAATAGGAAGTAATAAGTTCCAATGCACCATCCCTAATACCATAGTGATGTAGTTTCCTCACCAATGTTTCATGTTTAACACAGTCAAATGCTTTGGATAAGTCACAGAAAATTCCAAGACAATCATGCGATTCCTCCCAAGATTGAAAGATATTTTTGATTAGATAAGCACCTGCATCAGTTGTAGAGCGACCCCTTGTAAACCCGAATTGTTTATATCTTTAAATCTACATTCCTAAATCTTTAGCAGAAATCGGTGGAAATCACTAGGAGGTAGGTACGGTCAATATGGAAGATATTCCATCAATTGAAAGCCAGGTTTTTTAATGGCAGCCATCGCCAGTCTGGACCTGTGCACGGAGGCGTTATCTCGGTGAAACAAGACGACTTCAGCGAGTTTGCCACGCTGTTGCTTACGTATTTTCCCCACGCTACTTTGTTATTTATCCAGCGTACAAGCATGAAGGTATTCGACCATTACCACCCCTTGGCTGCTCCAGAAAAAACAGCCGATGATCTTACTGGCGGATAGAATCGCCTTGAATTTCTTCAAAGTCGGAGATAATAGTCTGGACTGTTTTCTCGTTTCTGGGTCATTATGGTGAAGCCAGTTTTCGTCCATAATCTCGATACATAAGTATCACAAACACCCAAGTAAGTAAGTACCACTAACCTAAGTACCACAAAAATCGGTCAAGATCTTATTGTAACAAAACCAAAAAAGCAAACTCTCAGTCTCCTTCCTCCTTTCTTTGTTTCTGCAGAAAATATTCTGGTCAGCCAGCGTCCTAGCCCATTCTTCATACCCAAATGATTGTGTACAATTTTATGGACACTTCCTATAGAAATCTTACTGGTGGCAGAACCTCTTGTGAGTCCGCCCGGGTGGGTACCACCACCCTGTCTATTTCTGCCGTGAAGCAGTAATGCATTTCGGTTTGAAGGGTGGGACAGCCGTTGTGAGTATACTGAGACCTTAGAACTTATATCTCAAGGTGTGTGGCGCATTTACGTAGTAGATGTCTATGGGCTCCAGTAACCACTTAACACCAGGTGGGCTGTGAGCTCGTCCCCAAGTCTAAGCACTAAAAAAAAAACACATAGTTTCTTCTGCTACATAAAAAAACACTAACACGACGTCCCGCCAAGTCAATGTTTTCAACTTTTTTAATCATTTGTTCCGTGCGAGGGTCGTCTATAATGGAAGTTCTTCCTCGCTTGAACTCAGCACAACACGTAACCGTCTAATATGGAGAAACATGAACCCCTAATGTTGCTATCAAGTTTTGATTTACCAGCTCTGTAGTAAAATCCTTCAAGCAGACACATTTTACTATCGCGCGAACTTTAATTATATTTTTACGTTCCGACATAACGCAAGAAAATGACTTCTATTTATTTAAAACTAAAGATGTATGATTGCTTTTTTATTATTCTTATATTTTCGGGCCACGTCTGACACTTTTTTCCAAGGAGAATGTATCGGTATTTAATTTATACCCCTCGTAGCATCACGAACAAGAACCCACAAAATACGGACACCCATCTAGATTTCGCTCAGGTTAGTCAAAGAACCCCACTGAGCGCTCAATTAAAGAAGGAAGGAATTACCGAAGAAAACAAAAAAATGTATTATTATTTGGTTGTACTACTTTATCATTAAAACATTGATTAAAGAATTATGCTAAGATAAGAACTTATATCAGTTATATAGGCCACTTATCGTTGTAAAGACTTGCGTTTATTCAAAAACAAATATGTGTAAGTATTTTTTTTATTATTATGACACGGGAACCTTGAGCGCCGGTCGCGAAGCAGTTGTGCGCTCCATTCTGCAGGGTGGGGCAGCCGATGCAGCATACAACTGTCTGGAAATAGGTGACGGAGCTTGTGTGGTGATGTCTATGAACTTAGCCACATAACACCAGACATGTGGTCACTATCCCTAAAAAATTCGGCACACACTGCCACAAAACCCTAGGTAGGTAGGTAGTGTGACATTGTTCCTATATATAATATGTATATGTGTCGTTTAGAGGAACGTTAGCTCTACGTTATAACAGCGAAGAGGCGCTTAGGAAGAACCGTTATTTAGATCGATTTATAAAGTATAAGGCGCCCGATGTGCTCCTATCTGTGCTCAAATCCCGCAAGCATATTTGTTTCCAAACAAATATGTACTTACTTCACGTTCACGAATGACTTCCACGATGAAGGATTAACGTAATGTAGGCTTAGGAACCCCGGTAACCGTACTCGTCGAACTCGACAAAGAGGTTGACGTGCAACCTAACCCATGCATCAGCCCGCTGAGTTTCTCGCCGGATCTTCTCAGCGGGTCGCGATTCCGATCCGGTAGTAGATTCATTCGCGAAGCAATTGCGCGAGTTGTTAGGTCTCCTTCGGAGGCGCTCGGGCAGCTGTTAGCCAATCCCATCCCTCCTGGCTGAGCCTTTGCTCACCCACGTGTCCTCGTGAAACTGGAAGGCCTCCGGGCCACCAGTAATCTTTCAATCATAAAAAAAAAGGATTAACATAATGTGGGAATGTAAACAAAATCGTTCCATTGAATGTCAGAGACGGAGTGCTTTAAATGTAGAAGCAAAAGTTGGAACGGAAAATAGATGAGAGGATATACGGAGCTGACAGATGATTCATATCACAACCGGAATACGAGAACAGAAGTCACACACGGTTAATCTTTATAATAATTACCAAGCTAAGTGAAACCTTTCTCATCTCCCCAGGGCTACTACTGTTATTTTTGTCTCCGGCTCTGGCGCTGAAGACCTTGGAGCCGAACCCTTCAGCGTCTCGATCAGGACGAGTCCCCATTGAAGGATGGGTCGATGTCAGACTCAATCATTTCAACGCAGCGAATACTGCTACGTTTCCCATGGTAAGCTAATACCGGACAATTCAAATCTGGTCACGCACATGCCAAATCTTGTTCCTAATTACGCCATGAAAATAACACGCGTCTTTTACCTGCTTTATATAAACTCGACTCGTGCGTCATGAGTTAATGATGTCCGAATGGAATCTTTAAACACATTTATCCTCATAATTCTTATTTTATCATGTACCTTAGTAAGTGTCTACACCTGCTGACAGCAGAGGAATACGTAGTCACCGAGCTGGTCTGCTGATGAAGATTGATGATCAGAAACTTAACTCTTGATGGCCTATTTCATTTGGCTTTTTTAATGATCACTAATCGGCCCTTTTCGATCTTTTGAAAAATAAATTGAAATTTACTTTAATGTATGTTCTTTGATTACATAAATGAGTAAAGTATGACAGCCACGACCACTCTGCCAAGAGTGTAGGGATGAAGAAAAAGTATCGGTGAACGTGCTTACGGCCCAACTGTTAAATGGTGTTCAGTAGTCACCGGAGTCCATAGATATCACTATGTGTCGCCACCCACTTTGAGACATGAGACATGTGTATAATATAATAAATAAATAAATAATAAATATCCGCTGATCCAACCTTCCAACCGAGACATATTACTGCTTCACGGCAGAAATGGGCAGGGCGGTATTATCTATCCATGCAGACTCACAAAAGGCCGTAGTACCACCAGTACCACAATTGTCTTCACAGACCACTGTCATATTGTTGGAAATAACCAAGGGATTATAATTTCCCCAGCGTTACTACTACAATAATGAATTCGCATCCGAGAACATTGTTATCTTCGTCGGGGGTGAGTGGGCGATCTCGCCGGGGTGGGTGAGGTCCGGTCTTGCCTACGAACTAGCGGAGGCCACGAGAGCTGGACTCTTCTACACCGAACATCGATATTACGGACTCACTAGACCAACTGAGTAAGTATTTTATCATCAGCAAGAGTTTTGCTTTTCTATGTACGGTCTTCTGATATCAACAGAGATATTATGTCGATAGTCAGGTAATTTTTTCGGCACGTTTTGATACCGTGGTCCTATTTATTTATGCCCCAAGAACATTTAGCGCATAGCTTTGATAAGATAAAGGACCATTACACAAATGTAAGCAAGACTTCAACGTTATAGCTTAAGACGGGAAATCATTTTTAAGTATCAATAAACTCTTCTTCTTTTCCTCCACCTTATGCCACTAGGTGGGGTCGGTACAGCTAAATTCTCTTCTATCAGCTGTCATATCAACACTCACACCTTTCTCTTTCATCGTCATTCACACACTCCATCCATATCTTCTTCGGTCGACCTCTTCTCTCTCTACCTTGCACTACCATTTTCATACATCTAGTCACATGCATGCAAGAAGCTAACTAAGAACCAGAAGTTAAAGTACCCTAAGCAGACTATTACTAGAGGAATACGGAAGAGGAGTGTCTAATGTTAGCAAAATATCCATCTTCTATATAAACGTCGAGCGTCGACATTTGATGTAACTGTGGAATTATAGCTGACGACTAAATAAGGATATCAGAGTTTTAGCGCAGCGCTGTCGAAATTCATTATTCAAGGGTAGAGGAAATGACTTTTTTTTATTGCTTTTATGAGTGGATGAGCTCACCGCCCATCTGGTGTTAAGTGGTTACTAGAGCCCATAGACATCTACGACACAAATGCGCTACCCACCTTGAGATATAATTTCTAAGGTCTCAAGTATAGTTACAACGGCTGCTCCACCCTTCAACCCGAAACGCATTACTGCTTCACGGCAGAAATAGGCAGGGTGGTGGTACCTACCCGTGCAGACTCACAAGAGGTCCTATCGCCAGTAAAAAATAGCCTATTTCATTATTTAATAAACCTTTTAATTAGCTTTGTGAAATATGACGAATAAACCACAACGACCCAGGAAGCTGACATAATTGTAGTAATTAATATTCGCGGCATCGAATATTATGATAGTTTAACGGGAATCGAAGCCCGGCCCGCGTGCCGAACTAATGTGCTCGTTTGAGTCGATGCCAGGACGACTGCCGCTCACACCGTGCCGTAACTCCGTCGAACCACTTATTTGTTATTTGATATGTTTTTAATACGCTTTTATTAGATTCAGACGTATCATATGTATGTTAGTATGTAATGGAATCTTTTGAATCATTTTAGTATGTAACGCTTCGGTAGGCAGCAGCTTNGGCCCGCGTGCCGAACTAATGTGCTCGTTTGAGTCGATGCCAGGACGACTGCCGCTCACACCGTGCCGTAACTCCGTCGAACCACTTATTTGTTATTTGATATGTTTTTAATACGCTTTTATTAGATTCAGACGTATCATATGTATGTTAGTATGTAATGGAATCTTTTGAATCATTTTAGTATGTAACGCTTCGGTAGGCAGCAGCTTGGCTCTGCCCCTGGAATTGCTGAAGCCCATGGGCGACGGTAACCACTCACCATCAGGTGGGCCGTATGCTCGTCTGCCAACAAGGGCAATAAAAAAAAAACATGATTTTTGACCCCCTTTAAAACGTCGGGTTAACTGGAAATTTGGTATACTTATTATGGACCGATGGCAATTGAATATTTAAAAAAAAATTGAAAAAATTGAAATTCTACTAAAAAATGAGAAATAAATAATAGTTTAAAAAAACTAACAATAGATAGCTTATAGAAAATCCAACTAAAAAATAGAAAATAAATTTTAATAAATTTGAATTAAAAATAGTGTAAGAAAAAATGATTTTATTGTAAAAAAACCGTGGGGTGCATGGTATCAGTAGTTATAACTATTTTATGAACAGATATGAGTAGAATATAAGAGTTAGGGTTATTTTGATAATATCTTGAAATGCACGGTGTATTCCTCCTTTTTTTCTTGCTTGCTGATAGTTTTTAATTTCTTTGTTTCTATGTTTTTATCCAGATAAACCTCTAACTACCGCTGAGTTCTCTTTTCTTTTTAGCCTCGTTAGTATATAGGCTAAAGATATGGCACTCAGGAAGCGCCATGGAAGGAAGTTTATTCCAGAACCGGATGGAATATGACAAAATTTATATCTGCAATCGTAGCATCACAGCGCAGTGGCTTCAAATAGTAGGGATGGACTCTGAGCTCTAATCCGGGGGTCAGTAGTGCGATAGCAAAAAGGAGACGCTTAAATGAAATTCAAGAATAATTACAAAACTTTCCTTTTATTTGTTGTGGATAAGTAATCTCGAAACCTACCCCGTGATAAGCGATTACCGTAGCTATTAATCACCATAACCCTTGACTTAGCTGTTACTCCAATATAAAGAGCTTTTGCTTTCTATTTTTTCTTTGTCGCAGAGCTAAAAACAGTATAATTACACTACAGTGTAAATGAGCCCCATGCCGAGCGCTAACGACGCCAATCTACAACAAACCGAACATTAATTAGTCTATTCGGATTCCGAGCCACGACTAAATGATCCCCCAGATACGGAATGTTCGGGCCATTGCGTTCGCGTTCGGTGTAAATGAGGTCTTATGTTTATTCATTACAGCTAATTTATGGATTACGTTTTTCGATTTTAGGGTACCACTGGATTCAAATGTTTTGTACATTAGAGTAGATCATAAAATAATCATATTTCCAGAGTTGTCAATTTCTCTCATCATGTCTTCCGGACAGCGTATTACACTTTATGTAATTAGTAGCCGTAAGATTACTGCTCTTACTTCTAAGGCCAGTTCAATTGCTTAGAAAGACACTTAAGTTCATACTTCAAGTTGGCCTGATTTTAATTAAAAGATAACTGTAGTATAAAAATTAAAAAACATAATATATATTTTTCCTAGCTGACCCGGCAGACTTTGTAATGCCCTAATCGATAAATAAAAGACCTAAACTTTTGTATAAAATAAACTTAAAACAAACAAAAGGAATCCGTCCGACGGGGGACACATCAAAGGAAAAACAAAATTGTTATTTTTATTTAATTCCGAGCATTTTCATATTTATCTACATTTTAAACCTTCTCTGGACTTCCACATATAATTCAAGACCAAAATTAGCCAAATCGATCCAGTCGATAATATAAATAGANAAAAGACCTAAACTTTTGTATAAAATAAACTTAAAACAAACAAAAGGAATCCGTCCGACGGGGGACACATCAAAGGAAAAACAAAATTGTTATTTTTATTTAATTCCGAGCATTTTCATATTTATCTACATTTTAAACCTTCTCTGGACTTCCACATATAATTCAAGACCAAAATTAGCCAAATCGATCCAGTCGATAATATAAATAGATAGATAAACAAAAAATATCACTGTTTATACACGTCGGACTGTTTATGATAGAATGTGGGTGTATTAAACCCGGTCCACACCCGCGGGACAATGGAGCATTGAGCACTGCGATCGACACGTTTGGAGAGCCGCCAAAATATCTATCGCCGTTTAAACAGTTTAGTTAATAGTTTGTAGCGTTTCTGTTCAGATTCCAATCTAGCTGGGAGCTGCAACACTCTGCGGGATCGTAATGATACCGAGTTGTTTCCCGCACAGTGGTCCTTCACATATCCCAGCTACATCTAGCTCAGAGTCCTTTGCAGCTCTGTAATGATCACGATCTCTTCTCCTACTTAGAGATCCAATCTATATCTAACAAAAGCTGCTTTACTACACTTCTACAGACGCACTCCTCTGCAGCTCTACTTGTAAACTCACATTTCGTCTTTTCGCATTAATAGTGTACATTTTCCAAAAATATTCGAAATTGAGTTAATATGCGTAAACATTTGGTATCACCAGTATTTTTCTTGTAAATACTGTCAAAAGAGCGTAGTTTAGTTTTAGTTTTTTTTTACCCATATTTTGACTACTATAGCATAATTAATACATAATTTTATCTTACTTTAAAAGACAGATAATGTAAGTGGTAAAAAATAAATGTTGCAAAGATGATTAATATTAACAATATCACATGTTAAACTCTTAAAACACTCTCCTGTAAAATTAGTAAATTTTGAGATTATACAGTTTTAATGCGAGAAGACGATATCTGAACTAGAGGTATTTAGATGAAAGCCCACTGCAACTCTGTACTGATCTCTCAAACAGCCCCGGGCACATTTCTATGGAAATTATAATATTTTCTTCCTAATTTTGCTTTCCGTTCACTGTCTGAACAAAACGTTCAATTTTACGCAAAGCTGACTTTAATTTGTGAAAAATATGGGGATGGCGTATTCTTATGCATACTAAGTTGGCTAAGGCGTGTTTCTGCGATCCACTAAAGCCTTATTCTTGTAAGAGAAAGGCTGCTTTAAAAAAAATTACAAGAACGTCAGAGTTTTTGGAACGAAGTTCCTTGTGGGACGATGCGGAGGGGTACCCTAACCGGGAAAAAACGTCCGTAACGTAAGATTAGTAATGCACACAGTGTACGACTTAACTTTGTAACAACGTACAAATTAGTAATGCACACAGTGTACGACTTAACTTTGTAATAACGTACAAAAAGTAACATATTTTTTTATAATTCATTGACCATGATCTCGGAGCGTTCGTTTGCGCAATACACTAACTCTTATGCAAACAATCGTGAATGAAGTGTACCACAATAAGTTCGCACGTTACCGAATGACTGTTGCTAAACCTCCACTTTTATTTTCTTCATACCTCGAATAGAACTTAAAATTAATATTTTTATAATAAGGAACTTCATTCCTATCCCGCGTCCCACGACACCACACATCTTTTTTATTCAAGATATGTTAATCGACATTAATTCGCTTAATGAAACAATCTAGGCTAATTTTCTGTTTATTTAATTTGCATTGACGCGTGACCGCGGTGGGTCGCTCATCGACTGTACTGCATGTGGATCGGCATCATCAACAGTAGAATATATACTGTTGTTAGACATTCTACTAAGTGGATGGCGTTGGCTAGGAATAGCCGTTTTGGAAATAAAACTCGTTGTAGTTTTCCGTTTGAGTCATCTCTGTTGGAAATCCCTGTGAGTGGCGCCAAGCCCGGCTACAGATGCCAGCCAGGCGGCGAGACACCAGCTTCAGGTTCATGGCTCTCTGAATATACCTGCCTATCTGTCAATGTTGGCTCTCTGAATATACCTGCCTATCTGCTAATGTTGTTCTTTTTCTTCTTATCCTACATTAAACGGGGTCGATGTAGGATGTTTTCCTATCATGCTGCATAGGAAAGACTGGTCGCTTGCCTGATGTCAATCCCCCATTTGAAACCTATAACAAGTTGCTATGTAAACAATTAATAGCATCTCAATATAGCCCGTCATAGCCCGACCGTGACAGTGATATAGTAGAATCATCCGAGATTACTTAAACACTAGTTTAATACAATTTCATGTTTTTTTTTTTTTTTTTTATAAATAAATAAATATTTACTAACAATCACGTCACGTTAACTGGTCCCGTGATAAGTTCGTAAAGAACTTGTGTTACAGGTACCAGATAACGGAAATAAATGTAAGATTTTTATTATACACATACATATATTTAATATACATCCATAACCCTGGAAAAGACATTTATATTTATCATACAAATATCTTCCCTTGGCGGGATTCGAACCCGCGACCCCCTTGTGTAGTGACCATGTCACTTACCACTACACCAGACGGCCGTTAAACATGTCGATGGTGCCGATATGTCATTGCCGGACTCGTCTCGCGTGTTGGGTAGCGCGTCACTACGCAGACGTCACCAGACGCTGGCACCAGTGTACTTAGTGCGAGTTTTTTAACTTCTCGATAGCGTAAAAGTTAACAGCTTCCCTTGGTTTGCCGCTAGAGGCGCTGTACCAGCTCCATACAAATTTGAGATAACTTTTACGCTATCGAGACGTTAAAAAACTCGCACTAAGCACACTGTAAGCGCTAGCTCATATACACTGACGTTTGTTATGAGCAATTACCGTATTGTACCGAAAATAGAACGCATATTTTGACGTGTTTTGTCTGTATACGTCTTATATTCGATAGAGTTCGACGGTTGCTTTTCGCTGATCAAATTAAAATGACAATAAGCAAAAAATGACGGATAATAAAATACATTTTACTGTTCTTCAAGTAATATTTTGTTGGTCCTAAATACATAATTCAGGTTTATTTATTTATTTGTAGCTTGAAATATTTGGGTGCGTCTTATAATCATGAGCTTCTTGCAATCTATGTAGTAATACGGTACACGTTATATTGGCTCTACAAACCAAATCTCGAAGCTGAGATCATTAAACAGGATATCGTTAACACTATCAGCAGATGTGACCGGCCGATGACACGATCCTTGTCAGTAATTCCGTCACATGCATTGTCAGAATTTTAATAGGGTCAATTGTTCGTTGACTGAATGACCTGCTGCTAAGAAAACGTGTCACGCTTCCGTCTTGTAAGGGCGGGCTGAGATTTTACGTATTTGATAATACAACGGCTGCTCCGACCTTCAAGCTGGAACGCATTACTACTCAGGATGATGGTACCCGTGCAGGCTTACAAGAAGTTCTACCACTAGTAATTACGCAAATTATAATTTTAACACATTTGTAAAGTACGTATTTCGTTAGAAATATTGGTACCATCACACCAGTCAATACTAATACTTCTTGTGAGTCCGCGTAGGTAAATTCCACCACCATCCTGCCTATTTCTGACATGAAGCAGTACAGTGATTCGGTTGGAAGGGTGGGGTAGTCATTGTAGGTACTTTAAAAATGGAGAACTTAGAACTCATATCTTAAGGTAGCTGGCAGCATTTACGTTGTAGATGTCTATGGGCTCCGGTAACCACTTAACACCAGGTGGGCCGTAAGCTAGTCCACCCAACGAAGCAATTAAAAATATAACTTACATCACTGCGATCTGAGTCTGATATAGAGGCTACATCCGATGTTTTCAATTCACGCACTGTGTATTTGTACTTGTTACGACCGGGATATTCGCGTATAGTAAACAAAACAAGGAAAGATTATAGTAAAATGTGTTTCCTTGCTCGAATGCTCATTTACAAGAGTCGGCAGGGAAGTCACCTATATGAGCTAAGGGGAAACGGAGTCCGCCTTGCAAATGACTATACTACAAACTAGCGACCCGCCCTCGCTTCGATACGGAAACTGTAATTTATTATTGATTTCTCCACTATTTAATGGATGTTATTATACATATAAACCTTCCTCTTCAATCATTCTATCTATTAAAACAAACCGCATCAAAATATGTTCCCTAGTTTTAAAGATTTAAGCATACATAGGGATATAGGGACAGAGAAAGTGACTTTGATTTATACTATGTAGGGATGTATGATTTATGTTGATTGTTTACCTCACAGAGACACGGGGCTGGAGTTCCTGCGCTTCCTGACCGTGGACCAGGCCTTGGCGGACCTGGCGCAGTTCATACAGTACGTCAAGAGCGACGCCTTCGAAGCAGGACGATTCAGGTTACAAAACTCTTCACGATTGATTTCCACGGTGAAGGAATAACATCGTGTAATAAAAATCAACACCCGAAAAATTATAATTTGCGTAATCACTGGTGGTAGGACCTCTTGTGAGTCCGCACGGGTAGGTACCACCGCCCCGCCTATTTCTGAAGTGAAGCAGTAATGCGTTTCGGTTTGAAGGGTGTGGCAGCCGTTGTAACTATACTGAGACCCTAGAACTTATATCTCAAGGTGGATGACGCATTTATATTGTAGATGTCTATGGGATCCAGTAACCACTTAACACCAGGTGGCCTGTGAGCTCGTCCACCCATCTAAGCAATAAAAAAAAAACTTATTTTACTGGCAGTGTTGTGCTTCGAGGCTTTACATAGTCGGCCCGGTTTTACAGTGTGTTTGGTAACTCGTACCTCAGATTTTAGTAGTTAGGTATATCGACAAATCACGTTTTGAATTTTTTTATGCCACTTAAGCAAAATGGCGGCTATTTTTATTTTATGGAATCGCGGGCGCTTGTGCTAATTTAACAATATTTTAATGTGTGAAAATTCTACAAAATTAAAAAGTCTCGATTGAGAGCTCATAATAAAATAAGGCTCCATATAAAATAAAACAAAAAAAGTGTATAGCATAAGCTTAGGATAAAAGATTTTACGAAACATTTTTCGTTTACTAAAACAAGAATTGCAGAAAAAATTGGTATTTTTCAAAATTAAAGCTATCAACCTATTATTTTTTTACTGTCTTGAGTACGATAGTTTAAAAGTTAAAATTTTTACCAAGTATTTAATAAAACTAATACTTATTACAATCGATACTAGTTTATATCAACAGCTATCTCCGTGTTGTTGAGGGCATGTTGTAACTTTTATTGCCACAGGTTGCGTAGAGCATCGGATCATCTCCTTCTCTACCCTTTTAAATAATTTCCGGATCTCATTATTTTTACTATTATTTTTCCTCGGATGTTCCAAGAGCCTTCCATGTGGTTTGAAGATAATTCAGATTTCGACTCAATCTAGTGTCAGAGAGCGTTCGTTAGTACTGACATCCCTCTAACAATAATCTATTACATAAACTGTTAAAACAGACTGGGATAATAGCGTCATCACTTTGATACATTGTCCAACGTGACTCAAACGTTGCCCGCCTTATCAATCCTATTTGACGTCAATAAATAAGTTCGATCTCAGTGCTTTTGTACTGAACAATTATTCTTAAAGCTTGCGGTTTCATATAAATATTAAATGCGTAAAGACTTCCTTGAAACGCACGTAATTGAAATACGTAATATAAATATAATAATAATGTAATGTTTTATCGCTGCTAGTATACAGGGTCTAGTAAGTAACCATTTATAAATCCACAACAGACTGCAGCGATGGAAATAAAATATATTATTAATTTACTTTTAAAAATTCGTCAGGCAGTGGCTTAGGGATGGTAGCCACTTACCGTCGAGTAGGCCGTGTGCTCATCTATATAAAAGGGCATTAAAAAATTTATTAAAATTTCATAAGCCAGCAATGAGCACGCAGGTATCAGATGTACGCCACTACATTGCGGCGTTGATTTGTCATCTCATTTCCTTTGTTTTCCATTACGTGTCGACTTTTACTGTAAATTTAAGTTATTTCTGAATAAACATTAGATATTTATTTTCCAATTTCGGTCTACTCCCTTTATACGATATAAGTCAACTAATCAACAAGTAGTACTCAACGGAAGCGTTCAAGCCGCCGGGTCTAACCTCCCTGTGGTCTATTAGAAACTGTTATGGGAATTTACTCTGGGGTCGTTTTAAAAAGGAAACTTATAATATACGAACTATTTTATTTGATTTATACAATAAGGATGATATACGTAACTCTCAGAGCAACCCCAGCAGCCGCACACGTAGATACTCTAAGACAGTTGACTCTCTCTACTGACTGTCTCTACTGACTCTCCTCTAAAGTTTCTACCTCGGACCGTCTAGTCAGCGGGTCGAGGGTATCAGCATTTTAGGGATCAGTACAGAGATATGCACCGCGTGTCTCAAACCACCAAATCTCATTTTCAGGCAGGCGAAAGTGGCTTTGGTTGGGTGTTCGTATGCGGGCAGCATGGCGACTTGGATGCGACTGGCTTATCCTCATCTAGTGGACGCAGTCTTCTCTGATAGTGGACCGCTACATGCTCAAGAAGACTTTCCAGGTACGAAGACCAACTTTAGTAGGGATTCAAGACCCGAGATAACTTGACATGAGACCTCTACATAGGTTCACATGTCATATAAATATCATGTTATTATTAACAACTTTGAAGTAATCTATACTTCTATACTAATATTATAAAGAGGAAAGATTTGTTTGTTTGTTTGTATTGAATAGGCTCCGAAACTACTGAACCGATTTGAAAAAAATTTTCACTGTTTGGAAGCTACACTATTCCCGAGTGACATAGGCTATATATATATAATCTTTTTTGAATAAAATTAGGGACCCTTACTCCAATAATGGAACCCAAAGTGTAAAAAAATAACCTAAATGTCGAACTAATCAATAAGTGTTATTTTATTTAAAAATATAAAACAACGTCAAATATCGTTGAAATTTTTGTTAAAGACCCGAGCGGAGCCGGAGCGGGCCGCTAGTGTAATTGCACGCATGGCATATCTCATGATGTTGCTTATTTCTGCCGCGAAGTCAGGTATTCTGGTTTGAAGGCTGGGATAGCCGGTATACAATACAATTGAGTCTTCGAACTCATATCTGAAGCTGGGTGGGACGGTAGTCACGTTGTAGCTGTCTATGACTCCTGGTAACAGCCTGACAACACGTAGGTCGCGAACTCAATGCAAGAAAATAAATAGAGTGAACCAATAGTGACTATTAGTGAAGTTTCATTTGATTGCAGAATATCTGGAGGTTATTACAAAGGCCATCAGGGTACAAGGAGGGCAAAATTGCTTATCCAGCGTAGAAGAAGCGGTGCAACAACTGACATTGTTATTGACCACGAGCGAAGGACCGGGACAAGCGTCACAAATGTTCAAGTATGTAATATTTTAAAGAATTCTTCAAGAATCAGTCTTCTAGAAGTCAATTCGTAAAATATTAAAAACATTCACTAAATATTTCATTGATATGTTCGTCGGTGTGTTGAAAAATCTGGTAGCTCTTTTGTTGTAAAATAAATTTTATATGGACCCTGAATTTTTGATGCAAACTGCAAAAAACTGGAAAATCTGAATTTAATCAAACAAACAAAGATTATCAATAAGTAGGACACGAAAATTCTCTATTGATAACTTCTCTACTGGTTTAAAAAAAAAACAAGTAACACAGATATGATTCCCAGAGCTCCAAGATAATCCTTCATTATCACTGATTTTACTATTTTGACTTTTGTAGTAGGATTTTATAGTATTTAGCTGTTATATCTCTGAATAATAGCTGTTCGTAATCAAAGTTTTTAATTAAATTGAAATTGTATGCTCTTAAACGTCGTCGTGGTCTAAAGGATAAGACTTTTTTTTATGATTGAAGTATTATTGGTGGCCCGGGGGCCTTTCCAGTTTCACCAGGACAGGTGGACGAGCAAAGGCTCAGCCAGGAAGGGTTGGATTTGCTAACAGCTACCCGAGCGCCTCCGAAGGAGACCTAATGGCTCGAGAGCAGCAGCTTCGTGAATGAATCTACTACCGGATCGGAATCGCGACCCGCTGAGAAGATCCGCCGAGTTGGACGAATACGGTTACCGGGGCCCCTAAGCCTGCTCCTAGTGTTAGAGCTGAAGGCGTCTAATGCAAGAGATATTGAATCTGATGGATCCACAAGCACGTGTCTAGTGCGACGACGGTGACTTGCTCCTGCGTGATCAGGATTTGAGGAGTCAGCGGCGGCAACGATAAGGCGATTATCATGACGCATAGTCTTATCGAAGTAACGTTCCGACGCTGACTTCATGGCCCATCACGGATAACTTTACTGTGTCCATTTTTAATAGCATTATGTTGTTTTCAGGACATGTTCGCCAATCAACGCGCGCTCTACTCTAGACCTAGCAACATTTTTCTGGTATGGAATTACGGAAACGTTTGCATATTTGGTACAGTATGCGGTACCAGGAGACATACCAAACGCTTGTAGCGTAATTACAAACACTAGTGTCGGTAAGTGATAAAGCCGAATAACAGATGGCGCTGTTTCAAACTTTTACGAATATCCTTAAACCGTTTTCAAACAAATATTTATTATTTTCACTAAAAATTAAACTTATCATTCATACTAATTTTATCTTTGCCTGTGATCAAGTAGTATTAAATGAATAAGTGAGAATTGAACTGCATACTAAATACATATAAGTAGCGACATCTAGTGATCTTAGAAGAAAGCGAACACAAAGAAATGAAGCCTTCATTTTAAAAACGAACTATGATTTTTGATCCAAATTCCACAGCTAATCCGGTGCAGCGTTTGGCTAATTGGATAACCGCACAGAGCTGGACACAGCCATGTATCGAGACAAGATACAGTGAGGTTGTACTTGCACACAGAAACACTAGTTATGCCTCAGAGAAGACCACAAGTTAGTTAACCCGTATTCATTACCTCACACAAATTAATAGTTGTGTACCTATTTGGTTTATGATTCATTTTGTTTATTATTAACCTAAATTAAATTGGTGATTAACAGCTTAGATGATTAGTTGTTATGTTGTGGGGAAGGCAGTTCATGAATGTTTTAGCTCTTTTATTAATATTTTTATTTAATTCAATTTTTAATGAATTTCGGAGCAGAATAGAATCAGCAGCTAAAGGCTTGTTAAAAGGAACATTTGCATTGTAAATGACATGTTAATTGTTAGTGACGGAGACAATTCAAGTTCTGACACACAGCTGCAAGGAACAGACAATACGAGTATGCCCAAATAAATTGAATACTTGCTCGTAGTCATTATGTTCTACTGTAATTTATTACTGTGATTATCTGCAAATATAATCCAAGAGCAACCCAATGTCTTAACTTTATCTAAATCATATTGTCGACCACTTTACAAAATGTGTTCAAAACAACTTTGAAAGAAAGTGTCATATGGGTGCAAAGTTTGGAAGTTTAAGATTAACAAATATTTTAAATGTCTGTTTGAATGTCCGCCATATATATTTATCTATGTGAATATGCAGGTACAAAATAAGAAACCAATTGCGTTAACCCGTTTTTATTAAAACTTTGTGCTATAGATATAATTACAAAATTAAATTATAATTATCTCTTAGCATTAGATAATAATAAAGTCACATAGAACTTAAGCACAAACAGAGACCAATATCGCTATCAACAGGATACAAACATGAACAAAAAACTAACAAACTGTGAGCCCACTGAGTTTCTCGCCGGATCTTCTCAGTTGGTCGCTTTTCCGATCCGGTGGTAGATTCGGCGAAGTATTACTCTTGCTAGGGCTAGTGTTAGCAACACACCCGGTTTGAGCCCCGCAAGTTCATCTACACGTCAAGGAGATGCTGATATAGCCTCTCAAGGCTATCAGCAAAGGTAGGGAAAAAAAAGTATGCAGATGATGGGTACTGAGGTGGTACTGAGTCGGTTTGATGTTCTCTTCGTCTGTGTACAATAAAGGCGTTCCATCTCGGCCCGCCATTTGATTTGCAGATTGCAACACGCGCCAACACCGTACCGTGACTAACAACTACCAACAAATAGACTAATGATGGCATATTTTATGATTATCAAAACATATATTGATTGAAATCTCTGACCAAGGTTCAGTTTGATGTATGGAACGGATTTAGTAGCGGTAAACAAAAAAACCCAAAAGAATGTAACTAAACCATTTGTTACAGACAGTAACACATGTTACTATGTATAATCTATGTTAGTGCAATTTTTTGGTTCCTCCTACATACTATTACCATTGTGATCTGAAAGAAGCAATACTACGGCTTTATGACTTCAAATGTACATAAAGACTATAGATAATAATAGCTGTTACTTACGTGGTGGATTAGAAGTGTATTTGTAAACACTAAAAAGGTCATCCATAAATTTATTAAAGACTCGTTCTTTGGAAAAACAAAAATCGGGGGCATGTCACTTTTACTGGTGGTAAGACCTCTAGTGAGTCCGCACGGGTAGGTAGCGTCGCCCTGCCTATTTCCGCCGTGAAGCAGTAATACGTTTCGGTTTGAAGGGTGGGGCAGCCATTGTAACTATACTTGAGACCTTAGAACTTATATCTCAAGGTGGCTACTTGGGCTCCAGTAACCACTTAACACCAGGTGGGCTGTAAGCTCGTCCGCCCATCTAAGCAATATTTTTTTTTAAAAAACTTGTTGGATTCACCAAGGCAGCACTTTATTCCCTTGATACACAATACGTAGTGTATCAAACTATGAGGTGGACGTTGATCAATACACAAAGCTTAATAACACAGACAGTACACTTACTACCACTACTTTTATACGTAACGTGTTTTTAATTTCAGTGCGTCTCTGGACGTACCAAACGTGCGTGGAGTTCGGTTGGTACCAGACGACGACAAGCACGCGCCAGCCCTTCCTGACTACAATACCTCTCGAATACTTCCACCAAATGTGCAGAGATTTCTTCGCTTTGAAGTAAGATTACATTTTGTTTTCATTTGGACGTCCGGTGCATTCGTGTCGAGCGATGCACCGATGTTTGAATCCCAGGCGGATACCAATTTTTCTAATGAAATACTAGGGTCTGAAGGGTGGGGCAGCTGTTGTAACTAGGTATACTGAGATCTTAGAACTTATATCTCAAGGTGGGTGGTGCATTTACGTTGTAGATGTCTATGGGCTCCAGTAACCACTTAACACCAGGTGGGCTGTGAACTCGTCTACCCATAAAAGCAATAAAAAAAATGTTTTATGCGGGCAGTATTACAAGCATTGTGAACACAGCCGTAGCTGATGATCACTGACCATTCAAACGTGTTTACATAACACTGACAATTACACAAATGAAGATCAGTTTTTGTAGCAGCGTACTTTGTTTATAATTTTAGGAATTTTGTAACAACTTTGTGATCGTATATTAATCATGAATTTTGTTTCGTAATTATAATATTACTAGCGACCCGCCCTCGCTTCGCTTCGGAAACTGTAATTTATTATTGATTTCTCCACTATTTAATGGATGTTATTATATATTATTATAAACCTTCCTCTTCAATAACTATCTATTAAAAAAAAACCGCATCAAAATCCGTTGCGTAGTTTTAAAGATTTAAGCATACATAGGGACAGAGAAAGCGACTTTGTTTTATACTAAGTAGTGATAGGGTTGTGTTTTTTATCACTTTACAGCATCAATGAAAACCTTCTACGCGCAGGAATTGAAAGGACCAACTTGATGTTCGGAGGCTTGTCGCGACTACCGGACAAAGTAGTCACCGTGATGGGGAGCCACGACCCCTGGAGTCCTATGGGACCTAACGTAGACCATCAGCACCATTTAGCGCCCGTGTTTGTTGTACCTCAAATCTCCCACTGCAGAGCTATCAGGTATCCTTTTGATGAGCAATGACGCTTTTGATTGAGATTATAAAATAATAAAACCAACTATTGTGATATTTGAGAAATACTGGTGGTAGGACCTCTTGTGAGTCCGCCCGGGTAGGTACCACCACTCCGCCTCTTTCTACCGTGAAGCAGTAATGCGTTTCGGCTTGAAGGGTGGGGCAGCTGTTGTAACTATACTGAGACCTTAGAACTTATATCTCAAGGTGGGTAGCGCATTTACATTGTAGATGTCTATGGGCTCCGGTAACCACTTAACACCAGGTGGGCTGTGAGCTCGTCCACTCATCTAGGCAATAAAAATAAAAAAATAGCCACGTACAATCGGTATCACTTAGTTTCATTAACCATGTCGACCACACACCCTCGAGATGTGGATGCACGGACTGTTCACAATATATCGTTTATTTTCACCGTCACCAGCCTGACGTCACTACTTCTTGGAAATCAGACAACTAGAATAGGTATGCTACGAATTAATTGACTGCTGCGTCTCGCAGATAGTGATGCTAACTACTGGCCCATGAGCTTCGGGTTCGATGCCCGATCGTGTCAGCGCCTTTCTTAAAGATATTTGTTAATCGATATCTGTCTACTGGCGTTTGTTTCCATTGTTCTCGACACACATACCCTGCATAGTAATTACTGATGGTAGGACGTATTGTGAGTCCGCACGGGTAGGTACCACAACCCTGCCTGTTTCTGCCGTGAAACTGTAATGTGTTTCAGTTCGGAGGGTGAGGTAGTCGTTGTACTTTAAAAACGGAGACATTAGAACTCATATCTCAAGTGTGTGTGTTTTTTTTATTGCCCTTGTATGCAGACGAGCATCCGACCCACCTAATGGTGAGTGGTTACCGTCGCCCATGGACTTCAGCAATGCCAGGGGCAGAGCCAAGCCGCTGCCTACCGCTTAATACTCTCCACAAGCCTCTTTTGAAGAAGGACATGTCATAGCGCTCGGGAAACACCCTGGAGGGGAGCTCATTCCATAGCCGGATGGTGCGTGGCAAAAAAGACCTAATATGTGGCAGCATTTACGTTGTAGATGTCTATGGACTCCGGTAACCACTTAAAATCATGTGGGCCGTGAGCTCGTCCACCTAAATAAGCAATAAATAAAATAAAATTAAAAAACATCATAAAGAAATATCCCAGCTCGGAGCTGATGGCTGGGATGCATGGGATATGAGGATACTTCTACTGGTGGTAAGGTTGGTAGGCAGTGCGCGAAGCTGACGTTGGCTTACCGCTGCCAAAATGACAAATGTATTTAATTACTGGACAATTAGGTCGAAATTAGATTGTCGAGCTGAATTAACGTTTAGTGACATGACTTCCAGGCCGACGGGAGACAGCGAGACCGAGGAGTTAGAGCGCACGAAGGTCGCAGTGCTGCAGAGGATGCAGAGCTTTGTGACCGGCATAGAAAGCGGCGCGAGCGAACTGCGTGCGGTCGCTTCTATGGTCATTGTGATCTCGGTTCTGGCATTTATATAAAATAAATGTGTTGAGGTGATAAGGTTGTGTTTTGAGTGGCTTGATATTTTGAAATAAATAACGTGTGTTTTGTGTAGCACTTTCTATGACACTGACAAATATATTTGTGATTTAAAATAATAGAAATATGACAGTGATTAGCCGTAACGCTTTACATACTAGGAGTGTTAATATAATATTATCTACATATTAATACGTGAAGCAAAAATTTTGTATCCCTTTTTACAAAAATTGTAGGGACGGATGAGTATGAAATTTTCCACACTTATAGATAATATAGAGAAGAAGTGCACCATGGTAATTTTTTTTTTATATAATGCATAAAAGATACATTAAATCAATAATGAAAACGTTACACACACTACCATGTATTAGACACACACAGATATACTCTTTGTTTATTGTCAAACTGTTGTTATTGCTTAAAAGTCTGTATTCTAATTGAGAATAGGTTAGTATTGTTTATCTTTGATATTACGAGTATTTGTCTATAATTTAGTCTTGGTGAAATCTGTAACAATAGGACCATAATAATGTTGAAACTTATAATTTCAATTAATTATAGTCGAATTTTGACTAGTGCGAGACCACTAGTACAAATAAACCGAACAAAATGCTTAATGAGATGAACCGTTCATATTTGAGATTAGTTTCCGTGCGTTACCATGGGTCTCTGCTAGACAGAGCCACAACAAATAAAGTTGTCGATGTTCTCATCAGCATTACTAATTCTTTAACGCCATTGAAAGCCAATTTTTTTATGAAAAATAATCTCCAATTGTAAATTTTTTTTAATCTAAAGTTTCTACCTTGTTCTCGGACGATGTAATTATTGGCCCTAATTCAATTAAATAGTACAGTCTGTGTACGCTGTTTACGACTTATGTCAGTTTTGGGTCTTGTTTATAACCTCAAAACACTTTTCTAATTTCAACTCAAAGCGTGAGGTAGCCATGTCCAGAATACTTTTTTTTTTTTTTATGATTGAGAGATTACTGGTGGCCCGAAGGCCTTTCCAGTTTCACCAGGACAGGTGGGCGAGCAAAGGCTCAGCCAGGAGGGGTGGGATTTGCTAACAGCTGCCCGAGCGCCTCCGAAGGAGACCTAACAACTCAAGAGCAATTGCTTCGCGAATGAATCTACTACCGGATCGGAATCGCGACCCGCTGAGNAAAAAAAAAAAAAAAAAAAAAAAAAAAAAAAAAAAAAAAAAAAAAAAAAAAAAAAAAAAAGGCATGGCGGACGCTGCGGTGTACGACGCGGGAGCGACGAGCACGGCGGAATCCGCGAGAGGGCTCACGGCGTGATCGGCATTGAAAGCCAGAAACTCAGAAGTGAGCTTAGGGTGGCGAAGTCGGAGGAATTCTGTAAATAAAGCTTCCATGATGTCTGACCCAGGTGGGGCTGTCCCGGGTCTTAAATACACTCGCCTTGCGGCGAGGCCCCAACTTCTCGGTACTTAGCGGTTCGATTGAACACAGGTGGCGATGCGGCACAATTACTGCAGGAAAAAGAAAGAACAAAAAAAAAGGAAACAACAAAAATAAACCAAAACAAAACAAACACTTCCAGGAACACACTTTGTCGGCAGATATGCCACGAACAAAAGCCGGGTGAACAAAGGCCGGGCTAACAATAAAACCAGGCGAACAATGGCCGGGCGATTGAGTGGTCGATGAGCACGTCCGCAGGCGGCGGGTGCTTCTGTCGGACTGCGTCCAGAATACTATAAGACTTGCTATCGTATCTGTCAATATGGTGTATAAACCGATGCTGTACTACCTCGTAGAAAACTTTATTTCGCCCCACCTCATCATGTTTCATTCATCCCAGTCATAGTCTCAAATAAATCAGCTTCTCTTCAGTGCATCCATATCATTTCTCGGTCCATATTACTTTTCATATTAGGTTACCTTTGCCTTTCCTGTTGGACCATAGATAAGACATATTTGTATATCTTGTACAAACGCAACCATAGATAATACACTTATCATGAATGAAACTGCTAGGACTTTTTTGCGGGAACGCGAAAAGTGGAGTTGTGTGAATGTGTCTATTTTATGTTTCTTCAAAGTTAAACTTGTAATAACGGTGGTTTGTTAACTGTTTCTCAACGCTACCTGTTATTATATCCATTGCAAGGTGCCATTGAGAGAAATTTGTTCCTTTTTTTGGTGTTTCTTGTACATTATCTGGTTTTGGTTATTTATATTTTATATTTTCATTTAGGTACCAAAAGTTAAAATAATTACAACGATTATTTAAAAAAATGTTAAGAAAGTTTCAGTTAAATGGTCTATATTTTCAAAATAAATATTAAAATGGAAATTTCTGTTTTTTTTTTATTAATGGCTGATATCGAAAAGACACCCACTATTGGCGACACCCACAACGTGGTGTGACTGAGATTAACTAGTTTTTTATTAACTTTGAGTTTTAGCATTTAGTATGCCGGAACACAGATCCGCGCTGAATCGACTCCACGTGATTTTTTCAATGTTTCTTTAGTATTTACCATCGATATATTACCACTAGATAACGCATCACATACAAAAACCAAACACAAATATGGCATCGACTAACTGATCTGACTACACCATCAAGTGGAGAAAAACGATGTATAATATAATAATTGTAACCTAAACTATGCCTTTTCCCCAATCAATAAAGTGCAGTTTAGATTATTTTAACATTCACTTACGACCTTACGCCATAAATGACAGAAAAAGATAGTTTTTTACAATAACTTTTATTCTAAATTTAACCTTATATCCTTAAAAATTAAGCAAAAATTTACACGCATAGCATTTTACTTACGCCCTTTTAAACTTACGATATTAAGACTACTGCTCCGAACAGAGTATTACGGAGTCGCACTTTATACTTTTTTTATAAGAATATTTTGAGTAATTTATTTTTTATTATGTTTTTTTAATTCATATTCATTCAATTTTTTCAATTTAATTCCTTATGATTAACAACAAATATTGTATAACTATAGATAATTATACCTGAGTAAGCTATATTGTACCTTGCACATCGGTGGGGAAAATGGATAAGAGCTTTTTAAATCACAACAACATAATCCCCATCAAATTGTTTTATTTATTAAATACATGTCAGATTCGGTAAAATGGTCTGCACAAACCACACTGGAGCAATTAGGTTTGAAATAATTGTCGCTTCTTTTTTCTTTTATTACTCTGTTATTAAATCTGTAAAAATGTAAAAACAAATTCCAGTTTACAGATTTCACTTCGCCGTCCGTTGTACAGACGTCTGTTGCATTCGTATCTGATCTAGCGATACACGGGGTGTTCGAATCCCAGGCGGGTACCAATTTTTCTAATGAAATACGTACTTAACAAATGTTCACAATTGACTTCCACGGTGAACGAATAACATCGTGTAATAAAAATCAAACCCGCAAAATAATTTGCGTAATTACTGGTTGTAGGACCTCTTGTGAGTCCGCACGAGTAGGTACCACCACCCCACCTATTTCTGCCGTGAAGCAGTAATGCGTTTCGGTTTGAAGGGTGGGGCAGCCGTTGTAACTATACTTGAGACCTTAGAAGTTATATCTCAAGGTGGGTGGCGCAAATGCGCAAATGGCAGCGTAAATACGCTGTAGATGTCTATGGGCTCCAGTATAACCACTTAACTCCAGGTGGGCTGTGAGCTCGTCCACCCATCTAAGCAATAAAAATAATAAAAAAATAAAAAATTATGTGACTCCACTACACTTGTTCTGAAATAGCCCTATTTCATCTTTGTCTTGCATGTAACCGTTATTATGTGTGCGAAAGAAATAACTGCGAAGCAAAATAATAGGATTTAATTTTTTGAATTACTAATTTGGTAAGAATAACTGATTTATTTCAAATATTTATCACTATCTGTTAATAAAAATTATAAAACTTACCAAAAATACTAAATTTCATGTTGTTTTCTCTTTATAAGCGTGTTTTTTACATATTTTTACAGCGCATTTTAGGATCGTTCCACTCGACGGTCGGCGTGACACTGACGGCAAAACAGTGCTTAATATGAATCTAAGCACTGTTTTGTTTGGTTACTTTTGACGCCTTTACGCGGGATCTAGTGGTAATATATCGATGGTATTTACATACAGATAAGGTTGAAAATCAAACAAAGGAGTTCATATTGAGTGAAGTTATCTTCTAATTCGACCAAACAAATCATTTTCGTTTCAAATTCGTGTGAAGTTTTTTTTATTGCTTTGATGGGTGGACGAGCTCACAGCCCACCTGGTGTTAAGTGGTTACTGGAGCCCATACACATCTACAACGTAAATGCGCCACCCACCTTGAGATATAAGTTTTAAGGTCTCAGTATTCAGTTACAACGGCTGCCCCACCCTTCAAACCGAAACGCATTACTGCTTCACGGCAGAAATAGGTGGGGCGGTGGTACCTACCCGTGCGGACTCACAAGAGGTCCTACTACCAGAATTTTAACGCGTCAACTAAAATTAATGTTAACTACTATAAACAATTTCCTCATAAAGTGTTTTTATTTATTTGCTTGTAGCACAGTCCCGGGTCGACCTGGGTTGGCGGCTCGATCGACGCTCGCATTTGAAATAAAACTCGCATAATTTCGTAATAATTATAATGACGATATAACACAGGCGCGCCACACGCGGGCCGCTCACATACAGACTTACGTATGGAATCATTTATTTATTTATTACATATAACAATAAGATAAAGCTAAATAAACAATATATCATTTTATTACAAAATATACATTTTTCGTATTCGATAGCGGTTAACATTATTTACGACAGTAATGCTGGAAAGCGCCCGGATGTTGCCCGGATGCTGGCCGGACGCTGGCCGGACCGGTGCGGGCCCGTGACGTCACGTCCGTCCAGTCCCGCGGGGCCCGTGCCTCGTCGAGTTCCGATTTTGGTTTAGTTTTTACGTATTTTATTGAGATGAGAGATCACCCTCCGTTGCTCGCCTGCTCCTGGGAGAATATATACATTTGCTGTTAGCACTTGTGGGCGGAGACGAATAAAGCCAGGAAATAGGTACAATAGATTTTAGTCAAATTTAAACTATAACACAATTGGTATTAATTTTAAATATTAATTATTCAAATTTTAATTGACAATTAAATAAAATTATTAAATTAAAAATCTATTCATATCGAACACTAATCACAACGCATGTTTTTATATGTTTCATGCTTCTATGCTTAGCTCGTACGTTTGGCCCCAAATGACGTCATATGCAGTGAAAGCGTGTCAAATGGGGTTTCAGAGTTTGAGTGGCCGTCTAAAAAAACTTAGTTTAATATTTTAATTTTAAATTTCAATGGTATCTTTAGGCTATGAATTATTTAGTACGTCTAGTTGCGATGCACTGACCGGTGTCGCCGCCCCGGGCGCCGCGCCCGTGTCGGCGGTCGCGTCCGGCGCCGCTTGTTCTGGAAACATAAAATCATTATATCAATGAACAATAATATTGTTACGCCATCTGTCGCCGAATAGCCGAAACGAATATCGAAAATTTTGGTAGCATTTAGAACACTCGAGAAGTACAACACCATCTATTGTCAAATAGCGGAAAGACAAGTCGAAAATTTTCGACTTATGGGGAATGTTCTCGATAATTCTAGAGATATCGTATCGACTATAAAGGCGATATAGAGATGGCACGCAGTCAGTCAATAATCGGAACTACTCGAAGCGAAACAAGCGAATTGAGAATTGAGAATTTCAAAGTGTTCGTTAAGTGTTCTAAGTATTGAATACAGTTTTAATTTATACTTTGGTAAAATTTTTATTTATCCTGAATTCCTAGCGCGTAATAATATTTCTACATTAGTCGGATATCTATATAGCCGTGTATATAGGGTGGGGTGCGTACGTGCTCGCAGGGCGCGGTGCGCGAGGCGGTGGTTGGTCTCGCTGAGCACGGCGAGGTGCTCCCGCAGGCGCGGCGGCGCGGCGGCGGGCGCGGTGCACGCCACCAGCAGCCGCCGCGCCGCGTCCTGCAGCCCCAGGGCCGCACCGGCCACGCGACACGCCAGCTCCTGCGCCGTCACCTCGCCTTCTGTCCAGAGATATACTCCTCGTTATCGATACACACAATAGAAATAGTTATTCAATACGAATAAGAGATTGTATAGGTACAAATCTAAATCTCCTCCAGCCAAACCTACAGCGACCAAACTATACGTTACAAGATGTCCGAAAATCAATTCAAATTAATAATTTTACATAACGTTACAGCGACAACATACATGACAACCGCTCAGCCGTTCCACATGTACATATAACACGCGCTTACATACTCACAGGAGCGTGCCGCGGACAGGTGGGATAGAATAGTCCAGTTGGTCGATGTATTTTCACCATAGTTATAGTTGAGCCAAAATAAAACTGAATGTTCAAAATATCGTAGTTAAGAGAGACATGGCACTGACCGTAGCTGTCGTCCAGGGCGCCGCCCTCCCCGGCGTCGGGGGGCGGGGCTCCGGCGGCGCAGGGCGCGCACGTGCCCCCCGCCCCGCGCCGCTCCGCGCCCTCAGCCCCCGCCCCGCCCTCGGGCGACAGCGGCGCTAGTGGAACTACGCGACAGAAACAGCAGAATAAATATGAGGGTTTGATTAGTGGAGCCCGCGGACAACGTACACATCGCCGAGCCTCTAAACATGTGAGGCCGAGATCACAATTGCTTGTGTGAGGGCTGTTCCACCTTTCTAACCGCAACATATTTCGCAACAAAAATTGGCAGGACGGTGGTCCGTGCGGGCTCACTAAACGTTCTATTATCAGTAAGAAGCTATTAATTTGAAATAATTGAATTGTCTACGGTTCATAAATTTAATTAATTAAACTTTAATTTAATTAATTAAACAAGTTCTAAAATTTCGAATGTGTCTGAGACGCGTCAGTTGTCACGGTATTTTACGGTAGGTAGCGACTCGGTTCTGCCCCTGGCATTACTAAAGAAGATAGCCACTCACAATTAATGAACCGTATTGCTCGTCTGCCTACAAAGGCAATAAAAAAAATATATAAAGAAGTCAGCTAGTATAAACGTATAAGCAAACAATTACTCAGGTCGTCGGCGGCGAGGTGCCTGGCGGCGCGGGGCGGGCGGGCGCGCGCCAGCACGGCGGCGGGCTCGGACGCGCGCAGGCCGCGCCGCACGCACGACAGGATCTCGTCCGCTGCGGACAACACGCACGTCAGTACACACGCACCCAGCGAGGCGCCCCCTCCCCCTTCCCCTCCCCCTCCCCCTCCCGCGACACTCACCCTGCGCGAACGTCGCCAGCAGCAGCTGGTGCACGTCCGGCTCCGCCCTGTCGCCCTCCTCCTCCACGCTGTCGGAGCGGGAGAGCCGGTCGCCCGTCGAACGCAGCTCCTGGTCTATGTCTGTCGAGTGAACAACGGGCGGTCAGGCTCCGTAATGTAACCTACTACGCTACTACGCTACTACGCTACTACGTCAGAGCGGGCGCGCTCCAGAGGGAGCCTGGTGTGTTAGTAATGTTTTGGTGGTTTTTACTGGTGGTCGGACCTCTTATGAGTCCGCACGGGTAGGTACCACCGCCCCACCTGTTTCTGCCGTGAAGCGGTAATGCATTTTGGCTTGAAGGGTGGGGCAGCCGTTGTAACTATACTGAGACCTTATAACTTATATCTCAAGATAGGTGGCGCATTTACATTGTAAATATCTATGGGCTCCGGTAACCACTTAACACCAGGTTGGCTGTGAGATCGTCCACCCATCTAAGCAATAAAAAATAAATAAAAGATGTCGTGTACACACCGACGGTCCCCAGCGTGTCGGCCACGCACAGCTCGGCCAGCTGCTCGTAGTCGCGGCGCGGCACGCCCAGCATGTCGGCCACGATGTCGCGCTTGGCCAGCATCGCGCGCCGGATCTGCGAGTCCAGGCGCCGCAGGTACTCTGCAAGCAGGGCGCGCGGGTGAGCGGGGGCGGGGGGCGCGGGGGCGGGGGGCGCGGGCGGGGGGGCGTACCTTCCGGCGTGCAGACTGTGCGCGCGGTGTGCACGGGCGGCTCGCGCACGGCCAGCGCGGCGGGGCCCTGCAGGGGGGCGGGGGGCGCGCACACGTGCGTGCTGATGCAGCCCACCGTCGGCCGCCGCGGCCTGCACACGCACAGACAACTACTTCACCGGTGACCAATTTCAGTCAGAACAAAAAATACACAATATCAAAATGTCATAACTCCAGACACTGGGAGGGCGCAGTGGGACCTGCAGTTAGACAGCATCCTTTTATATTGAAACTTGTTGGTTGAGCACTGACGACACATATGAGTCAATTATAAAATCAATAAAAACTGTTCTGTCGTCATATTTCACATCATTTCGTTACCTCATGGGAATGTACACACATATGACGTCACCCACAGCCCACACTTGGGCGCGCCGCGAGGAGGATCAACTCACGTGTGCTTCTCCTCTCTGTCGGACACTTCCTCCTTGTCCAGGGAGCGCCTCTCCTCGAGTCTGGTGGGGGTGTTGTCGTCCCTCTCGCTCTCGGCGGGGCTCCGGTCGGCGGAGGTCCCGTCTCGCTCTGGCGGCGAGGGCTCGTCGGCGGGGAGGGGCGACTTCTCCGACGCGTCGGAGGGGTTGCGCGACACGCTGGCGCCTGGCGGATGACACGACACGTTAAGGGCGACCTTGTTAGTTCTGTAAGATTCTTAAAAGGACAAAATATGTTCAAAATATCTAAATTATATTTCTTTCCATATATTATGTAAGTAATTTAAAAAGCATAAATATTGTTGAAATAAATGGTGCACGAGAAAGAAGTGAAACTTCTATAGTGGTTTACATCATTCCTCAAATTTTAAATTAAATCTACGTCAAATCACATTTCCCTTGTAATAAGGAATGCTGTGTATAAGAGAAACGACCTAGCTCGCTTTGTCCTTTCCCTCTCTCCACGGTCGAGTGGTTCGCGAGATGACATCTATTCTCTCACTCTCGCTCGTCCTAAATTGTATCTTTTCTCTCTAGCCGTAACGAATTTGTCGCGAGTTAAATTTTACTCTCAACACGCCTAAAGAAGTTTCACTTCGAAAAATAAAATTATGCTGACTATACTTTTTGATGTCGGTAAATAAGTTTTTTAACATTGCGTCAGCGCATAAACCAGTAAGGTCGTTTTGTGACATACTGACCCGTGTCGTCGACGGAGCGGCTGGTCTGGTGGGAAGGCGTCAGGCTCGACTTCAACTCGGTCAGCTTTGCCAGCGGAGCCTCTTCTATGTGCTTGACCCAGCTGTTGAAACAAACGGAGCAATGTAACACAGGGGTCGGGTTGCGGGGAAGGCGAGGGCGAGGGGGCGACACTCACGCGGCGTACTCCTGCGCGCTGCTGGCGGAGAGCTCGTGCATCTGGACGCCGTTGATGTTCATGAGGAAGAACGTGTTCCTGACGGCCGCGTTGGGCCGGAACAGCACCTTGTCCCTGCGGGTGAGAGCACAGCTGAGTCACTGCGGGGGCGGGGGGGCATGGTGCGGGGGCTTGAGGCGGGGGTTGGGGGGAAGAGCCATACCACTTGACGAGCGGCGACAGCAGCTGGTGCTGCGCGCTGCTGGACTGCGGGATCGGCTTCAGCACGAACTTGTCGCCCTCCCGCTGCAGCAGGACCAAACTGTCTTCTAGCATCAACGCCTGGAATGTACCGATTTAATACGTCATTCTTTTATTTATAATTTAATTGCTAAAATTGCTGGAAGATCTCATGGCTCGTCTAGTGTTAAGTAGTCACCAGAGCCCATAGACAACCACGTTAATGCCACCACCCTCTTTGAAACATGAGTTCCGAGTCTCCAATTTATGCAGAATTTTTTTTAACACAATTACAGTGATTGAAAATTATAGTTGTATCTACTAATTCAATATATAATTAACATGGTAATCATTTTTTTAATAAGATAAGGAGCGTAGGGGGCTCCGTGAGTACGGGGGGCGCGGGTGTACAGCACTTGAGACAGCTTAGACAAAGAACGAACAAGAAAATTAGTGTTTATTTATATTAATTATAAGTCTATGTAGAAAAAATATTTAAGCTAAATTTAAAAGGCCTGTTTAAGTAATGAATGCATCTGACTTGCACCGACTGTCGGAGGAAGTGACCGCAACAATACCGTACCGGGGACCGCCCGGGGACCGATCCTGGGGGCAGGTACAGGACGCTGAGCCCTGACAACCTTCAGACGCCTAGTCAGTGCAATCATCGAGTAGGATAATGGAAGTAAATATTGTATGAAGTTCAACTTCTGCACTAGTAACTCTAGAGAGGGGACCGTTCATAAATCTTAATAAAAAGTTGTCTCGGTGAAAAAAACACAAGTGTACGGTTTTCAGTGTGTGGGGCCTCACCAGCACGTGTATCTTCTTGGTGGAGTCTCCTCGGATGGCCAGGTCTCCCTCGAGGCGGAGGGCGCGCTGCGTGAGGTCGAGCCGGCGCAGCTCCTCCCACTCGCCGCCGGCCGGCACGCGGACCTCCAGCTTCTGCTGGATGCTGCGCAACCTGCAACACGCTCGGCGCTCACTCGCAGGTTCGGCNGGGGGGGGGGGGCGCACCTGTGCTCGTTCTCTGCGGTGCGCACGGCGGTGTCGACTCCGTGCAGCACGTCCTTGGCGACGGCGAGCGCGCGCCGCAGCCGCCCCACGTCCTCCGCGCTCTCCTCGTCGCCCTCCGATACCGTCTTCAGGATGTTCTCCAGCAGCAGCTGGTACTTTGTCAGCCTGTGGACGGACAACGCTCAACTGTACTGTGGACTCATCAACAGCAGATCTCCTAGGTGAACTGGTGTGGGACAGGCGGCACTGACCTCTGCCACACACAGGCCAGCAGGTCCCTGAGCTGCAGGCGCCCGCAGAGCGGCAGCTGCTCCTTGCTGGACAGGAACTGGTGCAGCTCCTTGTTCTTCCGTCTCCGCTCCCGGAGCACGTCCAGCGCGAGGCGCTGTCCGCTGCAGAACCGGGACAGGCACGGGGCGTAGCCCGGATCGCCCAGCTGAACGAATTAATTGATAATAATAACTAAAATGACTGCTTTAAAAAACTATGACTTCCCTCCACCGGCGATAAAGCGACCAGCGACCCAAATTTACCGGTGGTAGGACCTCTTGTGAGTCCGCGCGGGTAGGTACCACCACCCTGCCTATTTCTGCCGTGAAGCAGTAATGCGTTTCGGTTTGAAGGGTGGGGCAGCCGTTGTATCTATACCTGAGACCTTAGAACTTATATCTCAAGGTGGGTGGCGCATTTACGTTGTAGATGTCTATGGGCTCCAGTAACCACTTAATACCAGGTGGGCTGTGTGCTCGTCTACCCATCTGAGCAATAAAAAAAAAACTAATTCCTTAATATTTTCACCATGAAATAGTAATTAATTTTGGTTTGAAAGATGGCCATTTCCAGCACGGGTACCACAGCAATGGTAAGCCCACTAGCGCCTGATGTCTGTGGTTTCCCGAAGGACTCGTGGGCGGACCGCCGAAGGAACAGTGATCATTATAATAGACTTGTTGAATTATTGAACTTTATGAAATACCCATAGAAGCATTTACTATTGTACCTAGTTGTGCCTTCCGACACACCACGCGAACCTCAGCGAATAAAGATCAAAAACACACAGTCCATAACCTGCAAGTAAGTTTATAATATCGATAAAGTTATTTTATTTCCCCCCATTCAATCGAACAGTAAATCCACGTACCGTCTCCAGAATAGCATCTGCTAATGGTCGGATGGTGACCAGCGGGTTGGCGGGCACCGCTCTGAGAGCTTTCAGCGAGCAGTAGAGCCGCTGGTGCCTCTCTCTCACGGCCGGTAAGTTTGGGAACAAAGCTCTCAGCTCGTCGGGGGGCAGTAAGCTCGGCTGCGCTTCTAGGCCGCGCAGGAACACGCCGCCCAGGACTTTGAGCCAGCGGACGTGGGAGCCCTCAGACACTATTAGCTCTGTGGAGGAGACGCGCACCCATTCATCACTAAACATTCCTTGACAAGCGACACATAGATTAGCTTTCATTGATTATACGTTAAGCTGCTTTCAGACTATGCTATAATATAATAGCTCATAACACAACAATATCGCAGACCATACATAGTTAAGGACACGTTCACACTACTGTACTATATATTATTGGCTAAGTATAGACTGCTATACTATATGGCACTATAGTATAGTGAAGTCTGAAAGCAGATTTAAACGTGATGGGAGATATTTTCACAGTTTCATTAGCATACAGCTATGTATTTGTATTTAATTTCATATCTGATCATGAAAAAATTATTGACATTTCATATCATATTAAATTGTATTGTGTTTAATATCTAATATAATAATTTCACGTAGAAACAAAAACTTTGTACCCCTTTTTACGAAAATTACGCGGACGGAGGAATATGAAATTTCTTACACTTATAGAGAATATAGAGGAGAAGTGCAGAATGCAAACATTTTTTTTTATTGTGCATTAAAAATACATTAAGTGAAAATAAAAACATTACACACACTACCATGTATTTTACACACACGCATGTTTTATATACTCTTTTTTTTATTGTAACAGTCAGTGATCTAATTGAGAATAGATTAAAATTGTTTGTCTTAATATTATTTGTCTATAGTGTAAAATTAAATTAATAAAATATAATAATATAAATTAGTAAAATAAAATTTATTTTCTATTTATTAGTTAGATTTTCTATAAAAGCGTATTTTGTTAGTTTTTTTAAACTATTATTTATTTTTCATTTTTTAATTAATTTTCAATGTTTTCAATATATTTTTTTAAATATTGAATTGTCATCGGTCCTTAATAAGTATGACAAATTTCAAGTTAATCCGACCTTTTGTAGGGTTTCAAAATCATGTTCAAAGATTCCGTTACAAACATACATACATACGTCTGAAGCTAATAAAAGCGTATTAAAAACTGTTCGCCGCGTTGGCACTATACAAGTAATGACGACCTGCGTCGAGAAATATTCATTAATAACTTGGTAGTAAAGAGTAGTTAGTGTGCACAACGCACCGTGTATGACCTCCTGCCGCTTGCGGAGCCTGGCGCTGAGGTCGAGCGCGTCCAGCACGTGGGGGGGCACGCTGTCCACCCACTGCGCGGCCAGCGGCTCGTCCTCCTCGGACCAGTCCGACTGTGTGGCTGCGGGACACAAAACAAACATTTATACATCTATTTTCTTATTTATTACATAGATGGGTGGACGATATCACACCTGGTGTTGAGTGGTTAGTGGAGCCCATAGACATCTACAACATAAATACCGCTACCCACCTTGAAATACGAGTTCTAAGGTCTCAGTATAGTTCCCCACGCTTCAAACCGAAACGCATTACTGCTTTACGGCCGAAATAGGCAGGGTGGTGGTACCTACCCGTGCACCTCACAAGAGGTCCTACCACCAGTAATTACACAAATTATAATTTTGCGGGTTTGATTTTTATTATACGATGTTATTCCTTTCACCGTCGAAGTCAATCGTGAACATTTTGGTGCCCCCGCCTGAGATTCGAACGCCAGTACATCGCTCAACACGAATGCACCAGACGTCTTATCCTTTTTTAATATTATATTATTTACTACAATTTATAACGTAGGGAAATTTCTGCAGAAGCTACATGTCTTCGTAAAACTTAATCAAAGTCTACATGATGGGGCTGCCGTGGGGCGAGGCCCAACCACGATCGTGCGTCACAAATAAGCGCTAAAACGCAACTTTCCTAACCAGCATCGACCTCTACGTTCTTTAAGTGAGAGAGGAGATTGTAGGGAGTGAACATATTGAATTATTTTGAAGCAGTCGCGAGTTGGAGTTATTAACCAACGGTTTCCAAATTATCGTTGTCACCAAGCTGGATAGCATTTGAGAAGCGCTGGCTGCTCACCTTGTTGTTCGGCGACGACGGTGTTGCTCTCATTGCTCCGGGATGATAAGCTCGAGCTGCTCGAGCTGCCGGAGGGGGCCGTCGGCGCCCCGGGCTCCAAATCACTGCAAGCGGAGGAGGTTTTTTTTTATTTTTTTATTGCTTAGATGGGTGGACGAGCTCACAGCCCACCTGATATTAAGTGGTTACTGAGCCCATAGACATCTACAGCGTAAATGCGCCACCCATCTTGAGACATAAGTTCTAAAAGATCTCAAGTACCCGGAACCGCGTGGTACGCTTACATGGAACATTCTAGTCCTATCCTTTCGATCGTTGTTGTAAGTAAATGTAGACTCGCTTGACGCTTCCTTTTCTGATTTAGCAATTTCCACAAAAAAATCTATCAACGAAAATATATTTAGATCGCTTAGTTTGTTCAATAATACATAATTCCTATGACAATAAAAACTTCTTTTTTTTTCAGTTAAGAACGTTGCAAAAGATTTGTCTAAAAACTACTATAGACTGTTATCCTGTTTAATTTTCCTAATTCGATTGTAATTGAAGGCTAACACTTTACCGCAAGCCTCGTTACACTGATGTACAGTGCTGTCGATAAGCAGATTTGATCAGAGCTCATCGGGGCGGTGTGCTCTACACGCGATGATAGTAAAGCTGTTTTCTGTTATGTAGGCTTAGTGCGAGTTTTTTAACGTGCTCGATAGCGTACGAGTTAGCCCAACTTTGTATGCAATCGGAACAGCGCCCCTAGCGCCAAATCAAATCAAATCAATTTGTATTCAACATAAATGAAAGTACATACTTGTTGAACGTCAAAAGAACTACCGCCAATTCATAAAAACTAGCCTCCGTCCTGAGAAGAATTGGCAAGAAACTCAGCGGGCATGTCTTTTTTTTTTTTAATATTAGATTATTTTTTTTAAATTAGATTTTTTTTAAATATTCATTTTTACAATTAGTATTATAACGCAACAATTATTACAATATTGAAATGCCCGGAGCGAGCCACTCATTCCCACTTTGTGCAATCTTCTAGATAATCATTGACTTTATAGTAAGTAGTAGTAGTAGTTGTAAACGTAGGCAAACGATCCCATTCCATACAAATATGAGCTAACTTTTACGCTATCGAGAACGTTATAAAGCTCGCACTAAGCACAGTGTTATCGTATGTAGTGAGTGAGAGCAGCGGCCACCCAAGTGAAATCACAGAGGAAACTCAATCACAAACAGATTGAAATTAGCTAATCCCGTCCGGAGTTAGAAACATTTCACTAATTGAGTTACGTGTTTAGATTACGTCAGAAGCTTTTTGCTGCGCATTGGACGGAGCGAAGATATTTCAGGTACGCATCAGACGACGCTTCCACGAAGTGCTTCAAATAATATAATCCAATCCTAATTTTCCACGCTATTCGGTCGTTGTTCGAGCATTGGTCAAACAACGTTTTCTGTGGTTCTAGACACACTATAGAATAAAAGGCAGGTAGGAAATTGTTTTTTTTTTTTTTAACCTATGCTGATAGCCTTAGGGGCTAATTCAGCGTAACCGTGGCTAGTAGGTGAATTCACGGGGCTCAAACATGATGGGAAATTGCGAAAAATCTCACGAAAATTTGAGAATAAACATGGTGCATTGACTTTATCTGAAGCTCGTGGAACGTGGAGGAGAAGAGTTCTGTATTCTCCCTGCCCCAACCGGAGTAAAGGTTCGCTCATTTTAAATACAACCAGCCGTACTCGCCTGCTTCGCTGGGCATTTAAAATTAACATTATTATTTATTGTCATTATTATTAGGAAGTCCAACACTCATATAAATATTAGCTTATCCATTAAGTACATGTATTTTCTACATGGATACCAAGTTTCAAGTCAATCGGACGCACGGTTCAGTAGTTATAACGGAACATCCGTAAAAACCACTGTGGATTTATATATTAGTATAGATCAGTCGAGTTACAAAGACGGACATAAGTAGCTATTGATCGTATATAAAGCCAATGTTGATGAAATCCCGAGAAAGATACTATAAATTAATTAAACGACCTATGTAGGTTTCAGTGGAATCAGCGTGGCCTCCGCGTCAATCGGCAACAAATTATTATCAAAAGAACTTTGATAGGTTTCTCTACTGCGTTGTATAACTATAACTAGATGATGATTTTTTTAATAACGCCATCTTGTTGTGTCTTTAAAGCGGTCAGTTGCCCTCAATTAAGAGAAATAGTATTATTATTCGCCAATAGATGTCGGGAAGAGTTGATTATTGAAAACACGAATAAAACAACATTTTCTGAAAATAAATCGTAGCTAGATCGATTTATCGCCCCCGAAATCCCCTGTATACTAAATTTTATGGAAATCGTTGGAGCCGTTTCCGAGATTCATATTATATATATATTAATATACAAGAATTGCTCGTTTAAAGGTATAAGATATTCGTTTTCTTATTTAAATAAATAGGTACATACCCGACATACGAACTTAAAAGCCTTCCGCCATACAATTACGTCACGGAGGTTACATAGAACAATGACATTAAACACGTTAAAGACAATTAAACTATTATCTACCCACACGCTTGTACAGTGCGAAGTAATCGCAATGAGAAATTAAATTTGCATTACTTTATTAATCACCTTGACATGTACAACGTATTAAATTAAAAATAGGAGCATCTAATTCAATTTTAACTTATAATAATTGTCGTTTCATAAGTAATTCTTTGAAATTGTTATTCTATTGTATTTTATGTAGATTATGTTGGCTGCGTTGACGGGCCGCGTGCATTATTCTTATGCATAGCTACTCAGAAGCAATTACTGAGCAATTTGCGACAACACAGCTGTGTCTTTCGCTCCGGTAGCAAAAGGATAGCTTATGAGCATCACGCAGCAACCAATGCTGTCCGTATGTTCATTAACAATATCCATAGCGTACGCATCGCAACAGTGGTCGTTATCTGTCGGCCGGGCTGCATACCGGGCCAAGAGATAACCAAGCGTTTCGTTTTATCTCCAACTTGCTTTATCAACAAAACTATATTATTTTGACGCTCCGTTTATGAGAGATCACGCTTTTTAATAAATAATAGTTTAAAAAACTAACAAAATACGCTTTTATTGAAAATCCAACAAAAAAATTTAAAATAAATTTTAATAAATTTGAATTCAAAATAGTGTAAGTTTATAGTAAAAAAAGCGTGGGGTGCATGGTATCAGTAGCTATAAATATTTTATGAACAGATATGAGTAGAAGGGTTATTTTGATAATATCCTGAAAAGCACCCCACGCTTTTTTGCAATAAAATCATTTTTTCTTACACTATTTTTAATTCAAATTTATTTTCTATTTTTTAGTTGAATTTCAATATTTTCAATTTTTTTTTGAATATTGAATTGTCATCGGTCCTTAATAAGTATACCAAATTTCGAGTTAATCTGGCGTTTTGAAACATGTTCTTCGACTAGTGAGCTTAGTGCGAGTTTTTGAACGTATCGATAACGTAAAAGTTAACTCAAATTTGTATACAGTTGGAACACCGTCCCTAACGCAAACGTAGGCAAACGTTCAAACTCCATACAAATTCGAGTTAACATTTACGCTATCGAGTACGTTAGAAAACTCGCACTAAACACGCATAATAATAAGAGAGTTTCATTAAATTATTGCATCGTCATCGACCCGTGATAACTGTATCGAGTTTCAATACTATAAGACGCTTTGAAGTCGGTGAAATGACTTTGTTGTGACGGTGAAAATAACTTTTACGCTATCGAGAACGTTAAAAAACTCGCACTGAGTACACAGTACAGAAAATCGATTAATAACGAGACGAAAATATTACAGAAACACAATTTTATATAATATACTGTACCTCTCAGACAGCGTCCTCCGGGCCAGCATACCGACGGCGGGCTGTCTTCCAGCCGGCAACGACACATTCCTAGACACTCTTGGCGGCGCGGTCGCCATCTTTGTTTACGTAATTCAACACTACACTGAGACACTTATATTCAAAGCACCATGTTCCTTGACGCGGCGATAAATTATGTATTGCTTATTGTTTTGAACTTCGGATAGGTAAGATTTTAGACGAATTTCTTCACAGATCTACATGACATGAAAATACAGAAACTATGGTTTGCGTTCTAACATAGCGCGCGTCATCTAGTATAATATTTCTCATAAATTTCTATTCAACTGTGTACTATAATTACAAGTTATTAACTTTATTAACCAATTAAAAGACAAAGGTCCAATCATTATAGATCAGCACAAGAGTACAATATATCATTGCCGTATGACCATATGAGACAACTCAACGTCCTCTATGTATTCAACGAATGCCCTAGAAGATATGTTAATCAAAGATACGTGCATCTAGAACTGCTAGTGTTGTTTAAAACCAGTTATTTTTCGATTCATTCTTTTTTATCAATGTTCTGACTGCAAATAAGCAGTAGGCAGCGGCTTGACTGTGCCCCTTGGATCGTTGATGTCCATGAACAACAGGGCCTATTTATCATGAACAGGGCCTTACTTATCATGAGCATGGCCGTACGCTTTGCATTGGAGGAACCCAAGTCAAAGATACACCAGCCGGCTAATTTCCACCACAAGAAGTACCCACACTAGAACAATCTACGTGTTCATTAACATTTTATTGTATCATTAAACCGTAAACAAACCCGATCAATACCAAGCAATTTAAGATTGATTTCGTGCTAGACAGAGAACGCGCTGATTTGTATAGTGACGTCAATGTTCCGGAATTTAATCAGCCCACTGAGTTTCTTGCCGAATCTTGTCAGTGGGTCGCATTTCCGACACGGTGGTAGATTCTGCGAAGCACTGCTCTTGCTAGGGCTAGTGTTGGCAAATTCTCTCAGGTTGAACCCGAGCTCACCTACCCGTCCGGGCGTATCGGAAATAGCCCCTTAGGCTACCAGCGAATAGGTGGGGGGAAAGGAATTTAGTCCCGTATCTTGATGGTCCCTCACTTGGACGCAACGCAGCCACAGCTTCAAGGCAATCGGATAAGCGCCATGTGGGACAACAACAACACACAAAAAACTTATTATTTTGGAAATTCCATTAGACTCCATACAGAAGAGGGCCGTTCGGATTGTCGATAATTCCATTCTCACGGATCGTTTGGAACCTCTGGGTCTGCGGAGGGACTTCGGTTCCCTCTGTATTTTGTACCGTATGTTCGAGATGATACCGGCATCTCGTTTTTACCATCGCACCGCCCGCCACCGGAGTAGAGTTAATCCATTCTACCTGGAGCCGCTGCGGTCATACCCAGAGCGTTTCCAGAGGACTTTTTTGCCACGTACCATCCGGCTATAGAATGAGCTCCCCTCCACGGTGTTTCCTGAGCGCTATGACATGTCCTTCTTCAAACGAGGCTTGTGGAAAGTATTAAGCGGTAGTCAGCGGCTTGGCTCTGCCCCTGGCATTGCTGAAGTCCATGGGCGACGGTAACCACTCACCATCAGGTGGCCCATGTGCCCGTCTTTGCTCACTCGACGCACACACAATAATATTGTTAATATCACCGGTCATGCTACCAAACTACAACATCCGAGTTATAGTTCAGCTAATTCGTATGGTCATATTATGGCAAACAAAATCGAGTTTGTGACACCCGCAAAAACTCCGGAGGAAATTAATTTTGAAGTATCATCGGTAATTAATTTTAATGTGAGTATTAAATGAGCTGGTTTCACCGCGACGGACGACGCTGCGTGTTTTAATTATATATAAACAACGTTAGTTAGAAACGATACTTTCATTGCTTATGTTATTGTTCGAAACCAAGTTACAACACGTTTGAATGATGTATTTTATTAACATTCAAAGACAAAAATGGAAAACGTCAATAAAATTATTTGGAAAATGCATTTTAACACGAGGTTTCCATTATCTCTTTTGAATATATTTTTTTTATTGCTTAGATGGGTGGACGAGCTCACAGCCCATCTGATGTTAAGTGGTTACTGGAGCCCATGGACATCTACAACGTAAATGAGCCACCCACCTCGAGATATAAGTTCTAAGGTCTCAGTATAGTTACAACGGCTGCCCCACCCTTCAAACCGAAACGCATTACTGCTTCACGGCAGAAATAGGCAGGGCGGTGGTACCTACCCACGCGGACTCACAAGACGTCCTACCACCTGTAAACCAAAAAACAGACGAGTTTATTTCAAATATTCTTCAACCACCAGAATTGGCTGATGCTTGGCAAAAATGTACTCTGGAAATGCACTGGGAAATGGACGAAGCGGTTTCAGATAGTATGGAGACTATTGGAGACGACAGAATCTATTCTCAGGGCACTCCTCACTACTCACACAAGACGCTAATTGCTCAGACTCAAAGAACAACGCATCAATTTTATAATTTTCATAAATTAAAACGTTCATTTTTCATATGACAATAAATATCTCAAACAATAAATAAAGTTCACGCTCAATTTCTAAAACGCAACACTAATATTACTTTTTTTTATAATAGATCTAATAATACTTTTAGGATTAACACAATCCACAACACAAACCGATTTACAAAATAGAATAAGCACAACACACGACGACCGTGTACTGACAGATGTGAGGACGTGTAACAACGCGCACGCTGCTGTCACGGGGCCACACTATACGAGACTGGGGTCTGTTAAGCGCCGACGAGACTATATTAAGGTTCCGTCGCGTGTGACGTCACGGACCGTATACGGCGGACTTTGATGACGTATTTAGATAATTGCCTTTACATTCTTTCTAACTACGATATAATTAGTTGTTTACTTTTTAATTTGTGTCGCGAACGGTAGTACCAGTATGAAGAGTTTATGAGAATTAAATACAAAGCGGTTTGATTTTATGATTCTTAAGCTAAAGAGCTCGAGATTCGTTTCCTGGTTTGTGTCAATATTTTTGGTGAATATACCTGATTGAAGTTCGAGGTTTGTATTAATTATTCGCTGTATATATTTCCGATGATCATACACAGTCGGGAACACTAGGTTCGCGTCACTGTATGAAAAATGTATTTTTGTTTGTTTGTTTGTTTGTTTGTCTCGTGTCATTCAATACACAACGAAAGTGGAACCAGTTCGTGTCTAACATGGCTACCTTTTTTTTCCTACCTAATCTGATAGCCTTGAGGAAAGGTTATTTCAGCGTAACTTTAACCTCAAACCAGGCTCAAACCTGACGAAGTTGCTAACGTGAACCGTAGCAAGAGCCGTGCTTCGCAGAATCTACCACCGGATCGGAAACGCGACCCACTGAGAAGATCCGGCGAGAAACTTAGTGGGCTGTGTCTGTGGGTTAATTTACTCGTCGAGCCCTTCGTCGCAAGCGTCGGGTTCGACGAGAACGATGACCGGGATGGCTTCCAGTAACCGCTTCATACTGGACGGGCCGTTTATCATCTGTCAAACAACAAAGCTGGCACAAACCACACCCACGCACACTCCCCTAATAGCTTACGTTATGATTCGCAAACATAATAAGCGAAAGTTTACATGGTCGTGGAAGCTACTTTGTTTTCTTACGGCGCGCCCTGAGATCGCACCCTGCACACTCGATCTGTCTCTACTCAATTTATGCGAACTTCCATATGGAAAGTTTACATTTTTCCACGCCAGTAACTAGCCGGTAAGAATAAATTCAACTAATATTGTATGATACATTAAATTTCAAACAACACGTTTTTGAAGATATGTTTAAAATCCGTTTTCGATAGAGAAACAGGCACCAGATTTAACGACCGCTTGTCGAAATTCCAAAGAACTTTTGACGGATGAACCAAATACTATATTCATTTTACATACAATCATTATAGACAAATTTCTTATATCAACTTCACTACATGCAAAAGATAGTGGACTGAATTATTGATTAGAAAACCTTTACACAAATCTCAAAGAAACTACGCCTTCTCCTTTAAAGCCATTTTAAAAAAAAACTTGCAACGACGTCCCCCAAAACTTAAAATGAATTAAAAAACAAGATCATACCACAAATGTTTTTACCTAGTCCCGATTCCCCGATAAACATTCCTTCACTAAAACACTAAACTTCAAGACATCAAAAATACATAAAATAAAACATGAAAACACGCTCTTAACCCACATACGAATACTTCTACGCGAAATATAAACACACATACATGCGTGCACAAATCCAGGTCATCGAATAACAATAGTTTAAAAAAAATGAGATCATATCGAAAACTACGAAAAATATGATCGAAACATTTCGACGGGAGCAGTTCTAAATATCAAGCACGGTCCGCCCCGCGGATCTGCTAGTGGACCCCGCTTTATAATCTCAAGAGCCGGGCGGTTCAATCTCGACATTAATATATTTCCAGGGAAATCGAATAATCATTATTGGCGTGAGTTTCAGTATACTTGGCCAAATAGATAAGACGTCCCGTATATTGGCAGGCCTTCGATTAAGTCGTTCTTTCTCGTCTTACCCTAATCCCACTATGTCGGGTCGTCGTTGTATGTCCTCATTTTCCGTTTAGACCTATCGTAATTCATCTATGCTCTCACACTCTTCTCTCGCATATGCTCTTTCACAGAATCCATCAATGTTTTTTTATAGGACGACCATTTTGTGTATTTGTCCATTTTTTGTTAATCATTAAATATTGGTTTCACAATTTGGTTGGTATTCACAATACCACTAGGGTCTACTGTGCCGTTCTTCTCAGTGCTGTTTTCTAGTTCTCTCCAAAATAAAATACCTTTTCCTCAACTATATATTATGTATCACGTTATGAAATAATCGATTTTCATCGTAACTATCCGCGATCTATTTAGTGGATCGAATCCGTTTCGCGCATCCAGTTCCAAGGAAATATTTGGCATCAGATCAAAAGATACACGATACTGTGTAATCGACGATTGATTTACGTTTCCACCTATAAAGCGTTCAGATTTCTTTCAATTAAGTCTGAACCGGATCGGTCTGCGAAACCGCCGCATATCTGAGACGAGGTCGTTCCAACGGGAGACAGTAAAAGTGCACCGGACGGGTAATTTAGAATTACCTACAATAGCTGTTTGAGTTATGAGCAAGGCAGGGTCGAGTTGGGCGAGGGCTGTAGCGGGGGTGGGGCGGAGCGGGGCGGGAGTACACTCTCCTATCCGAAGCAGGATAACAGACGTTAGCAGTAGATAGAAACCAAAATTTGGTCAGCAAGTTGCATCTGAGCCCGGGCGAGATTGGCATACAAATTCGACAATATCTAAATAAAAAACCGTCCGGTTCGGGGCTCCAAAATACCAGCTCAATGTCATAGAGCCCAGGGTCCGAGTTAGAGTTAGATACGTGTACCAGATAAGGATAACAGTACCACGTGTGGATGATGACGAAGTGGTTGTAGAACTCGATTAGCTATAGATCCATTTTTTCTCTGCTTTAGCAATGACCATATATTTGTATCACAAGCACCCTTTCGCGCGTACATGGTTTAATTGTACGTCAGCTTTTAATTTTTATAAAACAATTTAATGTCAATGAAATTGTGCCGGAACTTTGCAGCAAAACGGATTTGTAATGACATTACATACACAGGAAGATAAACGTACAAAAACCATAAGACAGTATTAAATCACAATTGTTTACTTCATCACATGTAACTGACGAATCTCATAAAACTGATGCTTCATAAAATAAACTTTTACAACTACACAAACATACGTTCAATAGTTTTTGATTAAAAGAATCGCATCAACTATAAAAGAATAGACCATAGTCAATTCTTCCAAAAGAGTGTTATTTGGGTTTTAATAACGATAAATTATTTCCTTTGAATGAAGAAATAACTTTAAAACAAATAACATATACGAACGATATGATAAAGTTACAACAAGTTGCTAGCCTTATGCACTATCGCCATTAATTGACTACGCAACAGATAGTCAGGACGGCGGTACATGATGGCTCATTAAACGCCCTAACACTTTCAATACTTATAAAAAGTTTAATCTATCTTTTGTATTGTATCCAAAGCACAAATAAGTTATGCCCTCAAACTGAGAATCTCCTCAATCATGCTAATTTGAAGTTCAATGCTCACGTGTCTAGTACCAACATCGACCTAAAATACTTGAGTAAAATACTAAGATATACAAGGGCTAAAACAAGCAATACACCAACCGAGTTGGCACCTGTCAGTTGCTGTGAACAAATGGCCTAACGTGAACCGAAAAAGTGTCGAACCGAATCAAGATGAATAGCACCAACCGTCCATAAATCACATGGGGTGGTTACACTGTAAGAATATTTAAATCACAACGCTATAGACAACTAAACGTTCCCTCGAGAAGGAACAAGCGATGATAACCATGACGGCAGCGCGTGGGATGATGATAACACGAACTCTGTCATCCACCACCAGTAGCTAAATATAACTGTGTTCTATACGGTTATCTAACATCTTCCATTTTTACTCNCCGTCCATAAATCACATGGGGTGGTTACACTGTAAGAATATTTAAATCACAACGCTATAGACAACTAAACGTTCCCTCGAGAAGGAACAAGCGATGATAACCATGACGGCAGCGCGTGGGATGATGATAACACGAACTCTGTCATCCACCACCAGTAGCTAAATATAACTGTGTTCTATACGGTTATCTAACATCTTCCATTTTTACTCTATCTATAGGCATGAGTGCAGGACTTTTTTCAGCGAACCAAGAATAAAATTACAACAAAGGAAAAAGAGGATCCTGATAAATGTATAACAACATAACAGTTCCAATGTTATTACAGCGTCTAATATAAAAATTTGCAATCCGTGGAAAGAATCCATCGAAACAGAAGCAATCAATCAGCAGATAATGGAAACATTTCTATTTTACAACAAAGAAACGAATATTTTAAACAACATAGACATGAAACGCATCGAAATTGTATTGGCATTGGATACAAGTCGAAATATGAAAAAATACGATCAACCAGAAATTATGACTATTTGGGGCTCTGTTATACGAAGAGAAGATATATTAGGAATGTGGACGTTGGCGAGTTTCCAATCAAACGGCAAGGAAGTTATGAAATATAAAGCACATGAATAAAACGCACGTATTTTAAAACGAAGACAAATTGAATTTAACTAATGAAGTTCCAAGGCACCACTGGCACACAACACACATACGGATAATTCTGTCGGTTTCTCTTCATTATACTAAAATCGTTTTATAGATCGCTTTCATTCTGCAAACTTTTTTTTGAACCTCATTTTCGTAAATGCTGATTGCAAAACTATTGCAGCTGCGGCTGTTAGGTACAGAGTTAATAATCGTTTAGAGCAGCAGTTCCCAAACTTATTTTGTCTGCTGCCCACTTTAGAGAATAAATTCTATTTTAGCGCCCCCAATTTTTTCACCTAGTTACAAACCACTCTAATAAATTTCACCTAGTTACAAACAACTCTAAAACTAACAAGAGCTCAGTAGGTGTTTAAGAGTCATCCTAGATGTTATTACAAATCGTCTCCCAAACCTCTACACAACGCCCCCATTTTTTCTGGATTTCTTACCCCCCTCCCCCCTTAGGCCTTCAGCGCCCACAAGGGGGCGTTATCGCCCACTTTGGGAAAGGCTGGTTTAGAGGATACTATGAGATGTGAGAATGAGGTGTTCATTCCAGACTATTTAATTTTATTGTAATTAAGTACTAATCTTAGGTTTTAACGCAACCATGCATTAAAATTATAGTAATAAAGTTTTTTTATCCACATGAAAATTGTTCGACCTTACTTCACCACTAAGACCACTTATATTCCCACGTGACAATAATTATTAACCTATACCATATGCTTCGAATCAAACGAAAAACATTTTCAAATGTATCTGCAAAATTCACAAAAATCTCAACCTACAGTACGTCCATTGCAAAAGTTCCGTCGTCACGAGTACTAAAAGCTGCATCAATTACGTAACCCCTCACCGAGATACTCCATCAAAGTCCCAGATAAACGCTTATCTGGCTTAGTGGTCCTCGAAATGTGTCCCCGTGCAAATTGATGCTATTTCTGTTATTTTAGGGAAAGCTCTCTCGTGAGAGACCGGAGACCTTGAGACCTATCGACATACATTTACATTAATCTTATACCTTTAAACGAGCAATTCTTGTGTATATATATATATATATATATATATAATCTGAATCTCGGAAACGGCTCCAACGATTTTCATAAAATTTAGTATACAGGGGATTTCGGGGGCGATAAATCGATCTAGCTACGATTTATTTTCAGAAAATGTTGTTCTATTCGTGTTTTCAATCATCAACTTTATCGACAATCAACTTTATGACTCTTCCTGACATCTATTGGCGAATAATAATACTATTTTTCTTAATTGAGAGCAGCTAACTGATTTAAAGATACAACAAGATGGCGTTATAAAAAAAAAACGGGAAAAGTTCGGTCATCATCTAGTGTCATATTATTATTCGAAAGACAATCTCTTGGCCTCTATTATTACATAATGCTTTCCGTCGAAATTCGATTCCGTAAAAATTTAAATTTGGGATATTGAAATATTGGGTCTTTATTGTAATCATTATTCAGCGTCCACTGTTGAACATTCACATCTCCGACAAACACACAGAAATTAATATAGAAACTGGGAATCCAATTTATTATCCAATATCATAAATTCAACTTTATCAAGTTAATCATCACAATCACGAAATGGCTGGCAGCACGATTCCCGTAAACTGAGGGTGCGTACCTATAATGAAGGCCTTTAGCACAAGCCTTTGAAGCCTTTGAAGTTCACCACATCACATAACCAGTCTTCGTCACATAATAATACGACATGGATTTAAACTTACTTTAGCTTAACATTGGTTGAAAACACATACATTGTTTACCGTTTATATTAATGTACGACATTTTCTCAATTTCATCTCAGGGAACGATTTTATAAGTTATAAGGGTTGATCGTAGAGGGGTGAAAATTTAGGGTTTGTATGTATTTTTGTATGCTGTATCATACAAAAATAAAAAACCAAATATTTGCCTAAAAAATTAATAAAAAATTTTAGGGGTGGACCGGACCACCCTTAACATTTACGGGGATGAAAAATAGATGTTGTCCGATTCTCCACTCTAGCCAATATGCACGCTAAGATTCACGAAAATCGGTCGAGCCGTTCCGGAGGAGTTCAATCACGCACAGTGTGACATGAGAATTTTATAGATAGAGAATTTATAGATTTAGAATTCATGGTCATATGGATCACATAATTTACCTAAACTGCATCCAAATTTAGAACGTATTTCCATAGCCACAAAACCTATCCCACATGTAAGAAAATCTGTAGGTTCCCATTGCGCGGAAACCTTCCGGTGCGGGCCCGGAATGTTTACGCTTATGGAAAACCATCGCCGGTTTTTATTGACGGTCATAATTCTAAAATGTGTCTGAAGGCAGTAAAGTCGCGTCGCGAGTATGATTCCTTTCAAGGTTCCGTGTATGTTGGAGGACTGTGAGAGACAAATTTTCTTGGAGACAAATTTGCGTCTTTACGAAAATTTGTCTCCAAGAAAATTTGTCTCTTGTATCATTCTGAATGCTTTTTGATATTGTAGACACATGTATGTATATGCGAAAAGGACGTTTTGAAAATTACAACAAGACTGTGGGAGAAAAAAGGCAATTACAGATAGGTAATGAATGACAAGGTAACAAAAGCTAACGAAGAACCTGAATAGTGGAAAATATATAAGAGTGCCATCAGATGACCGAGCTAAATCCACGCATAATACCAAACTTTTTCAGACAAAGGAATTTTCTGAAACTAGATCATCTAATCTCATTCTAGCGCACGATGTGAGAAGGGGAATATGTTAAAAGGATGCCCACATTAGACTCTTTCATTCTAAACGATATTGGAACGTGTTATAAATTCGATCACACCAATACATTACAAAACGGGATGTGGTGGCGCGCACTAAACGTAGGAAGTCTCGCCTGCGGTAACCATCCTCGTAAACCCACACACACACGAGCAAACATAAGGACTACTATGTGCTGATGCTGAAACTACGTCAAGACATTAAAGTATTACTGTACATGCGTTACCAACAGTTATGCGTCGATAAAAATTTATATCTAGAGCTAAAATCAGTGGGTGCTTTAAAACGATGCTTTTTTCTATACTGTCAAGCTATAACGTCTGCCAAAGCGAAACATAAGCTTTTTGTTACCTTAGTCTGGCAAAAATGCAGGTCGTTTAAAAAACATAATGATAAAATGATGAATTATTAACAAGGTTTCGATCAGAAAGGCTCATTATTGTAATCCACAATACCGCACTTTTAAACTTTGTTCATAGGTGAACAAGCCTTATCAGAGTTAAAGCTTATCATGCTTCGCATGTCAAATAATGACAAACCATACACGCTGCTTTTAACTTATGCAATAACTCATTTTCACTATGCTTGGCGAATAAATGATATCTTTCTTTCTTTCTTTCTTTAATAGCCATGTAATGTTTAAAGAGCTTTTTGCTGTCAATTTTACTACGAAGTGTACTATGAGGTAGTCCGTAAACGTGAGCGCTTACATGTCATTACGGTTCCTACCGATCCATTAACGGTGCTTTTAGGTACCACAAGCACCGGTCACCGTCCTCGTCGAAGCCGTCGCTTGCGACGAAGGGCTTAACTCATAGACAAAGCCTACTGAGTTCCTCGCCGGATCTTCTCAGTGGATCGCGTTTCCGATCCGGTGGTTGATTCTGCGAAGCACTGCTCTTACTAGGGCCAGTGTTAGCAACACTCCGGTTTGAGCCCTGTGAGCTCACCTACACGTTAGGGTAAAGCTGAAACAGCCTATCAAGACTATCAGCATAGTTAGGGGGAAAAAAGTGAGCGCTGTGATTGCCTAAGGTTTCAAGAAACGTTCAATGGGGACCGGTGCAACATCACGGGAGCATCACGACACGGAGCAGTTGGCACAACGCCAGGAGTATTACAAGGAATTAGCATCGCTTGTAATGCAATAAAACTTAGCACGCGTCATCCAGGCGCATTCGGTATTTTCAGGGTATATTTTAAACAGCTGCTTATTTTGGACAGACCCGATTTAAATGTTTATTTTTGGGTAAGACTTTCTTTCTCGTCTTGGATTTATAGATCAATAATTATTAAGAATTTTGTCATTTTCATGTTGATATTAACTTGTATTTTTAGAATTTGTTTAGTATTTTTCATTTATTTTGTTGTTACTGTAACTCCAACGGTAGTTAATCAATCGAATGTTTGCTCATATCGTTTAGTCGCTTCGCGTTGGAAGCAAAGGATCCCCCTTGGAGGAGGCTCTGACTACTGAGTTACGAAGCAGTAGGTTTTCAAGACCACAAGTTGTAATATAAAATTCAAAAGGCCGCAAACTTATTCGCGTTATCTATATATTAATACGTGAAGCAATAACTTTGTATCCCTTTTTGCGAAAATTGCGCAGACGGAAGAGTATGAAATTTTCCACACTTATAGAGAATATAGAGAAGAAGTGCACAATGCTAATATTTTTTTAAATAATGCACAAAAGATACATTAAATCAATAAAAAAAACATTACACATACTACCATGTATTTGACACACACACCCATGCATACTATTTGACTATTGTCAAACTTTTCTTATTGCTTATAGTCTGTGGTCAAATTGCGAATAGATTAAATATTTTTTGTCTATATTAATATTTGTCTAAAGTGTATACATAGTCTTGGCGAAATCTGTGATTTGGAAGTATAATAAATAGTCTTTGACAATATAATCATAATAATGTACAAAGTTATAATTTCAATTAATTATAGTCGAATTTCGACTACCGCGAGACCACTAGTAATCGTAATTGTCTTAAATTGGAGGGGTAATGAAAATAACACTAACGGAGTGAATATAAAAAGACAAAAAGAGAGATTAATATTCAATCTAGAATGCACTATCTGGGCTAATGTCAAAAAGGCAAAATGGCAATTCCTGTCTTAATTAACATGTGGTGCCGTGTACAGTTACAGACAACATGACAACCTGACCACCCACGCTGAGATATTAGGTCGAAACCTGAATAGCATTGGAATAATTGACGATACCTTACCCATCAACCCGATACGCATAACTGCTTTTACTGCAGAAACAAACAGTTTTGTGGTTCCAAATAAGGATCAGAGGTGGGGACGTAGGAGTCAAATTGTCAATAAGATGAAAATAGGTTCTCCCAACGAAGGGATCGAATATCAATTTATTCTGAGAACTAATAGGCCAGCCAAACTGCCACCAGTGACGGAATTTCGCAAAAAAAAGTAATAGAATGTTATATACCCTGCCAAGAACCCATTATCATCATCAGCCCATAGCAGTCCACTGTTGAACATAGGTCCCTCCAATTGCACGCCACTGAGCTTGATTTACGACTTTTCTCATCCAGCTTTGACAAGCAGTGACAAGTTGATCAGTAAATGTGGTGGTATCTATGAGTCCTTTTAACAAATCAGGCCAAAACTTGAATCCCAATAATCGCAAAAAACCTTGCACAAGCACCGTCGGTCTACCGAGCAATAACATAAAAGTGCTTCTTTATATATAAAATAAATGATTTTCGTTTATACTTTTATCCTCTATAAGTTCTCCAAGCATTTATCCGATTATGGACGAACTTGCTACACTTGTTATTGGCACTCCAGCAAAGGCTTCTGTCATGGTACCATCAACGTACGACACGAGAAATACACGAGAGATTTCATCATACAACAACACAATAAATAGATTCCAGCAGCGCAATGGCAAGACAAGATTCGGTTCCAATCTATACCTAATATTATAAAGCTGAAGAATTTGTTTGTTTGAGCGCGCTAATCTCAGGAACTACTGGTCCGATTTGAAAAATTGTTTCAGTGTTAGATAGCCCATTTATTAAGGAAGGCTATAACATCACGGTAAGACCAATACAAGTGGAGCACCAATAAAGCATGTTTCAAAATAGGGGTTTAAATAGCTCCATAACATTCTATAATTCAAAAATATTTTCACTTTCTACGTAAATGAAGTGTTGGTAAAATTTAGCGTTATGCCAAAGTAACTATTCCACGCGGACGGAGTCACGGACAAAAGCTAGTTTTGTATAGAGCCGCATGGAACCGGTGAGACAGCCGTTTCCGTGCTGATAACGACCAGACCGGGGAGACAAAGGCTGTTCACTTTAATGTGGGCATCATATCGTTTCACGGCGAATAGGTAAGGCGCCCGGTGTACCGACAGACACAATGCAACGGCGCAATCTCAAAAATAGTATGACCAGACTTTGGGTGACCGAAACTAGGGTGGCCATCTTGATGTCGCGACACAAGAATTTCCGGAAACAAATTCCTCAATTTAATTTTCTACTTACTATTTTATTCGGAGACGGACTATACCTTAGAATGCAAATAACATAAAAGAATGTTTTGAGAATTCGTAATTTCTTCAGTACGTCGTATTAAAACTTTACTGCTCTCAGTTTAAGAGACAAATTCGCTTAACACAGGACGACACAGCGCCCGCAATGCGTCGTCGACCGCGTCCCGATTTGTACTGAAATCTGAAATAGTATGAGCTTGTTACTGAAACGACACGTCCAGCAACGCTTGATCTCTCATAAGCAATAACATTTTCATCGACCGAGCTCTTGTCTTATTGGATTCAATAAACCAATTAAAGTTGCCACCTCGGTCCGTTACGCTGGGAATTTCGTCTAGTATAGTGTGTACTTTATTTTGCAAATTTCAGTTATATTTTACTGTCCTCGTAGACAGATAGACGAGTAGCATACCCGCCTGGCAGTAAGTGGTCACCGTCGGTCATGGACGTCAGGATACCAGAGGTACAGCTAAGCCGCTGTGTCAAAGTATTCGAATACCATACGCTGAAGATAATAAGGAAAATGGTGTCTCCTTAATTTTATAAATGCAACGTAGCTTGAGATATCACACAAAAACCATTAAACTTGACCTCAGGCAGATAGTAGATTCCTTTGAAACGCAGGTCGATGTTAATTTGCTATTACCGGCATAAAGACCACTTTAAATAGATCCATTGTTTGTAAAACTGTTTACAAACAGACGGCTCACATTAAACTTTACGTGGGTCTTGTTTACGCAAATTATGAAGAAAATTATCAATGTTCCAAGAATTTACAGTTTCTAGTAATGATACCGAAATAACAACCTGCAATGCTGGGCGCAATTGGATTTTCAGATGATTCAATTGATGATAAGTGACTTTGCGGTAAGCATTTTGCTATTGTAGTTTTACTGAAATTATTTTTGTCGAGAACACATCCAAGTACCTCGTGATCTCAACGCTACTGATGATAAACAGCATACGAGATCCAAGAACTAAAAATAAGACTGTAACACTATGTAATAATGACATCAACTATAGAATTTGTACACAATCACCAATAAAACAAGATGGTTTAACATACATTACTGAAATATACCTACTAAAAAATGTATTATAGAAGAATACATATTTTTTTTCGATAAAGAACATAAACTATTCAATAGAAATTGTTCTAACACAAACAAAATTCGATCTAGAATTTTGTTTCTTAATAAAATTGGTATTATAATTCCGTTCACAGAAAAATTGTATTTATTCTCAAGTGTATTAAAGGTGATAACCGTTTGAAATTCTATTTGAACTTGTAACAATTTGATGTCTGGACGCCTGAAGTTTGAATCTGGAGAGAACACGAAATAAAAAAAAGATGCACGTCAAATCGATAGCGTGTAGAAGGGTCGACTTAGAATCAAAGCATAAATAGTTTTTAACATTTTTCTATGGACTTCTTTGATAAAATATACAGCTGACTCGGTTTATTAAGCGGTTACCACTCTGTAATTACAACAACAGGAATACAGTTTGCCAATCACATTGTAATGAACTATGAAATTTCAATAGTAGAACGTCTTCTCTATTGGCGAATTGTCTTTCGATTTTTTTTTGCTTAGTTGGTTAGACGAGCTCACAGCCCACCTGGTGTTAAGTGGTTACTGGAGCCCATAGACATCTACAACGTAAATGCGCCACCCACGTTGAGATATAAGTTCTAAGGTCTCAAATATAGTTACAACATGTTACAACGGCTGCCCCACCTTTCATTAGAAAAATTGGTAGCCGCCTGAGATTCGAACATCGGTGTATCGCTCAACACGAATGCACCGGACGTCTTATCCATTAGGCCACGACGAATTTAGTGCAACATGGGAAAACTAATGAATATAATACGATATTAAAACTGAAATGATGTTTGAATTTTTATCCTTCTGTAAATGACGTAGACTGTGACATTTTATAGAGCTATCTCCTATACTAACTAGCTAGCTAGTGGATAGGTGTTTTCAATAGAGCGCTCGAGCGATGAGTTGCTATCGATTGTTCGTCCATAAACTATTCCAGTTAATCGGGACTAGCCAACTTTATTAATACAAATACATAATACGAATCAACAGAACGTTTGAATTTTTTTATTTACTGTCTGTTTTATTTTACTGATCTTGTTGAGTATATCAACGATTTTTGGGTTCCAATCAAATTATTGATTGAATCTATACGGAATTCAGGTAGCGACGTAAGTACTTAGTAACACTTCGATATTATTACTCAAGGTTCGCAAACCAATAATGTATTTTTAACATTAAAACGTTGATGTGAAGTTCAACAATTCAATCACTATCAGGTCATAAATCAGTGTTGCTTGTAGCTGGATATTTTTGTGACGTCACTGAATTTGTCCAAAAAAGAACGATCTGAGCCTCCGAGTACGTTACATACATAATAACGTTCAACTCGATATATTTTATAGCGAATTCATTTCCTATTGATGTGTTTTTTATGTTTACGGTGTTCTGACTGCACGATCGACACTACGTGGAATTCTGTAAAACCTTTTGCAACGTTAAAAATTAAACTACGAATGTTCCAATGGTCTCAAAATGTGGGTAATATTATTTTCTATTATAAACCTCATGTGTCCGCTATGATATAATTTCCTCAATAATTTCTTTAATAGCGTTAGAATTTCGTCAATTTTTTTTTATTTCAATTCTCACCTGGAGACTGTTTTTGGGTGAGATCTGTTACATAATATTTGAAACCGTCAGCGCAAAAGTGATCCAAGCTTACCATCGTTAGTATGGAGGTAATGAAATTTGAATTAATTTTACACTGCTTCGTAGGCAAAAGTAATGTTCGCGTAAAAATAATGTTTACAACGCCATCTATTATCTATGGTTGAAACTAGGGATAGGCCAGTTTTGCATGAAAATTTGTTGTTTTAAATCGATTTCAATACATAAAGCATGATATAAAAAATTATGGGTTAGACAATTTTGACCCTGACGGTTTCATTTATAAGTTCTATATTCGTGTAATATAGTTGATATTGAGCACTCACTGGTTGTTGTGTGCGGTGAGTCGGTTGGGGTCGCTGGCGTTGCGGTGCTTCCCGCGGCGGGGCGCGTCGCGCTCGCGACAGCTCTCGGCGCGGTTCACGCCGCGACCGCTAGATGTCGTTGTACGCCAACTGTACGCCAAACATCAACAACACATTCAAAACGTTGTTATCAAACTTTGATAACAATATTGGCTATTGTTGAGGTGATAAGGTTGTGTTTTGAGTGGCTTGATATTTGAAATAAAATACGTGTGTTTTGTGTAGCACTTTCTATGACACTGGCAAAATGGCAAATACATTTAAAATAATAGAAACATGACAGTAACTGGCCGTATGTAACGCTTTACATGCAAACAGCTATGTAATATCGAATCTGATCGTATAATGTAAAAAAGGGCTTATTGAAATATGCTTGAATGCAACTATTAATATATTCACTGCATTTATGGTTAATCTTTGGTTCTTTTTTTTTGTAGGTAAACCTAAAAATATTATTATCATTATTAGGTAATATGTTCCAGCACTATGATTAAACAAAAGATCGATAATATAACTGTGTTGTCGTTAGTCGACCATCTAGTGTCGATTAGCGACAACACAGTTAAATTACATTTTAAGCAGATGCCACTAGTACTACACTAGACGTCACTAGTACTTTACATTTGGAATAATTGAGAACGGTTTAACTGTATCAATTAATGTTTATTTAATATGTAGTTAACGTAAAACGTATCTTTAGATGCGCATTAGAATTTTCTAGAGGGGTATAGGCAATATGACGAAGGAAAATTTGGCATCTACACATAACTTATAACTATTATGTATTCAAGAGAGTGTATATTTGAAAACTTTCTGTAGTTACAGAGCGACAGGACATAGACAGAGCTAATTAATGTAATAACGAAAAATCACTCTTTGACCGTACCTACCTATTGTTGTTATTAGTATTATATAGTAATTACGGAGTTTATTAGAAGAATGTCAGTTTGCAATGACAGACAGCGACCACAAATAATCAGTCAGGGGTGATCGTATCCACAGTGTGAAGGGTATTTATCACCCATATCTCCGATACAACGGAGGCTGATCTCTGGCCGCAACACAACCTGGGCATCAACCATATTCACGTGTCTATGGACTCGTACACGTCTGTGAGATCGTAGGTAATTATGAGAGGTACAGTCCAGGCGTTTTCTTTTCAAACATGGGTTGAAGTAGGATATGCTACAGGGAAACAGCGTAGAAACAGGCTTTATCCCAGACTCCAATGGAAAATGAAAGAGTTTATTCAATTAATGTCAGAAGTAAACATACTTGGTTTCCTTGTCAGCTTCTTTAGAGTTGACATCGTTACTATCAACGTCGACTTCGGGGGCGGACGGCTCGTCCGTCGAACCCTCCCTTCTTGACTCTCCTGGGGAAATGAAGGTCAATATTATAGAAAATGAATGAAATTAAATTCATAATGCACGGTACGATTACAACAGTTTTACGTCACGTCGTCCATGACCACGAACACTCTACTACATACACAAGCAGCATTCATAAAACGGGCAACATGTTTGTAAAATAACAACTACGTTAATTCATTAGGTGTCGAAGAATGTCTAACAGATTTCAGAAGAACAAAGTTGATAACAGCGCCATCTTTTATGAAGTTATAGAACTATTTTGGTGTTCTCGAAAAATTTACAAATATTTTAGACATGAACAAAAAACTGCTACCTGTAAATAATCAGAATTAATTTTACAATTGTTGTTTGTTTAATTGTTCTTATAATATTTCTATCCGCAATCAGTTTACGTTCGATGACTTACATAGTTTATTTGCTGATTTTCCAACTTCATTAACGATTTAACAACTATAAAAATCAGCAAGACTTACATTATTCCTGCATTATTTAATATAATACTCTAACGAACACACATGCATATATAAATGTAGGCGTTTGTAACAGCGAAGAAGGTTGTTTCCCTAATATAATAAAGGTCGAACCGATTCCGTAGCAATAATGTATATTAATACACGGACAGAGCCGCACGGGGTCAATGTTAAATTGATAAAGAGTGCGCTATCAGCCGGACCGGACCGGACCGGGCGGCGGTGACCGCATGCGGAAACCACTTCGTCACACCGACTATACGCGTCATCGACACTTTTCTTTAGTCTCAAACAAAAAATTGCATAGATGGGTGGACGAACTCACAGCCCAACTGATGTTAAGTGGTTACCGGAACCCATAGACAACTCCAAACATAAATGCCGCCACCTACCTTGAGATATGAGCTCTAAGTTCTCAGTATAGTTACAACGGCAGCCCCGCCTTTCAAACCGAAACTCATTACTGCTTCACGGCAGAAATAGGCAGGGCGGCGATACCTACCCGTGCGGACTCACAAGACGTCCTACTACCACTGTATTCGTACGCTACGCCTTCACGACACGACGACTATTAAATGTAAATGTCATTTTTACATTGTTGTTGGTTGCATTAAATAAAAAGACGTTCATATAGAGAAGTCCATAGATATAAGTTCGTGAATAATGCCGTTAAAGTTGAAACATGAGTTCGAAGTCTCAATAGTATTGGAATGGCATCAATCTGTCCCTTCAAACCGGAACGCGTTGACTGAGAGGTTCTGACCGCCTCCTGCCACGCGTACAGCTGTCTCGTCTCCGCGACCCAAATTCCGGATCCCACGTCTTCAGCCGGTCACGGCGAGCACAGCATCAACTAGACATTAGCCAGTGTATCTGAACGATTCGGAATGTATCGAACCGTCGACATAAAACTCATACGAAATTAGCGATGATCTCACGAACCATGTACCCGTCATTGCTGTACACAGTGTATTTATAACGGCGGTATCGATATTATTGTTTTTAATGTTACATTTCCTAGTGAATCCGGACCACGCTTCGCTCGTGTCCACGGCTGAAAGAACCACGCTGATATTTGGAAACTACTCGCGCGCTGTTTTATGGCGCTATATCAAAAACCTTCCCAGAAACGCCAAAAACAGCCGTTATGTACAAAATTTCATGTCAATAAGACAGATGACACGGACTCATTACTTAGATTATTATTCATTTTAATTTATTTAAACCAAATTGAATAGTTTTATTCGTTAAAGTTGAATATATATACATTATGACATAAAACACTTATAGATAGACAGGGAAAACTAAAAACATTTATAATTACATGTTGACCTCGCAACGGCTTTTTTCCTGTGCATTTCTGTGCTCTAAGCACTGCTGTGTGTGTTTCAATAAATTGGAGTCTCTAAAACACACAGATACATCCCCAAAACTATGTATGGTCAGTTAAACGCTAAATACCAGGTCGACTTTGACGACATGTACATGTTGTAAATACAAATAAAATGAAAAATTCGGTTGTGCAAAAATTAGCAGCTAATCTAACATTGTTGCCTTCAAAACATTGTTCGTCATAATGAGGATGTTCATAACGAACTTACTGCGTAATCGCTACACTGTCGCTACATCTCGGAACCCGTATATTATTAACTGCACAAAGCAGAGACATTATTCAACTAATCATTGACATTTATCAAAGAAACATTACGTGCGACTGGATAATTATTTTTCAATTGTTTTTTTATTAGCGGGTGATTCGCAGCCCACTTGACGTGAAACATGAAGACTCTACCAAATCAATATTCCCAGCCTGCGGCATCCACATGTGGCGTGTTATCTTTGGACTCCGATAAGGGCTTGCCATCAGGTGTATCGTCTGCTCTTATACGCAAATAAAGAACAACAGTTCTGGGTTTACGAAGAAGTAAGTGCTCATGGCCGCTAATAACGTTAATGCCGAGTTCACAGTTCGAGTCGTTGCCTACTACTAAGGCCCTGTTTAAGGCTCCCCGCGCACTAGGCAGCCTGGCTGCGGCAACCGAAATATTTAAGCAGCCAATTATAGAAACCAATCGTCGCCCATTTATGATCCTTTCGTCGAACGATTTAGACTTTATCTTGTAAAAAACGCAAAGCAAAGAAAATACACTGGATTCATCCGCTTTTTCTAGAACGGCACACAAAAGGCTTATTCTGTAACTATTTTAAAGATGTTCATACATACCCAGACCGGTTCTTTTAAATACAAAAGATTGAACAAGCATGCTGTGTCATATAACTAACATTTGACAAAACGAATATGCATTGGCTGCTACAGCAAGTGCGCGGGGACTGACAGCAGCCACACAGGCGCGTTGTATTGGCTGCCGCAGCCAAGAGTTCCGGTCTACGTATGTGCGTGGGCTCCCATACACCGCCATATAATCGCCTGGCTGCCGCAACCTGGTTGCCGCAGCCAAGCTTCCTAGTGCGCGGGGAGTCTAAGGTCATTCAGGATATTTTTATATCGAGCCGAGCTCAAATCCTAAAGGCAGATACAAATTGTTCGGTAAACACGTACCTAACTAACGATTTCCATGTTGAGAGAATATCATCGAATCTATTTTTTTTTTTCCAAATAATATAACCAGCTCACTTAAAATTTAACTTAATACCATAATTTAGCTTAATTGTAAACAAAACAGTATTTTTATTATTCAAGTGCAAGTTTTTTTTTGGGAGTCGAACTGACTAAAACCTCCTGTCGCTTAACAACCGACGTCCGAACCTCGCATGAGACAGAACTCATGAAAAGGCAAAGGGGGGAGAGTGAAGCGTTTAGTGCTGAGCACATCTCTCCCATCACCCTCCCCCTCGGAACGTCGGACCGGCGGTCGTCGATTCAAATGCAGGTAGGTGAACATAAACTAATATGAACATCATTGAAGTCGTGTTCAAAATGAAAGCTAAACATTTAGCGAACGTAATTTTACAATCACGCATTCATCACTCGAGCGAACAATTGACGAAGGCTAATCCTAATTTAGTACGGGAATCGAACCCCGACAATGCGGCCCGGTGACTCAACGAACGAGGATACCCATCTATAAATAAGTACTTCCGGCGCGCGCGTGCTACTGAGCGTCTCCGAGTCTTCACAAGGACTCGTTTATAGTTTGCGCGGTCATACTCGCTCTGGGTCGACGGACATTTCAGTTTTCACTAGATTTTTAAATGAAAATAAATCTTCAAGCTATTCTTGCTTCTTCCTTAACTTTCTCCATGCGACTCCTTAATCTATCTCTGTTTAGGTAGGACCTCTTGTGAGTCCGCACGCTCTTGTGAGTAAGTACCACCACCCTGCCTATTTCTGCCGTGAAGCAGTAATTAATGCGTTTCGGTTTGAAGGGTGGGACAGCCGTTGTAACTATACTTGAGACCTTAAAACTTATATCTCAAGGTGGGTGGCGCATTTACATCGTAGATGTCTATGGGCTCCAGTAACCACTTAACACCAGATGAGCTGTGAGCTCGTCCACCCATCTAAGCATATTTTTTTTAAATCTATAATTATTAGTAGCATCTGTTATGAGCTCCAACTAATTGCGTGTGCGATCGGAGACTCAATTGTGTAGTCTAACCACCATTAAGAGCGGAAGGCAACTACTACGCACCAAGAATAGGCAGCGTGTTACCTATTGACGCGGACGCACGACACGACCATACTACCGTTTAACATAACCATCCTAATTATAATAGTTTCCCATCCAGTATTCATACAAGAATCCTTGGACAGTGTTACCAACTCTGGCGGTTCCCTACGCGCCCCGCTGCCAGCCACGCACCAATATTAGCGGATGACGAACAAAAAACAATGTACCTACCGTCTTACGTATGATTAATGAATTTTACGTCGGATTGGCAGGAGGCCAGCCGACTTGTAACCGTGTTTGTAAACTCGAGCTGTAATGCGATGTTGTTTTAATGTTTTCTCGTTACGAGAAAACATGTACATAGTTACGTGTATGTATTATAGCTACTTCTGAAAGTTAATCTATATATTATTATATAAAAATGAATTGCTGTTCGTTAGTCTCGCTAAAACTCGAGAACGGCTGGACCGATTTGGTTAATTTTGGTCTTGAATTATTTGTGGAAGTCCAGAGAAGGTCTAAAAGGTAGATTGATATGAAAANGTTTTCTCGTTACGAGAAAACATGTACATAGTTACGTGTATGTATTATAGCTACTTCTGAAAGTTAATCTATATATTATTATATAAAAATGAATTGCTGTTCGTTAGTCTCGCTAAAACTCGAGAACGGCTGGACCGATTTGGTTAATTTTGGTCTTGAATTATTTGTGGAAGTCCAGAGAAGGTCTAAAAGGTAGATTGATATGAAAATGCTCAAGTATTAAATAAAAATAACAATTTTGTTTTTTCTTTGATGTGTCCCCCGTCGGACGGATTCCTTTTGTTTGTTTTAAGTTTATTTTATACAAAAGTTTAGGTATTTTATTTATCGATTTAGGTACTACGAAGTCTGCCAGGTCAGCTAGTTTATAATGGTTATAGCTCACGGGTATCGGCAATGCGAGGGGCGCAATCGAAGAAGTTAAGGCCATAGTTTGAAGGTAAAAACATAAAGCAATATGGTCGATCGCTAGACGTGAGCCGGTGACCGTTCTAGGAATGCGGTCCAGCCTTCATCACACTCCGACACGGATTAGCGAGGGGGCACAGTCGCCATTGCAGCGATCTAATCTAACGAAACAATACTACTAATATGTCACTGAACTTGTTCAAAATAAACCTTATCACTTGTTAATTCCGCCAAATCTATACTAATATTATAAAGCTGAAGAGTTTGTTTGTTTGAACGCGCTAATCTCAGGAACTACTCGTTCAATTTGAAAAATTCTTTCAGGAACGCTATGGGCTATATAACATCACGCTAAGACCAATACAAGCGGAGCACTACTAAAGAACGTTTCAAAATCGGGTTTTTTTCCCTTTTGAGAGCGTCCGCTGCGTGCGCTGCAGAAACGGTTAAAGTTTCGCTAAAATAATGTATGACAGAATTGTTCCCCTTTAAAAGATCTAAAAAAAGTCCGCGACAGCATTTGGCTATATGTTAAGGTTGGCTCACTATAACGTTTTTTATGCTAACCAAATTTGTTCTAAAATAAAGCATTATTTGTGAACTATTCCACGCGAACGAAGTCGCGGGCAAAAGCTAGTTCAAAATTAGAAATGAAAAATATTACTTTTAACAGGTTCTGCTAGTGGGTATTACGAGATTGCGTTTCTAATTTATTTACCTTATTTTTCATAAATATTTCAATACAATAAATCATAATAACTTCCCACAAAGTAAGGCAAAATATACAACTGAAATAATTCAACAAATTCAGAGTTTTTCTCTTTTAAACGAATGTACCTACTGTTAATTTGATGTTTTGCTACTGTATATACACAGGATGTTGTTATAACGATATTACTTATGTTAAAAATAACACAATCAAATAAGAACAATTTATTAAATTATTTATAATATCGATCGAGTGTCGCGTGAATGAAGACCGGACGTCGTGTTGAAAGATTTATAATTTACATTTTATTTATTGTGAAGATAATTATAATCATCATTATTATAAACGCTGTAGTATTCAACAGATATGTCCTGGATGTATATTTGTGCGGAATATATGCTATCCTACGCGTCGAGTTACAAAAATAGCCTGAGCGAAAAAGTCCCTAGTTTCCTATTAGTTGAGTTCCCAAAAGAAAACTGAAAAACGTGTAGCAGACCGTATGGAAAGATCATCAATCTATTTGAGGACTGCTCTTTCCAACTATAAGGCCTTTAAAATTGGATAAAGTACGGTGAGTATCAGTAAGACAGCAGTTTCTAAACATGAAGAAACGTAATAGTAATAACTAAATAGAGTATATATTATATTTGACTTCAGTGATTAAATTACATAAAATATATTACAGTTTCTCTTACCTCTGTATCCACTGAACAACCATGAACTATGTCTCATCGAATCAGAAGTCTTCTTTTTCACAATGGGCATGTTATGTTCCACGACGCTAGACTGTCTACTCCTGCTGACAGGCGTCTTCACGCTCTTCTTTTTCCCTTTCTTCAAAGTTCCGCTGTGAGATTTCCTCAGCGTATTAACCTTTAAAGACTGACTCTTCCCACGAACTTTGCTTTTACTCCTCGAGGTCTGCCTACTCAACCGTCTTCTGTGTTCTGCTATCTGTTTCGGTGTGGGTCCTTCATCGTCACTGTCACTCTCTACTGGAGGCCTTGCGAGGCAGGTAGAAGAATGCCTTTTCTCTCCTTCGAGGAATAATTTGGTATAACTCAAAATCTCTTCAATGGAAAGCACTTTCCCACCATCTTCTGCCACTGATTCTATGGGTTTAGTAGAAGTTGGAGTTTTTCTTCTTCTCAAGAAATTAAGAGCACTAACAGAAGAGCCTTTGCTTGTCTTTCTGGGTTTAGGCGGATCTGTATTACTGGTTTTTCTGTCTTTTTTGCTGTCTTTTTTTATCTGATCCAGCTTCATAGTGGATCCGTGTATTGACTCTCTATCTTCTTCGCTCCAGAGGCTTTCTCTAGATTTCTTCTTATCGCTGTTCTTGTCGAAATCTCTTAAAAGTTCATCTCCTAGATTCTTGACGATCTCTAAAGGATTAGATAGGGACATGGTTTTCCTGTGTCCTTTCTTCCTCACTTCGATTTCTTCGTCAGTAATGGCGAGCTTGAGAGATTCCTTGCTAATCGCTGGGGTCTTGAGCCTCGGGATGGCGTCATCGCTGGCCGATATCGCATCGCTGTGACCGTCGGCTGATTCGTAAAGTGATTCGTCGCTTTCATCGCGACGCTCTGCACAAATATAATATTATTTCTTAAAATCTGAATATATTTTTATTTATTTCTCGACAATAAAGCTTTTACAGTTTGGTTTATTGGTTAATAATAATAATGCGAATGTCTTTATATATGTAATCTGAAATTCATTTTCTATTCATAGCACTCCATTTAGAATTAATAACAGACAACTGTTCAAAAATGAACCGTTACATTGTCAACGTAATGAGATTAATCTTCTACGTTTGTGATCGATCGCCCGTGAAGTTTGTTCCCGAGACGAGACAATGACCCCGTTGATTGCAAACTCAAATTTAAATAATAACCGATCTGAATTGCATCACTGGCTTGTCGGCAATAACCGTAACGAGGCGACTCAAGACTAACACAATATTTTCCGAGGCGACTCAAGACTAACACAATATTTTATGAGTTATAAGTTAAGTATCTGCTACGACAGATCACGACCAACATTAACTGCTGGTTGTCTATCCAACAGCCATCAGTCTATAGACCAATGAACACCATGAAATCGATGCCTCCAATGAACACTATTCTAACTCAAAATTTTGAAATTTTTGTTTTTCACACAAATCGCTTCACTATTTTAAAAGTATTACAAATCATTATTGATGGGGCTCGAAGCAAGAGTAAATCAGCTAGTTACATAAAAAGAACCATAAATATATCTGCAATAATAAGGGTTTTATCAACTTTTTTCATTTAAACGCTCCTCCTCTAAACCTACGAATTTGGAGTTAGCGTAGTGTTCATTGGAGGCCTCGAAACGATCTACCCCTGTATAAAAATAGAAACTACAACTTAACTTAAAATTACGATAACCCGTCGTTATCAATGTTAACCCGCTTTGAGATAAGAGGCTATCACGTCTTAGGTAAACGTTTATTTTTGTGCCATAATCTTTATTAAAATAACAGTATTAATCTGTGAAGCAGCCTGATATTCTCATTTAAATAACGCAAGCATCAACATAATAAATCCTTAATCAAGAGATTATCAACAGCACGTAATACCGTTAACTTAAGTAAATGACTTACAATTCAAAACTTTGACGAAGCATGTTGCTGATAACTCTGTTTCTATAATCTGACCAAGGCGTGTTGCGGATAATAATATGTACTTTTAGGTTATTAAAATAATATTTTGTGTAAATTATTGGATATTAATTTAGTTATGATTTGTTAAAAAAAATCAACTAATAATAATGACTGTTAAACTAAGCTATTCTCTCGTTAAATATCTCATCAAAGAAAATCACGAAAGCTAGTTAAAGCTCGTATTAAGTTACACACGATCACCACGAAGCTGTAGGTCACAGCGTGTTCACATTGCTTCGTGTGACTAATATGTGAAGCACGCATGTGAAGAGCCCGCATGGCGGCCTCACACAAAGACTCCCAGGCGATTTTGTTTTTATTTTGGCGGAGGCAGTCCTGTACAGAGCGGCCCACTTTACGCAGTCAAGACGACGTCTTCATCACTAGCAAAGTAGGTACGATGTAACTTTATTCGGATAGCTTTTTATTCTTCCGTAGAGTTTTCGACAGACATGACTATCTTTCTGCTACAAAGAAACCATGTTCCTAATTGAATATGCAATTTCGAAAAGGGCACATGTCGCATATTTTGTCAAATACATTTTTTCATGTACATGTAGTTTTGAGGCTTACCTACACCCATTTTATAATAATATCAGTAATTTTCAATTGCTAATTAACACTAAAATATATCTCAAAAGTTCTAATAATATTTTAAATATTATTTTATTAATATTCAAGAACAAAATTATAAAAAGTTGTTGTTGAACCTCAACCTCAGCCTTGGTCTGAGTACTCGGGTATTACTGTCCTTGTTGTCTTTTTTTGTTTTTAATTTATTATTATTATTAATAGTATTGTTAAATCTCTATTGATTTATTAATGTAATGCATGTTGTGATTGCCTCTAATTAGAGTTGCAGTTATCAATTGCTCTATACATGTCAATGTTATTTTATGTCTTACTGTAAACCCTTTCGGTAATCCTTAAATAAATAAATAAATAAATTTTACACTGCTTTAGAAAATAATCAGTTTTTTTTTTCATTTCCTGAACATTTTATATTTTCAGAGATGTGCCCTTTTCGAAATTGCATATTCAATTGTATATCACCGTCATCGCTGATATGAAGACACCTACCGAATCCGCCATAGAATATATTTTATTCTACATAAAGCACATTCAATGGCGCACCCCAGACCTGGTTTCAATAGGAAATATTATTATAATGAAGATAGACCACCACCACAGAGTCGTAACGTCCCTGAGCACGCGACCCTCAGCGTTGCCTGACCTAGATTCGACCTAATACTTTTATTGCTACCCATTGTACTACTATATACTACTTAACTATAACCAATGAATGTTTTGTTCTAATTGCCCCTCCTGTGTTAGTAACTCAATGTAAGCTCTAACGTATTTATAAACGTATGCATTCCACATTTTCATCTAAGAGTCTGCCCTTGACATGTCAATGAGCTACAACAACCGCTAAATATTATATTGTCTCAAAGTTCGTTCGACGAGTAAGTAATAATTAATGTCGGTTCAGCGGTAGAATCGATAGATTCATCTTTCCGCGTCATTATTATGTGACTACATCACTAGTGGCGCCTCAATCAAACGGCTTTTAGTTGAGTAAATTAATCAATTGGACAAAGATATAAAGACATTCACATTTAATTCAACCCTAATCCGTTTTTAATTCTGAATATAAATTATAAAGAATCGTCGTTAACAGTACATACCTTGAGAGACCCTTATATCGAGTATGTCAGAATACCGTCGCTTCTCTTTCTCGCTCTCCGTCGACGTCTCCCTCTCGCTGGACTCGCGAGTCGGTTGCAGGAGGACGGTTTTCTTCTTCCTCGGTTTCCCATTTCCACCATTCTCGATCGGCTTCTCGACAGCCGATTTCGGTTCGCGTTTAAACCACATCATTTTCACGGTTACACATTTATTTTCACTGCTAACTCACTTAACACTTTCAGAGGCAAGTCCAAGTCGTTTCTTTCAAATCACACAGCGAGCGACGCGCGCCCCTACTACGTGTGCGGAACTCTCATTTCGGGACAACCGAATGTTATTTTTAGAAGTTTTTCCTTTAACACTTCCCGCAAAAGATTTTCAATTATTTTTAGTGCTATCCTTTCCTGTCGAATGACATCGTATCATTAATGACGTTATTGGCAACGTACGTTAATATGATTTAGTTATAAATAGTAACGAGATTGTCGCCCTGACGGTACTCCACGGTGCTCCATCACCACTCGATATTTTCATTCATTGAATTATTGTTTCTAATGATAACAACGTGTGGTTATTTTTAGTTTATATCCGATCGTTTTGAATTGTTCATGATGCACTAAAATGTAATGTATTATCTCATTTAGTCCTAACAAAAAAAAAAAAAAAACGTTTGAAAGACATAGAGATTCTAATCCCCTTAGCATTCTACTCCAGACTGGATCCATTCTGGATCAAATCCAATTACATTAGCCACGTGCCGGGTAATATGTGAGTGCAACAAGAAACTTTATGATGTATACGTAACCTATTTTTTTAAATTACGTATTCATACCACGCATTGGATTCAAAACAAAGTTTTTAGCTAGCATATTTTTAGGGTATTTTTTTTATTGCTTATATGGGAGGCCGAGCTCACAGCCCGTCTGGTCTTACGTGGTTACTGGAGCCCATAGACATCCATAACGTAAATACGCCACTAGATATAAGTTCTAAGGCCTCAAGTATACTTACTACGGCTATCCCACCCTTCAAATCGAAACGCATTACTGCTTCACGACAGAAATAGGCAGGGTGGTGGTACCTACCCGCGCGGACTCACAAGAGGTCCTACCACAAGTGAATGTTCAATATTCATTGTTTACAGAGAACTATCGTCAAACAACCCTCGATAAAACGATGTGGAAATTGAGCGTCGTCTTATCAACGAAACATAACCGGATCGCGGGTCTGTGAGTGCAGTTAGAGCACGTGCCGATGTCCCGGCGCGGCGGAGTGACGGAAGGATACGCCCCGTCACTTCCGCGCCGACCCACGCGCTCTCTTCCTACTCGTACTGTACGCCATTGCGAGATCGTCCTGCGTCCCTATTCACACGACCACCGCAGATTCTGGTCACAATTATACTTAGCTCATAGTATTAATCTAAAGGCAATATCAATAGTATCAATATTTAAGGCTCATATTAAGGCTCTTTATTTTTTATTTACTTTATTGCTTAGATAGGTGGACGAGCTTGCAGCCGCTTTAAGTGGTTACTGGAGCCCATAGACATCCACAACGCCACCCACCCTGAGATATGAGTTCATTGTTGAAAATAAGGTTCGAAGTTTTGAATATGTTCATAGATGACCTTTATAATATATTTTACGAGTATAAACGCTTCCAGATTTAAATGATCATTGTTCACGTCGAAGATATGAGCAAAACACATATCATTGTGTAGAATGGCTGACCTGGTGTAAAGCAATCGCCGGTAACAGTCGCTCTAGATCGGAAATTTAACTAAACCATTTAAACTAATAAAATAATAATAAACATCCCCAACACAAGTACTTGCGTGTTCCACCTTCAAAACAATTTTATTGGAGTTACAAAAGTAAGATAACAAATGACTTTTAAATTCAATTAAAGGTCATTGACCCGCGACTCGCCTACAAAAAGCAGCCCTAAAACATTGCATCGCACAAAACACTCAAACTGATTGATCATCCCCCTCTTTTTGTTTTACCAAAAATGCATCTTATAGGCTTGAATTTAAGAATGAAAATAGAAAAAATAATTTATTTTATTTTGTATCGTCATAAACAGCCCTAGTATTTCTGCGCGTAGATTCGTTTAACGACGAGCTTACGGCCCACCTGGTGTTAAGTAGTTAGTGAAGCACTAAGACAACGCGAATTCAGCTAACCTTTAAAACATGAGGTCAAAACTTCAATTGATGATTACTAAGTATCCAGACGAACATTTAAATCATCTGAAGATAAGTGATAGCCGTCAGAGGCTATTTCAGCTTCGCCCTAACATGTAGTTGAGCTCACGGGGCTCTAACCGGAGAGTTGCTAACTGGCCCTAGCAAGAGCAGTGCTTCGCAGAATTTACCACCGAATCGGAAACGCGACTCACTGAGAAGATCCGGCGAGAAACTTAATAATGCTAAAGACACATCCAAACCAAACACATGCGCTTTAAAAAAAAACATTTTAATCTCGGACTCACTATAATTTCCAACGTTTTAGCGTTCGTACTCACGAAAGACATCATATATACTCAAATATAATATAATAACAATTCTAAACGATAAACGTTTTTCAACTACACAACCATACGGTTCAAAATAGAAAAACCAGAAAAAAAACGCTGATTCATTAAATTTCCAGTGAGACTGAAATGAATAAAAAAAAACCTTTACCGCCAGACGAGGGTTGCAGGAAATGAACGAGAAGCAGTGAGGGATAACATAGACTATTCTGAAAGCTTTCGACATCCGTATGAATGGAAACAAGTTTAATACGGTTAGCACTATTGATGGCCATTGACGACTGTGACCACTCGTCATCATACCGGGCGTCTGCTCGTCTGCCCGAAAGCTATAATTAAAAAAAACCTTTTAATCTAAAAACGCGAACCGATATCCACAACACGACAATATGGCGCAACTTTTGCGTAAGATTCACAATTTACTTCACTAAACTCAACTAAAGGGTAATAAAATATAACGCTTCTTCATTCCACGAGATCAGGGACTTATAATGCGCGATGGTAGCCACAGACAAAAGGGTCCTAGGATCGGGTACTTTTGGTTTCTCATCAGGCTACGTATAGCACTAGGATTTCAACAGAACTGCAGGAAGCGAACAAACACCTAGGTATAATTAATGTTAAAACGTTATTAAAATTAGAATGTGTCGCGTGAGTTATTGATGATTCACTTTCCGCGATGCCTGCGGTTATTCCTAGATCCTTGCGTCAAGAGTCATTCATACTTCAAAAACAACATCAACTAGTTGAGCGACATTAACTGCTGCATTATGCATGCACCCTTTGTGTGAACATTTTTTAGCTCTAAGCAAAGGACTAAACGAATTTCTGTGACAACTTCAGGCTCGTGTCACGAAGTGACAAACTGTATTCTCACAGTATGTTTAGGAGTTCGATAACTCTCTTTATATACGTATATTGGTCATCAGACGTAAACAAAGCGGAAACGTACAGAACTCTGGTACGGAAACTTTCAAAAACTCGTCGGATGATCTTCGGAGAGTTCACGATACTACGAGTATTGGGGACCGAACGTTTCAAAAATGTTATTCTTGAGGGTACAACTGCCGTATCATGACATTAAGTATATTGACTAATTATAATTATATATTATTAAATGAAGGAGGTTACACATGATGCTAAGGCTGGCTGGTACTTTGCACAGAAAGTGAGTCTGCCTGTCCAACGAGGTAACGTAGCCAGTATCTTGGGGACTGTGCCTCCTTCAAGCGCATTCGAAGATTTGTTCTACTGTGTGGGTTGAGTTATGTTAAATTATTTTGATTTGACTTTTTCTTAATAATATTAAATGAAGGTAAGTTTATTCAAAACAGCCTTGGACTATAACACAGACCTAATTGACAAGCTAATTAGTACATAAATGAATTTATTTTCAACAGATGTTTTTTTTTCAAAATCATTCGAGTTATATTTTCGATATCCCTACAAGTCGTGTACGCCGTGATAGGCCCCGGAAGTGCATCGGCGGCGCAGACTACTGGTGACGCCCTTCGCAGATTAAAACGTTCTGACGGTTCTGAGCGTCATTAGAGATCTTTGTACCTACTAGCAGCGGAATTCAAGTTAAGTGAACGCTGCCATCAAACTTGAGACTCGAGCTAAAAATAAATAATAGTTAAAAAAAACTAACAAAATACGCTTTTATAGAAAAGCGTGGGATGCTTTTCAGGATATTATCAAAATAATCCTTCTACTCATAACTGTTCATAAAATATTTATAACTACTGATACCATGCACCCCACGCTTTTATTATAATAAAATCATTTTTTCTTACACTATTTTTAATTCAAATTTATTGATATTTATTATCTATTTTTTAGTTGGATTTCCTATAAAAGCGTATTTTGTTAGTTTTTTTAAACTATTATTTATTTTTCAATTTTTAGTTGTATTTCAATTTTTTCAATATTTTTTTCAATGTTTTTTTACTAATATTGATTTGTCATCGGTCCTTAATAAGTAAACCAAATTTCAAGTTAATAGAAGGGGGTCAAAATCATGTTCAAAGATTCCGTTACATACTAACATACATACGTCTGAAGCTAATAAAAGCGTATTAATTACGATAGCATGTACTACCCGGTACTAAGATAGGAGTCGTTCTAACCAAACTCAAATAGGCAGTATCAGTCTTTGTAGCTATACTGAGACCTTAGAACTGATATCTCAAGGTGGGTGGCGGCATTTACGTTATAGATGTCTATGGGCTCCGGTAACCACTTAAGACGAGGTGGGCCGTGAGCTCGTCCAACCATCTAAGAAGAAAAAAAACGAAATAAACTAACACTCGCATCACCTTATATATGAACAATCTCTTTACAGGTATGCAAGTTCCTTTATCCGACCATCCGACCCGATTATCCTTCATTAGATGATCCTCGTGTTTATATAAATCAACTAACCTAGAAAACATTTTAATAAAAACGAAAGCTGCATGTCGACGGAATAATCCTATTCCTAGTTCCGAAACGATTGCAATTTTCAATGAGGATTGACGATTGGACGCCTCTATTACCAACTTTCCGTGATGATATAGAATTCGTGCTAAGGACGTGAACATTGACGTCATTATACTTCTTAATTCGTTCGATATCAATACAATAATTAACTTTTTATTTCTGAGTCGAGTTTCAGTTATCATTCGGCTATATAATACTGTGGGTATAAGACAAAGGGAAGAGCTTCCACCGATTGAGACATGCAAGCTTATCTTGAAAATGTCGTAAGTGAGTTTCAAGCGTTTCGTCTTTTCGCATTAAAAGTGTACAATTTCCTAAAATATTCGAAATTGAGTTAATATGCGAAATCATTTGGTATCACCAGTATCTTTCTCATAAATACTGTCAAAAGAGCGCAGTTTAGTTTTAGTTTTTTTTTTTTGTTTACCTATGTTTTGACTACTATTTACCAGATTAATACATAATTTTATCTTACTTTAAAAGACAGATAATGTAACTGGTAAAAAATAAAAAAAAAATGCTGTAAAGATGATTAATTTTAAAAATATCATTTGTTAAACCTTTAAAACACTCTCCTGTAGAGTTAGTAAGTTTTGAGATTATACAGTTTTAATGCTAGAAGACAATTTGTCAAATATCTTTTGTTATATGATGGCTACCGCCACAATACTTTAGATCAACCTTTATGCTAATAATTAAGCTAACTTCATGACTACGCACCAACATTAAGCAGCCCCTTTATGTGACGAAACGCGAAGCTTTTTGTGAAACCGGTTCACGCGCAAACAACCTTTACGGCGAAGCGTCATTGTCTGTCAGTCCGCGGCTGGTGTACGTCAACAAGCAATGTGCTCGCTGAAAAATTTAAAAATACAATCACACGCACACACACACGGTGCGCCTACAGAGATCCACCAACGTACTGCTTGTACAACTCTCTCTCTTGTTTTTCTTACAAATGTTTCGATCGAAACTGTCAATCTTTGAGTTCGATTGAAGACTGTTTGTTTTTTTTTGTTTTTTCGAACAAAAATGACGTCAGCACTGTTTAGGGCAATATACCCCGGGCACGGAACACACTGGGTACAGGGTTATAAAAGTTACACGGCAGGCAGCGTCTTGGCTCTGCCCCTGGCATTGCTGACGTCCATGAGCGACGGTGACCACTTACCATCAGATGGGCCGTATGGTCGTCTAACTACAAAAGCTAGAAAAAAAAAGTTAAAACAAACTGAACTAAACCAAATTCTTACATAAAAATTTCATATATAAAAAATACTATTTGTCATTTGTTTGGTGTTTTATACGCTAACTAATCGGAGCGATTGTAGTTATCGGGGGCACTTCGAGGAAGTTTACTTACATTGTGCCACTAGTAAGAAAGAGGTATAACATAGAAAGGTATGGTAATTCAATTAAAATCAGAATAATCTTCAAAGTGAGCTCAACTCACGGCTGTACACTTAAAACAGCTTAGCCATAACCTCGTCTACCCATCCTCAGAAAAATATATATACTAAGAACAAGCTGGGTTAGTACTTTGGTATCACCATCAAATCAGCCTACAGACGGATAGTACTGCATCTAGGCCTCCCCAAAGATCGCCACAATGATCGCCAGATCATCGGAGCGCCTTGTGAGAGGACTACCAACGCTGCGGCTTGCGGTGCGTGGTTACCAATGCAAGACTTATTGGCCCCAACATCCATGCGTTTTACGAGACTGTCAGTTGATCCCACGTAAACGTACTCGTCAACAACCTTGAGACATTACTGGTGGTAGGACCTCTTGTGAGTCGGCACGGGTAGGTAACACCACCCTGCCTATTTCTGCCGTGAAGCAGTAATGCGTTTCGGTTTGAAGGGTAGGGCAACCGTTGTAAATATACTTGAGACCTTAGAACTTATATCTCAAGGTGGGTGGCGCATTTACGTTGTAGATGTCTATGGGCTCCAGTAACCACTTAACACCAGGTGGGCTGTGAGCTCATCCACCCATCTAAGGAATAAAAAAAAAAGAACAGAGCTTCCGACCTTTACAAGTTTGGTATACCATTCTACAAATTTCCTCTGTGCATATGAATCTATAGACTCCAGTAACCGTTTACCGCCAGGTGGACCGCGCGCTTGTTCAACGCCAGTATAAATAATGTTAAAACAACATAGTTCTGTTATTCCCCTCTCGCGTGTTACATTCGTGTTGAACTTCAAAGGAATGGCAACATACACGCATTATCTATTTAATGTGTTTCACGTATATCGGTCATGTGTTCAGGGTTGCCAGTTATAAATTATATTCACGGTTTTTCTATTCTTCGTCAATTATTAGAAATAAATCTGTGAACTATCGCGTATAACATACCAAGGATTTACCTGGATCCCTAACGACAATCTGATATTTCTAGTTTTCTACTTTGCACCACAACTCGATCACGATTTTTTTTATTGCATAGACAGGTGGACGAGCTCACAGAACACCTGGTGTTTAAGTGGATACCGGATCTCATAGACATCTACAACGTAATCCCACCACCTAATCCCAAACCGAAACGCATTATTGCGTCACGGCAGAAATAGGCACGGCGTTGGTACCTATCCGTTAGTTACCACCAAGAAAACTCAAAGTAATTTTTGCAAAACACCTATTTGTTGGAAGTACTCGCGAGTCGCCTCTCATAATACTATCAGGCCATAATAATAATACAAATATCCCAAAATACTTTCCTGAACTCATAACTACTGTGAAATCGAATAACTAATGCATAGAGCATGAACATACAAACAAACAAACCACAATGTCTTTAGATTTTAATTTGACGTTGCCTAGTTTCTCGCTCCAATAGATTCGAATCATTAAACCAATAAAAGCGGGCACGTGCCTTTGGCCTCGGACTCGAAGTTCTACAAATAGTGTAGCCATTTAGATTTCATGGGATTTCTCGCTTGTCACGTTGTTTTGCTCGCGTCTAACAATCATCTATCGCGAACTTGCAAACGCACACTAAAACAAATATCTTCTTCTTTTTCTCCACCTTATCCCACTAGATGGGGTCGGCACAGCTAATTTTTCTCTTCCATTCTCTTCTATCAGCCGTCATCTCAACACTCACTCCTCTCTCTCTCATATCGTCATTCACACACTCCATCCATGTCTTCTTCGGTCGACCTCTTCCCCCTCTACCTTGCACTACCATTAAAACAAATATACAACAGACAAATAGACGAGGCGAGGACTGGTTCGATGAAAACAAACCACAAATCGTTACAAAAAGCCTACTGATATTTAAAGTTCAATCGAAATTATATGTTTAAGAGCTCCAGTGACCAATATGGTTTAAACGACATACGGTTTTTTTTTTTTTAATAGGTTAGATGGGTAGAAGAGCTCACAGCGCACGTGGTGTTAAGTGGTTACTGGAGCCCATAGACATCCACAACGTAAATGCGCCAACCACCTAAGTTCTAAGGTCTCAATATAGTTACAACGGCTGCCCCACCCTTCAAACCGAAATGCATTACTGCTTCACGGCAGAAATAGACTGGGTGTTGGTACCTACCCGTGCGGACTCACAAGAGGCCCTACCACCAGTAATTACGCAAATTATATTTTTTTATTATATTATATACATATATCAAAGTCAAGAATTGGTTATTTGTTTGAATAAAAGTTAAGCTCACCATCAAAAATTGGACACACTATTCCTTAGGGACAAGCAGGGGACTTTAGTACCAAACCTTGCACACGCGCTCTGCCTATGTGATAGCCTGTTACTTAAAAGAATTTTTGGCTTTGGCCTTAAGCGGCTTTCTCGAAATCGGTGACATATAGAGAGGTACTATATATATATACTCGTGTGTTCCAAGGGACTGGAACATAAATCTTCTACAAATTAAGAACAGAGTTCTGTGAATCGAATCCAAACTTCACATTTTGTCACGTATCGAAAGCCGCATTGATCGATTACTACTGGGACGTGTATTTATAGTTGCAGAATTCTGTTTAAAGGCGCCGCACTTAGAGCCGGTTAGTGGAATTAATATTTGGTTCGGTCTGCGTGTGTGTTTATTGCATTTTTTCTATGAAATGATTTCTCTGCCGAGAAGTTTTTATATGGCGTTGGCACAACATGATCTAGCTGCATAGCCCCCAGATAAGCACATATAATTAGTGGGAGGTCGGGACTAAGTAAGACTAAAGAAATTATACCCACTGTACCCCTGGCACTATTTTTTTCTTTCTTTTTATTATTGCTTAGGTAGGTGGAAGTGGTTACCGGAGCCCATAAACATCTACTACGTTAATGCCGCCACCCATCTTGAGATAAAGGTCTCAGTATAGTTACAACGGCTGCACCACCCTTCAGACCGAAACGCATTACTGCTTCACGGCAGAAATAGACGGGGTGGTGGTACCTACCCGCGCGGACTCACAAGACGTCCTACCACCAGTAAAAACTAAACAATTAGTTGGAGTTGACCGTGAGCGCATGCTCGTATCTACTGAGGTCGGAATAAAATAATAATCTACACTTGAAGTGACTTAATATATTTAAAAAAATTAAATGCTGCAAAGTTCGCTTTAAGCATTATATGTAATACTAGCGACCCGCCCTCGCTTCGCTTCGGAAACTATAATTTATTATTGATTTCTCCACTATTTAATGGATGTTATTATACATATAAACCTGCCTCTTCAATCACTCTATCTATTAAAAAAACCGCATCAAAATCCGTTGCGTAGTTTTAAAGATTTAAGCATACATAGGGACAGAGAAAACGATTTTGTTTTATACTATGTAGTGATGTGACGCTTATTGACTTGACCACTTTGGTAACTTAACAGTAATTCAAATTAAATAGATAGTATACGAAGTTTTTTATAACAAATATAAATTCGACAACTCAGCAAGAATTTATCTCAATAACTATCGTATATACTTAGAATACACAATTTATGGTAACGTCTCATAATTGGCACATGTCGCGGCGCTGGGGGTCACCGGTCCGCCGTGACACACGCCGGCGACTGACTTAGAACACTCTCTGATCTAATTAGGCATCACATTCCGACATTTGCTTTCCGTTACATGAATGTCGTCGTTCAATACGATAAAACTATTCTCATAACAATTTAATATTAAATTTCTGTAAAAATCTAATGAACACATAGCCGGATACAGGTCACAGACAGGGGTCCATAGAGGGCCATCCCAAAAATCCCATCCACATGCCTCCATAAGTCCTTGGTCTAGGAAACTAAACTGTAAGTAAGACAGTCGTCCAAAGTAAACATCATTTGCATTGGGTTAAGATCTCTCGGCTCCGCGAATCTTTTAAAATTATTAAACTCGTTCGTTGACAATCCAGTCGATCAAATCACATTTTTTATAAGCAGAACTTGAGACGCAGTCACGTGAGGTCGGAGTCCTGATCGCAAAGGGGCTACAAAACTATCCTATCTGACAAATAGAAAGGCATGACTGGTACGCGGCATGTCGATATATCTATTCAATACTCAACGAACTGAGAAATACGTGAGTTATAGGTATCATATGCGATCCCGCACGGGTAGGTATCACTAACCTGCCCATTTCTGCCGCCAAGCAGTAATGCTTTCTGGTTTGAGTGGTGGAGCGGCCGTTTTACTATAGAACTGACACTTGGGACTCATGTCTCAAGCCGGGCAGCAGCATTTACATTGATATCTATTAGGCTCCGATAACCAGTTAACACCAGGAGGGCTTTGAACTCGTTAATCCGCCCAACCCATAAAAATACTATTTTTGTATAGATATGATCATTTTTTTGTAACGTAAATCCTGGTCAGATGCTCTCGTGGGAGAAAAGTATAAAGCATCTCTGTGTTCAATGATAACGTGAACTTTCCTAAAAGCATCATCAATAACTTGGAAAGCTTTCAAAAATCTAACCCGATAAAGGACTCTTTATTCGGAGTTAGAAAACGTAAGTAAATACTTTGCTTTTCATTTAAATCTTAAACAACTTATTCACTATCATCGATCTATTGATTATTTTTACTAAAAGGTACTTAGTGTTAAGTGTTACTTTAGCTTATAAAGAAAGTCGTACACTAATTCCGTGCCCAATAGATATTAACTTGTCCCAGAATTCTAACGATCGCGAACATGAACAAAATATGAATCCATGAAAACATTATGTTAATTAAATTCACAAGATTATAAAACCGTGTTTAATCGTGATTAGCGGCTTCGTTAATTGGGATTGTCGATCACTACGCACAACCTAGCTCGCTTTGTCCTTTCCCGGTCGAGTGGTTCGCGAGACGCTGTCTATTTTCTCACTCTCACTCTTCCTTAATTGTATCTCTTCTCTCTAGCCGTAACGAAAATATCGCGAGTTAAATTTTACTCTCGACGCGCCTAAAGAAGTTTCACTTCAACAAATGCAAATAAATAAAATAGATGATGAGCTTTGCTCGTTTTTTTTTTATAACGCCATCTTGTTGTGTCTTTAAAGCGGTTAGTTGCCCTCAATTAAGAAAAATAGTATTATTATTCGCCAATAGATGTCGGGAAGAGTTGATTATCGAAAACACGAATAAAACGATAATTTCCTGAAAATAAATCGTAGCTAGATCGATTTATCGCCCCCGAAATCCCCTGTATACTAAATTTTATGAAAATCGTTGGAGCCGTTTCCGAGATTTAGATTATATACATATATATTAATATACTAGAATTGCTCGTTTAAAGGTATAATAAGATAAATCATCGTTTGTTTTCTCGACGACTCAGTCTAACTCCGTGTGCTTCACGGAAACAATCGTCTCGATGTCGGTCCGGGAATAGCTCGGCGTCGTGGGCGGCTTACCCGGTACAGAGAGGAGCGTCGCGCGATGACGGACAAGGTGCAAGTTCGAGATAAAAACATAGAGTAGTACATCTATTGAGTAACCTTTCAACTATATTTGGGAACATTGGTTTAGATTTTATAAGGAAAATGTCCGATTCTTGTTCAAAATGGATAACGTCGTGCATGTCTCGGTCTTCGGACCGATTTCGATTCTCTTGGTATAGATGCACCATGGGAAACCCTCTGAGATGATCCCGTCATTTCGTCTTTACCGTAGCACCGCCCACTACCGGAGCAAAGTTCACCCATACTATCTGGAATCGCTGTGTTCATCCACAGTGGGTTCCAGGAATCTTTTCTGCCACGTAACATCGGTGTTTCCCGCGCGATATGTCTTGTGTCTTTTCAAACAATTCTTGCAGAAACTACCCAGCGGTAGGCAGCAGCTTTGCTCTACCCCCTAGCATTGCTGATGCCCAAAAGCGACCGTAATCGCCCACCATCAGATGAGCCGTTAGCTCATCTGCCTACAAGGGCAATAAAAAAAACCTATCTCATCGGCAGACCATACCTAACGCACATTATGTATTTGCGCTCATCTGTGTGCTTAGTGCGAGTTTTTTAACGTTCTCGATAACGTAAAAGTTAGCCCAGTTTAGTATGCAGTTGGAACAGCGCCCCCTAGCGGCAAACGTAGGCAAACGCCATCGAGAACATTAATAAACTCGCACTAAGCACACTGGTCACAGAATCGCCCGGTTTAGTTAATACTAAATTGTAAAAAAACATACCGCAGTCGTACAGGTTATTACGTATCAGATATTTATTTATTAACATTAGATAGATATTACATAATAAATAAACTTTAGTATTTGTGCTTTGGTTCGAACGTTGGGGCAACAATAATAACACATGTTCACGAACATCTTCCGACGAAGGAGTAACGTCTTGTAATTTTAAAAACAAACCCGCAAACTTTATAATTAGCGTAGTGTGTGGTGTTTAGAGCATTTTGTGGGCCCGCAAGGGCTTCCGTATGGGCTTGCGCCCGAGCAGATGTACTCTGCTCCGATGTCGGATGATGTGACGGAAAACAATATCGAAAGTACTGTCTTTAAAACAAATAGTTCACTCCCAATGCAGTACAGCGGAAACAGTGAGATGAGACTCAGTCAGTAAGTATCTACAGTCGGCATTATTGCGCCACTTTGAAAAGGCGGCACGACATGAGAACCCTCTTGTCGTGGCCGCGGGAAATTACATACCCGATCCATTAACGGTGCTTTTAGGAACCACAAGCACCGGTCACCGTCCTTGTCGAACCCGTCGCTTGCGACGAAGGGCTCGACGAGCGAATTAACCAACAGACACAGCCCACTGAGTTTCTCGCCGGATCTTCTCAGTGGGTAGCGTTTCCGATCCGGTGGTAGATTCTGCGAAACACTGCTCTTGCTAGGGCCAATGCTAGCAACACTCCGGTTTGAGCCCTGTGAGCTCACCTACTAGCTAAGGTTACTCTGAAATAGCCTCTTAAGGCTATCAGCATAGGTAGGTTTAAAAAAAAAGATGTAGTACATTATAAATAGGGAGATGACCCAACCGCTCCTATTCAGATCAGTCAGTTTATTCGACAAGTGGGACTTAGCTCTCGTGTCTCAGCGGCGGTCACTTTAATCTAAACCATTCTAAAAACGTATCTAAGCTTCGATAACCTAATTTTTCAAGACGTCTATTTCGGTCGCCGCCGCGATGCACCCCGTGCCGATACCAATACAATACACACACGTAATAAAACACACATTCGACACACGTCGTGCGCCGCGTGTATACACGTTTTTTTTTTTTTAAATCATAACATTCGTAACAAAAGTGAGATCATTCTAGAAATACCAGATTCTTAAACCGGTTAGGTTTTAATGCTATTTTATTTTATCTCTTGTTTTGTTTATAAGAATATAATCGGAGAGTTCACATTCACGAAGCGTGCTCACTGTAAACAGATATCAAATGAGAATTTACTGGTGATAGGACACATTGTGAGTCCGCACGGGTAGGTACCACCGCCCTGCCTATTTCTGCCGGTAAGCTGTATTGCGTTTCGGTTTGAAGGGTCAGGCAGCCGTTGTAACTATACTTGAGACCTTCGAACTTGTATCTCAAGGTGGGTGGCGCATTTACGTTGTAGATGTCTATGGGCTCCAGTAACCACTAAATACCAGGTGGACTGTGAGGTCATCCACATATCTAAGCAATAAAAAAAACAAAAAAAAACTGACATGGCATGGAAACCCATAGAGAACTTAAATGGTAAGGGGGTGCAGTTCAGATCCTCTCGATCATCCCGCTAGTGCCATGAGCATGTCTAAGAGCAGAACCTTAAAGTAACTGATCGAATACGCAGACGTTTTGCTGCCCACACAGCGGCATACCTCATCATTTTACTTACACAGGTCCTATATCCCTGGCCTTATTGTACTTGTACTGTTAAATGATTCTGGTACACAACAATAGGAACGTCCTAGTCTGAGACCATTCAATGTATTACTTTTTGTTTCTACTCCGATATGACTCACCCATCGCAGCAGTTGTTTTACCAAATATCCTTATCTAATTACCCGCGTCCATACTAACGCCAGTGCTGGAGGCACGTATATAAAATTAATATAAAAATAAATCTCGTTTTAATGTATAAACCAGTAAACTGAATTGCCTTCTATCAAAACATCCGGTAATTCGCTTAGAGCTACGTTGTTAGAACTTGACAACCTTGTGTGTTCTTTATCAATTAGTCAAACCTAACACTTTTAAAGAGTGGTTGGGCACGTTGCGGGCCCGTACGGGCAGGGACCAACTTCCTGAGAATTTCTGCAGTGAAGCAAATACGTGTGGTCTTACATTCATACATACTTAGATGGGTGGACGAGCTCACAGCCCATCTGGTGTCAAGTGGTTAGTGGAGCCTATAGACATCCACAACGTAAATGCTCCACCCACCTTGAGATATAAGTTCTAAGGTCTCAAGTATAGTTACAACGGCTGCCCCACCCTTCAAGCCGAAACGCATTAGTGCTTCACGGCAGAAATAGGCAGGGTGGTGGTACCTACCCGTGTGAACTCACAAGAGGTTACCAGAGGTACACCAGTATACGAACCGAGTTATGCTCTTTGTCATCAAAAGCCCACTGAGTTTCTCCACGGATCTTCTCAGTGAGACGCGATTCCGATCTGGTGATACATTCAGCGAAGCACTGCTCTTGCTAGAGCTAGTGTTAGCAAATTCTCTCAGTTTGAGATAACCTACCCGTCTGGGCGTAGCTGGAATAGCCCTTTAGGCTACCAGTAAATAGGTAGGGGAAAACAAATCATCAAATAAACCAATCAAATACAATAAAAATTTGAGCCTTCGTTGAACACCGAGTGGACAGTGAGCCCGTCTCCCCAACTACACAAACATGAGACCTGTTCACAGCCAAACATACAGGATCTCCTCTAAAATATGGACATCATAGTTGTGCGCACAACGAGCAAAGTCGAGCGTCTAGGAAATCACGTACAACTGTTCCAAGGGCACGTGATCGCAATACATTACCGACGTAACTAACCCCTTTGCGTCAATTATGACACACGTCAAAACTGACAGTTGACAGACAAATGTTACGACGACGCTCCCTTGCGTAAACAATTAGCATGACCGTATAGTTATAGAAAGCGATGACATTATGCGTGGCTTGCATTAACTAAACGCATGGGTAAAAGCCTGAGCGGTTGGGCACCACGGTCGTGTTTGTTTGTTCACTGAGTAAAGACCGCATTGATCCGTGAGCTACATTTCACACCTTAACGATTAAAAGCAAGTTTTATTTAGTATTTTTGTTTTAGAATTTATTTGGGTCGTTTTCTACGCGATTTAAATATTCTAGAGATTTATTCAATTTTAAATTTTCAATCAACATTTTGTGTAAATATTGTTATTATATTATACCTAAACGAAATACAAGTCGTGAACAGTGACTCAGAGTGATAATGCAGGTCTCGAGTGGTGTAGGTCATTGCAATGTTGGAGACATAAGCTGTGGCCTATAATTCTCGACGTTCGTAAGAATCATGACGAGAGTTTTAACTATGAATGTGGAAGGCTTTAGACCTAAGAAGAAATAGATGGATTGCGTGAAAGACGATAAGGGTAAGAGGGGAGTGAGCGAAGAAATGGTATATGATAGAGGAATATGGAAGGATCAAACGTGTTGCACTGACCTCAGGTGATTGGGAGAAAGGCAGAAGAAAAAGCAGGTGGTAGGACCTACTGTGAGTCCCTACGGGTAGGTACCACCGCCCTGCCTGTTTCGGCCGTGAAGCATTAATACGTTTCGTTTTGAAGGGGCAGCCTTTGTAACTATACTGAAACCTTAGAGCTCATATCTCAAGGTGGTGGCAGCATTTACGTTGTAGATGTTTATGGGCTTCAGTAACCACTTAACACCAAGTGGGCCATGAGCTCCTTCACCAATCTACGCAATTAAAAAAAAGATGACGTAAGAATCATGAAGGTAACGTCATCACCTGAATATCAGTACACCGTAGGACTCTAAAATGAGTGGATGAGTGAAACTTGATATTTTCCTACGAATTAATAAAGGAATGCTAGTTAAAATCATCGTGAGTTGAGTTTAGCAGAGTCTTCACGGTGTGATCTTTAGGGAAAGCTGTGACGTCATGACACAATAACTCTACAGGCTTCTATAAGTACAGTACGTAATGTTGGCTTCCGACAATACTCTGCACTGAAATACGTTTGTGTCAATGTTATTACCCATTTAATATACAAGGTTTATTTGTTCGCACATGTAACTATAATATTATACATTATTTATTAATCCATTATATATTCAAGGTAATTTATTAACGTTTTCAATCAGTTTTCCTCAAATCAAAACAATACGAACGTCACGCGAACACTAGTCATGCTGGAGTTTATTCGGTTCTTTGAAAAATACATAGAAACGATATTTTCTCCGGATTTAGCGGGTCTTAGTCGAGGTTTAATCGCGCTTAAGATCTGGAAAAGCTGCTGGTAACAGGAAAGGTATACGGGAGAAGGCACAGACGCAGAGAAATCCAATGCGCTGGTCGGACCAAATACGCTCCACTCTAGATACTTCAGTCCACGTTGCTATCCACACAGCCGAGAACAGGCAGGAATGGCGCAGGATAATCTAGGAGAAAGTTATTAGAGGAGGCCACGACCCTCAGCACTGAGGATTATCGACGCAAGGAGGTGGAAGGGTTAATAAATAAACTGTATAAGTTTTTCTTTATTACCCGTGTAGACGAGCATACGGCCCACCTGGTGGTGAATGTTTACCGTCGCACATGGACGTCAGCAATGCCAGGGGCAGAGCCAAGCCGCTGTCTACCGTTAAGCACTCTCCACAAGCCTCGTTTGAAGAAGGACATGTCATAGCGCTCGGGAAACGTATATAGTGGTTTTAATTATGTACATACAATGTTTTATTACGTATAATGGAATTTATCTGGTGTGTATTAGTGGCAAGGTTTAAGCCCTCACGGGTGGGTATTACTATCTGGTATACTCCTGTCGCGAAGCAGTCATGCACTGGTCTGCAATTAAATCAGAATTGTTGTATCAGGAAGAAAAGAAATCGACCGCTAAAAACCTGTGCAACGGAATTCCCAACACGCTCCGAGTCATAAATAATGTACAAGTGTGACCTGGTCGGCGGCCGCGCGGTCGCAATGGACACACCGCTCATGATCCGACGACAGTCCTGTTTTATGCGATTTATATTGAGCATTTGTTTTGGCCAGCACCCGGGCCTTCTAGTAGCTTCCTATTTTGCAGCCAATTGAGACTTACATATGATTTCCAAGAAAGGTTTACGTCAGCAGCTGTAGAACCAATGGTTCTCAGTAATCTATTAAGCTCCAGCTTTTCATTTTTGAAAAGCTAATTTAAATGGAATTTAGGTATACTAATATTATAAAGCTGAAGAGTTTGTTTGTTTGAACGCGCTAATCTCAGGAACTAATGGTCCGATTTGAAAAATTCTTTCAGTGTTAGATAGCCCATTTATCGGGGAAGGCTTATAGGCTATATAACATCGCGCTAAAACCGATACCAGCGGAGCACCAATAAAGAATATTTCAAAATCTTTTAACCCCTTTGAGAGCTTCCGCTGCGCGCGCTGCAGAAGCGGTTAAAGTTTCGCTAAAATAATGTATGACAGAATTGTTCCCCTTTAAATGATCTAAAAAAAGGCCGCGACAGCATACGCCTATATGCCAAGGTTGGCTCACTATAACGTTTTTTATGCTGACCAAATTTGTTCTAAAATAAATCATTATTTGTAAACTATTTAATCCACGCGGATGAAGTCGCGGGCAAAAGCTAGTGTTTGATAAAGTTTTAATGAATGTTTAAGCGATGGTGATCTGACAATATTGTGATTTGAGTTGTGAGCAATTTAATAGGAATATTTACTGCTGGACGAGCTCACGGCACACCTCACGCGAAGCGTCATATTATTGCGGCTACAAACTAGCCAACAGTTCCCGGAATAAAACCTCATATAAAAAAAAAAACGTGCCTAATCTCAAACCGAGTGCACACTGTCGTTACAAAGAACAGTTTTGGTATCGTCGGGCCGACGCGTGTTTATATGAAACAGTAATTCTAATAGTAATGTAATCGCTATTTATGGAATATATTGTGAGAACAAAACACATCGCGGCTGGCGGCTGGCGGCTATGCGATATGATGTCATCGGCTCCAGCGGACACTCGCCAGCCTTTAGCGGTCTCACTACCATCATCAGCCCTCTCTAACTCTTTGAGACACGCACGCGGAACCTCAAATGTACCGCTCAGCTGAGTCTCAGTGTAGACGAAACTACAGCGAACCTGATTGTAAGTCGTCACAACGGCCCGATGACGTCAGCGACGGAAAAAACAAATTTTATTATTTTTACGAGGGAATGAGGTCGCGTCCTGTGGGTCTCCAAGGACTCGTCAAGCTTCGATCGTGTTGGAAGGACATGCTTCTTAATTACATTTTAGTGCGAACGACCAATGATATCAAAAAAAAAAAACTAGTAAATACAAGAATAACCTTAAATTTAAGTAAAACCGCAACCTAACCTACCCCTCAAACCGGAAGACGTGATTGCTCCGTGGAAACATATGGTCGGAATATGGTCAAAACCAACGCGATTTCCTAATTAATACATGTTTTTATTCAAAATTAATTTGTGCTAAATAGTTTCTGAACCGAGTTTCAATATGCGCAGATCGACTTTTAAAGTTTCTGAGAATTGCGGACAACAACAGCTATGTATTCAAGTTGTCCTCGTCGAGTTCACTCCAAGAGACTTACATGTCAAAATCAATCCGTAAATTCGTAAATTGATTAAAAAACTCGTAAATATTCAAAACTTCGATTCAAACACCGTAACAGGGCGACAATCTTAAAATACGACAACTTCACACGCACTGAATAACAAAAAAAAAAACAATTGTACCACCAACACGACACGGGACAAATCTTTTATGACAAATAAAAGAAATCCGAATAACGACTGACACTTTTAGCCGCTGCACTTCTTGACACTGACACTGACAACCGTCACAAATTAAAAGACACTTTCCCAATTAAAACTCTTGTAAATTTATTTTTAACGAAAATCACGTCACCGCCGCACCGTCAACGCCGGGAGACTGACCCAGGGGGGTGCAACTCCCATACAAAGGAAAAGAACATTCAACTAGCGTCATCTTTAGGAACCGGCGAGGTCATTTTTGAAACGTTTTGGCCTTAATGAACTAATAAACTCACTAGATGGCAGATACGAGTTCTGACTCAATAAAAAAGGTTAGCGTACTTTGAAGCAGTGCTTCCACTTTTAGGGAATTCTCTCTTTTTTAGGGNATTTCAGCGATTCTAAACGATAAGATTTTTTCATAAAGAGAGTTATTAAAAATATTAAAATTACTAAAAAAGCCACCTGGTGGGGGGTAGGGAGACTAATAATCGACCGTAGCGACGCCTGCTGGACCGGGCTTTAACTAAAGCAAAAATAAAAATGAGAGTTGCGCATCTATCTCGTATATATTAAGTGTATAATCTATGGACTGACCTGTCTTGTTCGCTATAAACAATACGTGCGAGCGAGACCGAGGCTAGTTGCACCTGTGCACTTAAAACTGAATGATTGTTAGAACGAGACGACAATAAAACAAACCGTTAACGAGTAAAGGACGGCATTATTTCGAATTTCGATTTCGTTACGCGGCCTAAAGTATCAAACGTTATTGTTTGCCTATTAATTTTAAACTGTAGTGCAAGCTTATTAAAGTTTATTTTAGTATAACATTTAACTTGATTTTAAGGCTTACGTATAAAAGTGAGTCGGTTACTGTCAGGGTCAACATATGGCGGAGAGAGACCGTCTGTTCGCCAAATTCCAAGACTCGCGGCGTATTGTGCTTTGCTTGTACAAGTTTGTATTGAAAATATTAAAAATAGTTTTGCTGTTTGTAAAGCAAACCGATCATTACTAACAAACGCCAATAAAATTATTATTTATTGGTGAGAAAATGTCCACGTGGCCAATATAAAGAAAATGAGTTAGGGCTACGCTTTGACTTGTAAATTAATCAAATATTTACGAAAACAAACCAGTGGTCGTGTACTATAGTTAGGTACTATGTTACATGCAATAACGTAATTTTCATTAAAAAATAAAGCTTTTGCCAGGAAGAGATTTGTTTTAACGAAAAGATCTCTCATAATAGCAGTTTAGTTGTGTGCGTAAACTGAATCCGAATAAAGAGATCCCGAGAACTCTTACTCGAATAGTTTTTCGAAGAAAAAAATTAACCTCAAAACTGTTTCAAGAAATCAACATTCTCCGAAAGCATCGTGGGCCAATTTAAAAGGAAACCAATATCTGTGATGCTCTCCGAAATAAATGAAGATATAGTGATCAATGAGCACTCCAGTTGACCGCCTACCCGGGGGCACGTAGATTGACTGACGCTTCAAAAGTAGTCGTCGTGGCCTAATAGATAAGACGTCCGGTGCATTCGTGTTGAGCGATGCACCGGTGTTCGAATCCCGCAGGCGGGTACCAATTTTTCTTATGAAATACGTACTCAACAAATGTTCACGATTGACTTCCACGGTGAAGGAATAAAATCGTGTAATAAAAATCAAACCCGTAAAATTATTTTTTTGCGTAATTACTGGTGGTAGGACCTCTTGTGAGTCCGCATGGGTAGGTGCCACCACCTTGTCTGTTTCTGCCATGAAGCAGTAATGCGTTTCGGCTTGAAAAGTGGAGCAGCCGTTGTAACTATACTGAGACCTCAGAACTTATATCTCAAGGTGGGTGGCACATTTACGTTGTAGATGTTTATGGGCTCCAGTAACCACTTAACAGCAGGTGGGCTGTGAGCTTGTCCACCTATCTAAGCAATAAAAAAAACAGAATCAGAAAAAAATACGCTAAAATATAAAAATGTTACGCTATATACAACGCAACGTCACAAAACAAAAGTTCTGAAACACTCCAACAAGACCGCACCGAGACGAGATGAGAGACCTTCGTTTTGACAACAACGCCACGATATCCGCGGTACGAAAGGAAATCATTCATACGTGTACCGCGCACACGCGTTCTGAAGCGTGGGAGAGGAATCTTGTTTATAGTACGTGGAAACGCGAAGGTTCTGCGGAAAAACGCGTTGTTCTTCGTAACGTCTGAGCGTTAGATGGGGGTTAGCAGCTGGGGGCTTCGGTCACGCTCGTGTGGGGGCAGCCAGAAACAACCAGAGACAGCTGATCTAAGGCCTGGTCAGCAGAACGACGAGAATACTGCCTCGTTACTGTGTTGATTGATCTCCTGAATTGAGCTCTGGATACACGCTGCGGATGAACGCGGCGGTTCTGAGTAGTAGGAAAGGACTCTGCTCCTGTGACTGGTAGTGCGGTTGTTTCACATCTAACGACCTTGATCCGCCCGGGAATCTTCTCTAAGTCCGAGGCACCAAGAATGCAACAAACTATGTAATTACTGTTAGATCACAAGAACGAAAACATAAGGGACCTGATGGTAATCGTTCGCCGGTGATCCTGGATACCCGGAGACTTTGCTCTTAGGCGTTTAACGCGTACGAAAATAAGTTTTCTTAATCACGAGCGCCGCCTAAACGAGATTACGCAGTTTTTGACCATCCACAACAAATGCAGTTTCCGACTTTAGTAGTGCATTGAACAATATTCTGTGTTATCGGAAAACCTTGAGAATCTAATTTCGAATGAAATTTCTTATTTAATATTTTATGCATTTCTCCCACCAAAAATTTTTTGTTCACATATTTTGTTTTGGATAAAAATTTATAAGCAATTGTACTCAGGACGTTGCCTCAACACATCTCTTATCTTAGTGACAGGGTGGTATTTTTCCCTTAACACCAGGTGGGCTGTGAGCTCGTCAACACATCTAAGCAATAAAAAAAAAATTATTAGCTTGCGCTGTTTCAATAATGAGTTATATTTAAGAACATCCCCATTACAAAAAAAAGAGCTTATTTCAAGGATTAGTTTCGGTACTAACAACAGATCATGTAGGTACACTACAGTACAGCTATAATTGTGATTCTGCGAAAGAGCGCTATTAAAAAAAAAACCCAACGTTAATTATTCTTCCATACAAACAGCATCGACATGTGACATTGTTCAATAAATCAACATTATCGTTCTTTGGGTTCACGCATTCCTTCGCAGTTGTATCACCGCGGTGTTTAGGTGTCCGCGGACTGCAGCACGGGTCGTCAGCTAGCGCTAGCAGTGACACTTGCCGTTACAAGCATAAGGTCGGATCTTTTTACCCCAGATGCGCGTTACGGTCTTTATACTATAATTTTTACATTAATTATTTCAAGTTCATAATGATCCATCATAAAAGTTTATTGTCGACACTATTTCTGACGTGAAGCAGTAATGCGTTTCGGTTTGAAGGGTGGGGCAGCCGTTGTAACTATACTTGAGACCTTAGGACTTATATCTCAAGGTGAGTGGCGCATTTTACACTGTAGATGTATATGGGCTCCAGTAACCACTTAACACCAGGTGGGCTGTGAGCTCGTCCACCCATCTAAGCAATAAAAAAAATATACGTATATGACATAGATAGTTTATACAGTATTGAATTGTTATCAGTAATACCAGGCAGGAATAGTCTGTAGGAAAGTAGCTGACGCAGCAACATTGCTGCATTACTCATTTCCACTACTAAACGTCCGAACACATCAAGGTCATTGTAGGATTCCCTCAACTGAATACCGCAATCTAATTAACAGATCGAATCCCCAAGTGGTTCCGAGTAAGGCTTCCCCACCCTTCGAGCCGACGGTTGTGTTGCGATAGACGAGTGGAGTGGTGCCCAATGGATTTCTCGCCGGATCTTTTCAGTGGGTCGCGATTTCGATCCGATAGTAGATTCGAAGCACTGCTCTTGCTAGGGCAAATTCTTTCAGGTTGAACCCGTGAACTCGCCTACCCGTTGGGGGGTAGATGGGATAGCCTCTCAGGCTATCAACGAATAGGTAGGAGAAAAAAGGGGGCACGACGGCACCGACCCGAGCGGGTTCGACAACAATGCTTTCTATTGCCCCCAAGCTGATGACGCGCCAAAATCTTGACGAAGACGGCGTTAAAATGCTCTTCATTTATTGAGGGTTAATGAGTGCATTGTTATTTTAATTTCCAGATCGTTCAGTCAACTACTAATTAATCTCAAACAATTCGTCATCAACCAAACACAATGGACAGATGACATAATGCCTAAAAAAAACAAACTTCAAAGTTTGCATTTAAAATAAATCGGATCCTATTATACGACACGATCTGAATTTTTTTTAAGTGCTCATAATTTACGGGCGGGTACTTTTTTTGGAACTTCTTCTATTTCGTTGTGAAGCCTGATCACAGTTCGCTGTGAGTTAAAATAACGCAAAAAACGAAATAAAAGTACCTTATAGTATATTTTTAAAATCTTTAAGTTGAATCTTTGATTTGTTATTTACATAGACTTTTACTATTTCCCAGCGTAGCCCAAATATAAAACGTTAAACTTATATTATTTTTGTTTTGGCGTCGTCGTGTCGGATCGTAGAGTCTAAACATGACGGTACATTCGAACCCCGTCTTCAGCGCGACAATGTAAATGCTGTCATTGTTTACACAGACACGTGCTGACCATCAGCAGGTGACGTCACGACGTCACGTCATACCGGATTGTTGAAGGATTGCCGGGCAATTGTTTTTTAAACTATATCAAACTTGGTCTATCCTCATTACATTTAAGCCTACAAGTCTAACGCTAGGTTTTTTTTTTGCTTAGATGGGTAGACGAGCTCACAGCCCACCTGGTGTTAAGTGGTTACTGACAACGTAAATGCGCCACCCACCTTGAGATAGGTACGAGTTCTAAGGTCTCAGTATAGTTACAACGGCTGCCCCGCCCTTCAAAGCGAAACGCATCACTGCTTCACGGCAGAAATAGGCAGGGTGGTGGTACCCACCCGCGCGGACTCGCAAGTAGTCCTACCACCAGTAAAAAAGAAGAATACAAGTTTCGTACAACAACATTTGGTTCGTCGGTCTACTCAGCAATTTCTTCCGCTTGGTGAAAGATCTTTCCTTTGTCGGACCTCTAAAGAAGCAAGAGCGTCTCGTGCGCCTGAAGCATGTCTGTCTATCCAATAGACTAGTGGGTTGATATTTGACACAAACTTCTCTGTCGTGTGGGCTAGAACCTCGTTATTATTGGGTTCGAAAGCCGACGAGAATACGAACATGTCGGGCACAGATAGCAACAGAGTCAGGCCACACCCACTAATCCACTGAAAATTCCTTACAAACCTAGTTTAGAGAAGGACAAAAAGCACTCCCTGACAAGACGCCGGAAAACCCCGCCACCAATAATATTAATGGCTTGTATGAGTCGTCCATCACAATCAATGATAATAATTCCCGTGTTGCCTCGGTGAAGTCTGAGACATCCTAAATGACCTTGACCCTCCGCCCACGACCGAACCGCCGCGCGGATTACATCACAGAGCGCTATATACGTGCACTCGAATCTAGATTTCAGATAGACTATTTGTTAAACACTAATTTTCGCCCATATTCACTCACACCGCACCAAGATTTGAATCATTTTCTCTATTGTTTTATTATTTATATGCTTCAGAAAAATACAGCACTTAACCTCTTTAACAGCTGTTATTATAACCAAAAAAATCCGTAGACAAATACACGAGAAAACGGCAATGAAGTTACGTTTATTTCGTACCTTTTGATTTTGTATATCTTCGAAATACGTACAGATACGCTTGATTACTGAATGATCCCTATCTCTGCACAGTCTCGTGTCCGGGGGACCGCCGCGGGGAACACGCGCAAAACCACCGTGTTTACAGAGGAAGTCACAATAAAATTAACGATTTCAACAAACTAGAGATCCCGCAGTAGTCGAAATTCGACTAATTAATTGGAATTGTAAGTTTGTACACTATTATGATTGTATTTTATACTTCTATAATCACAAATTTCGCCAAGGCTACACTATAAAAAAATATTAATAAAGACAAACAATATTTAATCTTATCTCAATTTGACCACAGACGTCAAAAACAAAAGTTTGACAATAAATAGTATGCATGCGTGTGTGCGTCAAATACATGGTATGTAGTGTGTGTAATGTTTTCTTTATTGATTTAATGTATCTTTTATGCATTATTTAAAAAAAATATTTAGCATTGTGCACTTCTTCTCTATATTCTCAATAAGTGTGGGAAATTTCATACTCCTCCGTCCGCGCAATTTTCGTAAAAAGGGATACAAAGTTTTTGCTACACGTATAATATATAGATATAAAGTTTATTAATTTGTTAAATTCAAAAAATTATCCGTTTCCGCAAAATGGCAACGACACATGCAAATGTAATGTGTTACTGTCGCGGAATATCAATATGTTCACCGGGGAAGTGTCACTTCTGTATTCATGTTTTGTAACGTCAAGGTTAATGGGAAAACTTATTTTGGGAGGGCACGGTACAGAATTACAATTACAAGTGACTTTTTTTTAACATCAACTTTAATATATTTATTGAGAGTTCAAACAGGGCGTGAGGAAGATGGAGTTATACGCAACTCCACTTGAATAACTAAAACAAAAAACATATGGACGAATTGTAGGCACGAATGTTGTTGTTCGGAACTTGTATAATATATATGCAAGCTTATCTTGATATTGTCGTAAGCGAGATTCAGGCATCTGTCAAATATCCTGCGTTGTATGATGACTACCGCCACAACAGAAATCCTTTCTCATCATCCTCCATCCGTTTCCAACTGAGTAAATTGGGAAAACTCATCCTAATATTCAAAATGTGCAAATTTAGAACCCGGGACCGAGGAGGCAGGTGCGAAGCTAAATATAAAGCCGAACGCGCACCAGATGCGAGCCCGTCGCAGATGCAAGCTAATGATAAAAAAGCAGACCCGATTTTGGAGACCGCGAGTGTTCTTTGCACCTTTTCAAACACCGATCATATTGTATCTTACAAATACTAATATAAAGCCCAATCGAAATATTGTATCAACATCATTCAATAGTGTTCGAACCACACTCCTCACTGGTGGTAGGTTTTTGTGAGTCCGCGCGGGTGGGTACCACCACCTCGCCTATTTCTGCCGTGAAGCAGTAATGCGTTTCGGTCTAAACGGTGGGGCAGTCGTTGTAACTAAACTTGAGACCTTAGAACTTATATCTCAAGGTGGGTTGCGCGTTTACGTTGTGAACGTCTATGGGCTCCAGTAACCACTTAACACCAGGTGGGCTGTGAGCTCGTCCTTCCATCAAAGCAACAAAAAATAAAAAACTAAGTGGAAGACCGTCGTGTCCTCGCTCAGTGCAAGTCCAAGCACCAGCGCCTTTCGCGACGTGCGCTCACCATGGACCAACAATTTCGTTATATTTTGTTCCCCTACTTAATCGATGGTAGCCTAAGGGGCTATTCCAACCACTCCCGAATGGATAGGCGGACATTATCATCAAAAATGTCCATTAAAATTTGAAATGCGTAAAGTAATGAATGATACACGTGAGCACGCAGGGAATGGACACGACCGTCTTTGCTTCTGCCACAATGTACCATCTGTTTAAAGTTCGGACAGCAGACTTGACTTTGACTCGGGGATGGCCGCAGGATTGTCTAAGCGACCACTTGGAAACAGCTAGTTTTACTGGTGGTAGAACCTCTTATGAGTCCGCACGGGTAGGTACCACCACCCTGCCTATTTCTGCCGTGAAGCAGTAATGGGTTTCGGTCTGAAGGGCGAGGGTGCCTTCGTAACTATACGGAGACCTTAAAACTCATGTCTCAAGATGGATGGCGGCATTTACGTTGTAGATGTCTATCGGCTCCAGTAACCACTTAACACCAGGTGGGCTGTGAGCTCGTCCACCCATCTAAGCATAAAATAAATAAAAAGAGATGGTATGGCTCTAGGGGCCCACGTAGACCCCTACATGCAAAGGTCAGTCCTTTCTCGCTGGCGCGGGTGCGTTCATTAGACAACGATACGGCCGCTCCGTGTGACATCTATTTACCTGAATTATGTGGATATGTAGCGACCGTGACGTCACACAACAGATGGCGCACCGTCGTGTAAACGTACGGGCCAACACACGACACTTAAACGAAGCGTTAATGAAAATATTTTTATTATTACTGTATTCAAATTACTTAAATGATTCTCATCCTACGAACAGGACCGCGTGACTATTTCACGACAGACGTGGTTTGGACCAAGATAGTAAAACTATAGATTGTAGTTTTATTACGAATAGGTATTTTTTAAGCATGGAAGTCGTTCATAAACACGTTTTAGTTACGTAACTCCATGGTAATTTACGGGACGGGCTTCTTGTCCGTTTGTTAGGGACGGTTAGGTTGGTAAGTTTACTGGTGGTAAGACCTCTTGTGAGTCCGCACGGGTAGGTACCACCACCCCGCCTATTTCTGCCGTGAAGCAATAATGCATTTCGATTTGAAGGGTGGAAGAGCCGTTGTAACTGTACCTGAGACCTTAGAACTTATATCTCAAGGTGGGTGGCGCATTTACGTTGTAGATGTCTATGGGCTTCAGTAACCACTTAACATCAGGTGGGCTGTGAGCTCGTCTACCCATCTAAGCAATAAAAAAATAAAAAAACGTTTCAAACCATGATAGCGAACCTACGACCACTCAACCAAGAGACACGCTAGACTACGAATATTATCGAGAAGCCGGCGCGTTGCCGTGACACTTACTCGGCCGTATGTTCCGCCCGTGACTCACCTGTTGCAGTTCACGCGACGGATTTACCCTTGTTGTTGTTGTCTCTAGCTACACGATTCGGTATTTCAAATGCACACACTAATATTATTTACTTTAATACATAGTTTTATTTAATTCAATGTTATTTAGTTGAGTATGTGGTTTTTTGCTGCGCAGACGAGCGAACGAGCTGACGGCCCACCTAGTGTAAAGCGACTGCCAAAATCTTAAAACATCATAACGTTTTACGCCGCCACCCATATCGACACATGAGGTCGAACTGGTTTTTGAATTAATACATTACTGGTGACGCGAAGGTCTTTCCAGTTTCACCAGGACAAGTGGGCGAGCAAGGGCTCTCAGCCAGGAGGGGTGGGATTTGCTAACAGCTACCCGAGCGCCTTAAAAGGAGGCCTAACTGCTGCTAACTACTTCGCGAATGAATCTACTACCGGATCGAAATCGCGTTCCGCTGAAAAGATCCGGCAAGAAACTCAGCGGACTGATCCATGGTTTAGGTTCAAACTGGTATACATGCCAGCTTTGCAGCAAAATGGAGGTACCTACCCGTGCAGACTTAAATACCTCCTACCACTAATAAAGTCAGTTGACGATCGTAGCTACACTGGTATATCACTCAGAGAGCGTTACTGCCCATACTCCGGTCAATCCCTGAGAGGTCTAGTGATGCTGTCTATACCGACACAGTTGAATTGAATCAACGCAACATGAACCAATTAGCTTCAAACGTCCCGACTGACATATTGGCCATAGGGAAACTTTTTAAATCATTTTTCAATCAGATCAAAAGTGAATCACGGGAATAAACTGCAATAATAATATATTCTACTGGCGTCTTAATCTAGTCGAAATAAATGTTAGTATAGACAACCGACATATATAGTCGTTGTGTAGACGACTTAAGTTTTGACGTCGTCGTGGCCTAAAGGATAAGACGTCCGGTGCATTCGTATCGAGCGATGCACCGGTGTTCGAATCCCGCAGGCGGGTACCAATTTTACTAATAAAATACGTGCTTAACAAATCTTCACGATTGACTTCCACGGCGAAGGAATAAAACATCGTGTAATAAAAATAAAACCCGCAAAATTATAATTTGCGTAATTACTGGTGGTAGGACCTCTTGTGAGTCCGCACGGGTAGATACCACCCTGCCTATTTCTGTCGTGAAGCTGTAATGCGTTACGGTTTCAAGGGCGGGGCAGCCGTTGTATTGTAAAAACTAAGACCTTAGAACTCATACCTCTATGGGCTCCGGTAACCACTTAACACCAGGTGGGCTGTGAGCTCGTCCACCCATCTAAGCAATAAAAAAAATTAAGTATACAAGTATCGCTCTTTATTGACGCGAACAATTTGGTGACGTCACGTCTTGGTTATATTAATATTCCAGGCTGAAGCACAAACTCCATCCCACCCTTCTGACCCCTTAACATGAATGTAGAGTGAGCCAGGAAGATAATGTCAACATCGCTGTTTAGGAACTACGCGCGACCATCAGGATGCTTAGTGCGAGTTTCTTAACGTTCTCGATAGCGTAAAAGTTAACTCATATTTGTATGGAACGGGATCGTTTGCGTACGTTTGCCGCTAGGGGCGCTGTTTCAACTGCATACAAAATTGGGTTAACTTTTACGCTATCGAGAACGTTAAGAAACTCGCACTAAGCCCACAGTACTCAATATCAGCGAATCACTGCTCTTACTAGAGCTAGTGTTAGCAACATCCTCAGGTTAGAGCCCCATGAGGTCACCTACTCGCCCGGTTACATTAGCATAACCCTCCAAAAGGTTACCAACCAACATAGGTATAAAAAAAGTACTCAAGATCAATCCTAAAGGAAATTGGGTATTCAAATATACTACAATTTCTACTATTAAACTATCTATTATTCACTAAACTAAAGCGTCTGTGAACTGCCACGTAAAACACATATAGAAACACAAAACAATGTATTTTTGTCCAACGAAGGTACACTGTTGTTTGTTTCAGTTTAGTTTCGTATAATTTTTCCGTAAAAACCATAAACCGTAATTCTTATTATAGAAAATGTCATCATCGCCAGCTCATGCAAATAATTGAATAATTGTCGATAATGTAGCGAACATTAAATTATGAAAACTTAGGTGACTCGATTTTACGTTCTTAGATTTAATTAATCCGTTTATTTTTATGGTGTAAAGTTCACACTGCCATCTAGCATCGAATATCGGTACTATCTCAAAACAGTTCATTATGTTTGCGTTAGCCGTATGATAGATGGCGCTGTTATCAATTTAATTTTAAACTCCGTTTTGATTGGCTCATTATGTTCTAAAGTTCATCCAAAGGCCGACATTCGTCCATCATCTCTGACACTTCATTATTATGATTTTACAAAAACAAAAAGACTATTTCCGAATACTTTTTTATACATTACATTTAAACTCATCAGCACCTACTAAAGAATAAAAAGAGGCAATGGTTTAAGAAACAGAAGGATGAAATATTAGTAAGCTGTTTTGTCTTTATCTACTTACATGTGCGTGTTAAATATACTTACCAAGGTGTATATTTTAATAACCGCCTCACGGACTCACCTGAAACGAATGAAGAAGAAACCGGTTAGTGAAAACATACTTGTGCACAGTTGTAAGGAAGGTACGTTTGTAATGCAGGCACAGGTTTGAATACAAGTGGCGCCCAACATGGGACTAACAAACGCAATTTGTATTTGTTGGTGTTGACTGTTTGATCCATCAAGGCCCATGAGATCGTCCACTGGGGAAGGGGATATGACCACCATGTTTGTCTGAGGAATACTTATTTGAATCTGCATTAGACTTTGGAATTGGTTTGATAGAAATCGCGCCAGCCCGTAGTAACAACATTTATAAACTGAGAACTTTACGTTAAAAAATAATAGTTAAAAAAACTAACAAAATACTCTTTTATAGAAAATCCAAATAGAAAATCAATTTTAATAAATTTGAATTGAAAATAGTGTAAGAAAAAATGATTTTATTGTAAAAAAAAGCGTGGGGTGCATGGTCTAAGTACCTAGTTATAAATATTTTATACAGATGTAATGTGTTTTGTAATGAAACAAAGAACCAAGTTGTTGCTCTGCAAAGAGTTTTTTTATTATTATTATTTTATTAACTTATTTCTACACTTACAATTATTATAATTATTTTCGAACCTGCAAAGAGAAACAACATTGAAAGATATTGCTTCACCCTTTTTTAAATCTGCAAGTTTTTTTAATCTATTAAGAAAGCACGTTATATTTNAAAAAAAAAAAAAAAAAAAAAAAAAAAAAAAAAAAAAAAAAAAAAAGTCCGCACTGGTAGGTACCACCACTCTGCCTATTTCTGCCGTGAAGCAGTAATGCGTTTCGGTTTAAAGGGTGGGGTAGTCGTTGTAACTAAACTTGAGACCTTAGAACTTATATCTCAAGGTGGGTGGCGCGTTTACGTTGTGAATGTCTATGGGCTCCAGTAACCAGTTAACACCAGGTGGGCTGTGAGCTCGTCCCTCCATCTAAGCAATAAAAAATAGAAAACTAAGTGGAAGACCGTAGTGTCCTCGTTCAGTCTAAGTCCAAGCACCAGCGCCTTTCGCAACGTGCGCTCACCATGGACCAACAATTTCGTTATATTTTGTTCCCCTACTTAATCGATAGTAGCCTAAAGGGCTATTTATTCCAACTACTGCCGAACGGGTAGGCGGACATTATCATCAAAAATGTCCATTTAAATTTGAAATCCGTAAAGTAATGATACACGTGAGCACGCAAGGAAAGGACACGACCCTCCTATCTGCTTATACCATCTATTCCCAGTTCGGAAGACAGCAGACTTAACTTTGACTCGGGGATGGCCGCAGGATTTTCTAAGCGACAATGCAGAAGTTATCGTCTAATATGGCACAAGGACCACTGACTTGGAAACAGCGAGTTTTACTGGTGGTAGGAGCTCTTATGAATCCGCACGGGTAGGTACCACCACCCTGCCTATTTTTGTCGTGAAGCAGTATTGCGTTATGGTTTGAAGGGTGGGGCAGCTGTTGTAACTATACCGAGACCTTATATCTTAAAGTGGATGGCGGCATTTACGTTGTAGATGTCTATGGGCTTCAGTAACCACTTAACGCCAGGTGGCCTGCGAGCTCGTCAACACATCTAAGCAATAAATAAATAAATAATAAGATGGCATGGCTCTAGGGGCCCACGTAGACCCCTACATGCAAAGGTCAGTCCTTTCTCGCTGGCGGTGTGTTCATTAGACAACGATACGGCCGCTCCGTGTGACATCTATTTACCTGAATTATGTGGATATGTAGCGACCGTGACGTCACACAACAGATGGCGCACCGTCGTGTAAACGTACGGGCCAACACACGACACTTAAACGAAGCGTTAATGAAAATATTTTTATTATTACTGTATTCAAATTACTTAAATGATTCTCATCCTACGAACACCGCGTGACTATTTCACGACAGACGTGGTTTGGACCAAGATGGTAAAACTATAGATTGTAGTTTTATTACGAATAGGTATTTTTTAAGCATGGAAGTCGTTCGTAAACACGTTTTAGTTACGTAACTCCATGGTAATTTACGGGACGGGCTTCTTGCTCGTTTGTTAGGGATGTTTCAAAACATAATAGCGAACCTACGACCACTCAACCAAGAGACGCGCTAGCCGCTAGACTATTATCGAGAAGCCGGCGCGTTGCCGTGACACTTACTCGGCCGTATGTTCCGCCCGTGACTCACCTGTTGCAGTTCACGCGACGGATTTACCCTTGTTGTTGTTGTCTCTAGCTACACGATTCGGTATTTCAAATGCACACACAAATATTATTTACTTCGATATATAGTTTTATTTAATTCAATGTTATTTTGTTGAGTATGTACTTTTTTGTTGCGCAGACGAGCGAACGAGCTGACGCCCTACCTAATGTAAAGCGACTGCCCAAACCTTAAAACATCATGAACGTTTTATGCCGCCATCCATATCGACACATGAGGTCGAACTGGTTTTTGAATTAATACACTACTGGTGACGCGGAGGTCTTTCCAGATTCACCAGGATAAATGGGCGAGCAAGGGCTCTCAGCCAGGAGGGGTGGGATTTGCTAACAGCTACCCGAACGCCTTAAAAGGAGACCTAACTGCTGCTAACTGCTTCGCGAAAGAATCTACTACCGGCACGGAATCGCGACCTACTGAAAAGATCCGGCCAGAAACTCAGCGGACTGATGCATGGTTTAGGTTCGAACTGGTATACATGCCAGCTTTGCGGCCAGAATGGAGGTACTTACCCGTGCAGACTTAAATACCTCCTACCACTAATAAAGTTAGTTGACGATCGTAGTACCTACACTGGTATATCACTCGGAGAGCGTTGCTGCAAATTCTCTGGTCAATCCCTGAGAGGTCTAGCCGTATATACTATACACAGTTAAATTGAATCAACGCAACATGAACCAATTAGCTTCAAACGTCCCGACTGACATATTGGCCATGAGGAAACTTTTTAAATCATTTTTCAATCAGATCAAAAGTGAGTCACGAGATTAAATTGCGAATATATTCTACTCGCATCTTCAACTAGTCGAAATAAATGTCAGTATAGGCAGCCGACACATGTAATCGTTGTGTAGTCGACCTATGTTTTGAAGTCGTCGTGGCCTAAAGGATAAGACGTCCGGTGCATTCGTATCGAGCGATGCAACGGTGTTCGAATCCCGCAGGCGGGTATCAATTTTACTAATAAAATACGTGCTTAACAAATCTTCACGATTGACTTCCACGGTGAAGGAATAAAACATCGTGTAATAAAAATAAAACCCGCAAAATTATAATTTGCGTAATTACTGGTGGTAGGACCTCTTGTGAGTCCGCACGGGTAGGTACCACCCTGCCTATTTCTGTCGTGGAGCTGTAATGCGTTACGGTTTCAAGGGCGGGGCAGCCGTTGTATTGTAAAAACTAAGACCTTAGAACACATACCTCTATGGGCTCCGGTAACCACTTAACACCAGGTGGGCTGTGAGCTCGTCCACCCATCTAAGCAATAAAAAAATTGAAGTATACAAGTATCGCTCTTTATTGACGCGAACAACTTGGTGACGTCACGTCTTGCTTATATTAATATTACAGGCTGAAGCACATACCCCATCCCACCCTTCTGACCCCTAAATATGAATGTAGGGTGAGCCAGGAAAACAGTGACAACATCGCTGTTTAGGAACTACGCGTAACCATCAGGATGCTTAGTACGAGTTTCTTAACGTTCTCGATAGCGTAAAAGTTAACTCATATTTGTATGGAGTGGGATCGTTTGCGTACGTTTGCCGCTAGAGGGCACTGTTCCAACTACATACAAAATTTAGTTAACTTTTACGCTATCGAGAACGTTAAGAAACTCGCACTAAGCACACAGTACTCAATATCAGCGAATCACTACTCTTACTAGAGCTAGTGTTAGCAACATCCTCAGGTTAGAGCCCCATGAGGTCACCTACTCGCCCAGTTACATTAGCATAACCCTCCAAAAGGTTACCAACCAACATAGGTATAAAAAAAAGTACTCAAGATCAATCCTAGAGGAAATTGGGTATTAAAATATACTACCATTTCTACTACTAAAGTATCTACTATTCACTAAACTAAAACATCTGTGAACTGCCACGTAAAACACATAAAATCACAAAACGATGCATTTTTGTCCAACAAAGGTACACTGTTGTTTGTTTCAGTTTAGTTTCGTATAATTTTTCCGTAAAAACCATAAACCGTAATTCTTATTATAGAAAATGTCATCATCGCCAGCTCATGCAAATAATTGAATATTTGTCGATAATGTAGCGAACATTAAATTATGAAAACTTAGGTGACTCGATTTTACGTTCTTGGATTTAATTAATCTGTTTATTTTTATGGTATAAGGTTTACACTGCCATCTAGCATCAAATGTCGGTACTATCTCAAAACAGTTCCTTATGTTTGCGTTAACCGTTTGATAGATGGCGCTGTTATCAATTTAATTTTAAACTCTGTTTTGATTGGCTCATTAATTTACTAAAGTTCATCCAAAGGCGTGGTTCATTTCACGTCGTCAAAATTCGTCCATAATCTCTGACACTTCATTATTAAGATTTTACAAAAACAAAAAGATTATTTGCGATTACTTTTTTATACATTACATTTAAACTCATCAGCACCTACTAAAGAATAAAAAGAGGTAATGGTTTAAGAAACAGAAGGATGAAATATTAGTAAACCGTTTTGTCTTTATCTACTTACATGTGCGTGTTAAATATACTTACCAAGGTGTATATTATTATAACCGCCTCACGGACTCACCTGAAACGAATGAAGAAGAAACCGGTTAGTGAAAACATACTTGTGCACAGTTGTAAGGTAAGTACCTACGTTTGTAATACAGGTTTGAATACAAGTGGCGCCCAACATGGTACTAACAAACGCAATTTGTATTGATTTTGGTGTTGACTGTTTGGTCCATCAAGGCTCATGAGATCGTCCGCTGGGGAAGGGGACATGACCACCATGTTTCTCTGAGGAATACTTATTAGAATCTGAGACGAGACAAAAGCTATATGAAATTCCTTTTAAATAAATATATTTTTAAATATAAGACCTTAGCCGCGTTGTTTGAAATTGATAAAATTTAAAGTATTAAATTAAAATTGTATTCGACTTTGGAATTGGTTTGGTAGAAATCGCGCCAGCCCGTAGTAACAACATTTCTAAACTGAGAACTTTACGTTAAAAAATAATCGTTTAAAAAAACTAACAAAATACTCTTTTATAGAAAATCCAACTAAAAAATAGAAAATAAATTTGAATTAAAAATAGTGTAAGAAAAAATGATTTTATTGTAAAAAAAAGCGTGGGGTGCATGGTCTAAGTACCTAGTTATAAATATTTTATACAGATATGAGTAGAACGGTTATTTTGTTAATATCCTGAAAAGCACCCCACGCTTTTTAAAATAAAATCATTTTTTCTTACAGTATTTTTAATTCAAATTTATTTTCTATTTTTTAGTTGGATTTTCTATAAAATTGTATATATTTTGTTAGTTTTTTTAAACTATTATTTATTTTTCATTTTTTAGTTGAACTTAAATTTTTCAATTTTTTTTGAAATATTGAATTGTCTTACGGTCAAGTATACCAAATTTCAAGTTAATCCGACGTTGTGAAGGGGGTCAAAATCATGTTCAAAGATTCCGTTACAAACATACATACGTCTGAAGCTAATAAAAGCTTATTAAAAAATTACGACGAAAAAAGTTTTTTGAATTTACATTACTGTTATAAATTAATTATACCCTCTCTATACAAATTATTCATGCGTCTAATATGTTTTTTTTTGCAACCTCAGCTGAAGCCACCCATGGCATCGATTTTCCAGTAAGTAATGTAATTCTTGAATCGCCTGCTACAAAATAGATATTGGGTGGTATTCGTTTCTCATTATAAACTGATGGGTCAGACGATTTTCAGATATTGTAATTTTTCCGATCCAGTGGTAGATTTTGCAGACCACTGCTCTTGCTAGGGTTAGTGTTAGCAAATTATCTCAGGTTGAGCCCGTGAGCTCACCTACCCGACAGCGCGTAGCTGGAATATCCTTTTAGGTTACCAGCGTAGGGGAAAAAAAGACAATGTAATTGGTACCTATTATTATGTATTAGCTGTTCTACATCATATTATTCATTATAACGACACGCATTTCACATTACACATCTTTAAAGCAAACTTGAATCGCATTAAGTGAGGAGATGACGTATACAGACGACTTAGTGATTGGCATGGAACCAGTTGACCTCAAAGCCGCCGCCCAACTTGAGACATGAGGTCGAAATCTCAAGTGCGCTGGTACAAAAACCAGCCTATATATCAGTCCAGTACAAATCCTGCTTCGTGTTGTCGAGAAACACTGTAGATGTCAGTCACTTCGAGTATCATAATAATTTTGAGATAGGTTCCTAAAAAAAACGAAAATTCAAATTGTAATCACAGTGAGGTTAGACTTTAGTAAGAGTTGTTTGCATAGAGCAGAGCCCAAGCGGCCTTGGAGCGGCGAACCGACCAATGCTTTTAATTAAAACGCGGGTAGATTGATTGAAGAGAATCAATGAAAGGCAAATAGATTTTCTTTTTTTTCTCTTACGAATAGCGCCAAGAGCATTGTTGATATTCAGATAGAATATCAACCAAAGGAGACATTTCACGACGTGTGACTGACTTCCTGCGACACAAGAGGGGTTCCTTGTTAATTTTGCAGTCTAGTTGTAACGGTACCTATAGCTATCATACAACAGAAAATATTTGAAAGATGATGAAATTGCATTCATTAGTGACATTTTCAAGATAGATTAACTTAGATACAAGTTCCGAAAAATAACATACGAATAAAAAAATGGATTATTTATTTGTTGATTGCTTAGATGGTTGAATGAGCTGAGGGCCCACCTATAGTTAAGTGGTTACCGCAGCCAGACACCTATGACGTAAATGCCGCCCACCCACCTCGAAACTTGAGTTCTACGGTTTTCATTTTTACAGTAAAATGGCTGCCTCACCCTTCAAACCGAAATGCATTACTGCTTCACGGCTACCCGTGCGGACTCACAATAGGTCCTACCACCAGTAATTACGCAAACTATATTTTCGCGGGTTTGATTGTTATTCCTTCACCATGGAAGACAATCGTGAACAATTGTTAAGTACGTATTTCATTAGTAAAATTGGTACCCGCCTGCGGGATTCGAACACCGATACATCGCTTGATACGAATGCACCGGGCGTCTTATCCTTTACCCCACGACGACTTCTATGATGCTCCAATATGTCAAATAGCCTAGTTTTGACGTAACATTTGCCGATATCTAAAATATAAAGCCGAAAAATAGAATGACAACATTTTACATCGGGGATATCTGCGAGCTCTGTTATTACGCTTTCCAACGTAAGGCACTAACTAGGGCTTCGCGACTGAAATAGATTCGGATTCGGTACCGGTACGTGCCCTACAACTCTTCAGAATCAGTTTATTATACGTATAATTTATAACTAAATAGTTGGTCATAAAATCCCAGACATTCCTTTTAAACGTCCATTCACAATTGGTACACTGACCCGCTTGCAAGCTACAGCCGACAGGCGTCAATCGACACACGCAACAAATCTATTTTTAGCCTTTATTACCTTGTGTTTGAGCTGCTTTTAGGGAGAAAATTGCGCAATAGTTTCTTTAAACATGGGGACGGGATGCGGATCATTCGGAATATAAACTGAACTGTCGGGAAAGTTTACAAAATTAATGATAGTTTAAAGCGTGGGGTGCTTTTCAGGATATTATCAAAATACCCCTTCCACTCATATCTGTTCATAAAATATTTATAACTACTGATATCATGCACCCCACGCTTTTTTTTACAATAAAATCATTTTTTCTTGCACTATTTTTAATTCAAATTTATTTTCTATTTTTTAGTTGGATTTTCTATAAAAGCGTATTTTATTAGTTTTTTTTTTAAACTATTATTTATTTTTAATTTTTTAGTTTAATTTCAATTTTTTTTAATATTGAATTTTCATCGATCCTTAATAAGTATACCAAATTTCTAGTTAATTCGACGTTTTAAAGGGGTTGAAAATCATGTTCAAAGATTCCATTACAAACATACGTCTGAAGCTAATAAAAGCGTATTAAAATACTACAATATTAGTCATAATAGCTATGGACTAAGGTTTCAGATACCGAAAAGCACAGCCCTAACCGCCAATTTGGATCTAGAAAATAAAATTTAGTCGATTAAGACTAGGGTCTCCAATTCAGAACGTTCAGAAACTTGGGCATGGCTAAGGTAAAAAGTTGTAGCTAACGTAACGACTGAAAAATTATTTTAAAAATAATATTTAATATTAAAAAATGGACAAAAATGCTCCTTGTATTTTCCGATAGTAATTTGGAATATTCTTGCTAAAGGATATTGTTACGAAACATCACCCCCTACTATATTGCGACGCCAAAACTCTATGTATCAAACCTATTTTATCTCGAATGGCGTGTACGTCAAATCAGGGTCCATCAAACAATAAGGAACCCATTTAGGCAGGCAGTTAAATGTATTTTATCACAGACTTCAATGTACTTTTATTTTATTTTTATTGCTTAGATGGGTGGACGAGCTCACAGCCTACCTGGTGTTAAGTGGTTACTGAAGCCCATAGACATCTACAACGTAAATGCGCCACCCACTAAGGTCCACCCACTTCTAAGGTCTCAAGTATAGTTACAACGGCTGCCCCGCCCTTCAGACCCAAACGCATTACTGCTTAGGTGGGGTGGTGGTACCTACCCGTGCGGACTTACAAGAGGTCCAACCACCAGAAGACTTACCCGATACTTACTAACGGGTCTAATAAGAACGTCCAGCATCTATTACTTGAATAAATTTAGGAATAATTTTTGGGTCCTGGCTGCGTGCGCCGTCGAACCTACCAGTGATCTGTAGTTTGTCAGCAGTAAGACTCCTCAACAGTCGTTTGATGCTGCGTCGCCGCCGCACCCCGCCCGTCTCCTCCGCCCCGCTCATGTCGGCACTATCCTCGCTAATACATCACTCATCTCTCAAACTCACTCTTAATCAATTATAACTTTGGCTATTGGTCATATTTTTTTCGTGCTGTGTTAATTTCTGGAAAAGTTTCTTCGCGATATTGATTGAAGTTGAAGTTTGAAATATTCCGAATGTTAGCTTTCATTATTAAAGGCTAAACGCTTACGGCTCAATCTAATACTTGCTAATACTAGCGACCCGCCCTCGCTTCGCTTCGGAAACTGTAAATTATTATTGATTTCTCCACTATTTAATGGATGTTATTATAAATATAAACCTTCCTCTTCAATCACTCTATCTATTAAAAAAAAAACGCATCAAAATCCGTTGCGTGGTTTTAAAGATTTAAGCATACATAGGGACAGAGAAAGCGACTTTGTTTTATACTATGTAGTGATTACAAATCTGAAGAGTTTGTTTGTTTGAGCGCGCTAATCACAGAAACTACTGTTCCGATTTTTAAAATTCTTTCAGTGTTAGATAGCCCATTTTTTGAGGAAGGCTATATAATATAGACTATATGACATCACGGTAAGACTAATACAAGTGAAACACCAATAAAGAATGTTTCAGAATAAGGATTTAAATAGCTCCTTAACATTCTACAATTCAAAAATATTTTCACTTTCTACGTAAATGAAGCGGGGAGTAAAATTTAGTGTTCGCCAAAATAACTAGCTAGTATAAGTATATTGTTGTCGAAGACTCGCGCATAAGTCGTTTGACGGTTATCGCCGCCGACAGTCACAAAGTACCTACTTAAGCCTTGTTTGAAAAGGGCTAGTTTCCACAGTCGAACACGTTCCGAACGTGATCCAAGTGGTCCTAAGTAATAATGAGTATGAACTCAGCTGAGATGAAAAGTAGTGTTCATCTCGAACTAAATTCATTGAAACTATATTGACGACTAGCTGTGCCAGCAGACATGGTAGTGCCTCAATCGATAATTAAAAGACCTAAACTTTTGTAAAAAATAAACTTGAGACAAAAAAAGAAATACGTCCGACGGGGGACACATCAAAGGGACAACAAAATTGTTATTTTTATTTAATTCCCAGGATTTTCATATTTATCTACCTTTCAAACCTTCTCTGGACTTCCACAAATAATTCAAGACCAAAATTAGTCAAATCAGTCCAGCCGTTCTCGAGTTTTGGCGAGACTAACGAACAGCAATTCATTTTTATATATATAGATAGGTAGATAAAGAGAGCCAAAGATCTCAAATAAAATATATTATTTAAACACTAAAGACATGCTTTAACAGCAAATTACTTTTATCCCGATCATCTTTGTTAGAGAATTGGGCCGGACTAATATATTGTATTGTCATCGGTCCTTGATACGTGATCGAATTTTCAAGTGAATCGGACGTTTTGAAGTTGGCGGTACGTTGAAAGATTCCGTTGTATTAATAGATAGAAGAATTACAGAATAATCCTTGAACCAAAACCGTTGCAATGTATTGCAAACCAATATCCAAATGTATATAACCGAATCCACATGTAAGAAAATATTCTATCAATTCATCTGTACACTGCGCATCAGCAAAAAACTTAACGAATGAAAATTGCCTTGTCGATGCTAAGTCGCATAAAGCTTTGCTGTAAACATTGCTCTCATTCCAGAGCCATTCAGTCGGATAAAACTGAACATTTCCCGTGACTTTCTCCTAGTTTCCTATTGTCACGCTGTCGATGTTACTGCAGAAAGCTAATGTCATGATAATGTCAGAGCTAACGGAAAAAACGTGAGGAATAATGTCACAGTACGAATGAATAAACAACACGGCTTTTATCTTAGTGTGAGTGCGTACAGCACACGCACACGCACAATACACATTTATATATATTTTTACTTCTATTTTATTTCATGATAGTTGCCGATATGTATTTAACAAGTTTCCCATACGGAGCAAACCAGCCTGACATACGTTATTTTTTAATTGTTTACTCTTCACTCACGTAGAAGATGAAATAATTTCAAACGAGGAGCTCACCCGATGGTGATGATGGTAGGTAAAACATGAAGTTTTAAGTGCGTAATTGTGTTTCATTAGAAAAAATTGTAACTGCCTGTTTTTTTTTAATCCTACCTATACTGAATATGCTGATAGCCTTGAGGGGCCATTTCATGGTTGTCCTAGCGTGTAGGTGAGCTCTCGGGGCTCAAACCGGAGTGTTGCTAACACTGGCCCTAGCAAGAGCAGTGCTTCGCAGAATCTACCACCGGATCGGAAACGCGACCCATTGAGAAGATCCGGCGAGAAAATCAGTCGGCTAACTGCCTGTGGGATTCGAACGCCGACACAGTGGCATCGCTCTAGGTATACCAGTGCAAGGCAGCCTTATCTTTTAACCCACGTTGACTACATATTCCACGCCATTACATATCTATACTTTATTTAAACTACTAGATAACGTTCAATAAAAACCCTCAGTATGTAGTTCTTAAATCTTCTTCTAGTTCTTAAATTTACATTTAAAATACATGACTACACCTCGTCGAAGGTGAAAAACCGGCCAAATTCGCATTTTCATGGTCTCTGCCTCCTCGCTCGCGGGACGTTAGCGATCTTCGTTGACATTTTTAAATGAAATCAGGTCACTAAGCTCCCGCCCCCAAATATACCGCAGGCAACGCACGCTTCGGAGAAGATCAGACCTTTACACTTCAATGACTAACACAGTCTTTCGAGATTAATTATTCAACAGTGGATGCTTTTCAGGGCTTATACATCTATATATATAAAAATGAATTGCTGTTCGTTAGTCTTGCTAAAACTCGAAAACGGCTGGACCGATTTGGCTAGTTTTGGTCTTGAATTATTTGTGGAAGTCCAGAGAAGGTTTAAAAGGTAGATAAATATGAAAATGCTCGGAAATAAATAAAAATAACAATTTTGTTTTTCCTTTGATGTGTCCCCCGTCAGACGGATTCCCTTTGTTTGTTTTAAGTTTATTTTATACAAAAGCTTAGGTCTTTTATTTACCGATTGAGGCACTACAAAGTCTGCGCGGGTTAGCTGGTTATATTATAATTTTAAGAATAGGATAGACTTTTGTATTTTTTACTTTCACTTTGTTATTGTAAACTACAAAACGTGTGTTCACAAGTGCTCACGTCAGATAGAAATATTGATATAGTAAATAATTTAAAAAAATTCCAAATTTATCATACGCATACATACCACTCTATTAACGCAACACAAATGATTTTCTCTTTAAAATAATAAACAAGAGAAAAATGAGGTTTAAAAGATTTAAATTTTCCGCTAAAATTCGCGTGTTTTTGTCTAATGCTAATGACGTCAGAATTAACACTCATATTGAACATTGTAACTATACTGAGACCTTAGAACTGATATCTCAAGTTGAGTGGCGGCATTTACGTTGTCGATGCCTATGGGCTCCGGTAACAACTTAACACCAGGTGTGCTGTGAGCTCGTCCACCCATCTAAGCTATAAAAAATAAAAATACCAAGTATTTTTTTATAAAATATAGAATAATACAAAAGAATCAAAGCACTAAACAAAAAATAGTACTCTGTAATAGTCTGTACCTCTTTTGTTAAATTAGCCCATTTAAACTCTTCTAGCTCTGTGTTGAATTGAAAAATAATTATATCGTTATGTCTGGTTGCAAAAGCGGAACTACGTCGGCCTAACTGGGGACAGCGCAGCGGGACAGAATGCCCGGGACTGTCCCGCCCAAATCAGGACGTATGGTCACATTAAGTATAGATGTGGCACGATATTTTGTTTACACGAAGGGTTGATTAGTGCCTGTAAAAACAATTAACTAAATCACAATTTAGTTTATATTACTTTTTATTCGCTTCTTAGTTCTGTTTTAGTTTTACTTGCTTTTTAAAAGTGAAACGGTCGTCCCATGAACGTGCTAAATAAAATCGTTATTTTTTATCAAGTCATCCGTCATCACGAAAACTGTATGGTTTGAAAAGTTAATACAGAATTAAAATAATAAATACGACATTAAACAGTGAAAGTAAAAGTAACGACTCGTGAAAACCGAATAAAATACTGTTTTTATTATTATTATTATTTTAAAATATATTACCAATAAATAGAACATTTCAAGGCTTAAAGTTTTTCATTTATGTAAATATGTTCTCGGAGGGAATCAGTTTCCGATTGTGGACTGGAGCCACACATAATGATAAGACCGTTGGTTATCAGATAGTAATATCATTTATAAAGTGCAACCTGCAGTAAAGGTCGAAACTCAATCATAAAATAAATATTCATATCGTTATTCAATGTTTGGGAGGTCTGATTGTAGTGGATTGAATACCTTACGACATCCGCGGGTAGGGATGGGGTGGTGCTATTGTGTATTCCTGCTTCTCTGGCAAAGCCCAGTCTAGGACAGAAGTGATACAACACGAGTCAGATGTTGATTTCACGTCGCGACATGGTAATGTCATTCGCATTGTGATACCTATAGGCTCCTAGAATCTCTTACCATTGGACGAAGACTGCACTTTATTTATTTATTAATTACATAAATGGGTGGACGAGCTCACAGTCCACCTGGTGTTAAGTGGTTACTGGAGCCCATAGACATCTACAACGTAAATGCGCCACCCACCATGAGATATAAGTTCTAAGATCTCAGTATAGTTACAACGGCTGCCCTACCCTTCAGATCAAAACGCATTACTGCTTCACAGCAGGAACAGGCAGGGCGGTGGTTCCTACCCGCGCGGACTCACAAGAGGTCCTACCACCAGTAGTAAAACACTAAATTTTTTTTTTTATTATATAATTCCGCAGATGTCCCGCTTCGACAAAAAAAAAGGTCACGTTATCTATAGTATGTACTACGTCCTAGTACGACCCCTAGTGCCGATGACACGTCCGACAAAGCCCTTTGATCTCACACCGGCTGCTCCCTTCCTAACGGCTACTGAGGCTGTTCCGGTCAATGAACCCGCTACCTATGATATTATAATTATGGTGACCAATAGATGTATTTTGTTTTACAGTCTTTCATTGCAAAAAATGCAAGAAGCTAACACGAACAATAAAGTAGTCGTTATTTTTTTATTGCTTAGATGAGTGGACGAGCTCACAGCTCACCTGGTGTTAAGTGGTTACTGGAGCCCATAGACATCTACAACGTAAATGCCGCCACCCACCTTGAGATATAAGTTATAAGATCTCAATATAGTTACAACGGCTGCCCTACCCTTCAAACCGAAACGCGTTACTGCTTCACGGCAGAAATAGTCAGGGCGGTAGTACCTACCCGCGCGGACTCACAAGAGGTCCTACCACTAGTAATTACGCAAATTATAATTTTGCGGGTTTGATTTTTATTACACGATGTTATTCCTTCACCGTGGAAGTCAATCGTGAACGTTTGTTGAGTACGCATTTCATTAGAAAAATTGGTACCCGCCTGAGATTCGAACACCGGCGCATCGCTCAACAAGAATGCACCGGACGTCTTATCCTTTAGGCCACGACGACGACCATTGTTAAATTATGAAACCTGCTGGATTTGGTAGCAATACAACCAGACGCTAAAACCACTTCTATATTTTTGCCACCGGGTTCGTTGGATTTGACAGCTGGTATTTGAGATTTCAAGTGATTACTTCATACCCAAAGATTACAAATGTCTCAAGTTTGGAGCGACTGCCATTTACTTTGTGTTGTCTATGGCCTTCACTAACACTACAAGAACAAGCGGCCGTGAGAATGTTTGTCTATTCCACGATCTTGAATTAAGAAAGGCCATTCCTCCAAAGTCAAGATCGTCACTCATAATTTAATAAAAAAAAAACAACATTACAAATCATGACACGGCAAAATTCTATTAAATTTTTTTTTAAATATATTTCACACTAAAATTATAAATCATCTCAGATTGTAATTTACGACGTAAAAAGAAACTACTTTATAATTTTTCGGACAATATTTATCAGCAGTTTATTATAATATCAACCTTTGTACGCTCGCGATAGAAAGTGTTTAAGTAATGCTTCATTTTTATTATAAAACAGAGAATTTGTTGTAGAATGCATTCATAAGAAAAGTGTTATATAGTTTCGGATTTAGTGCGTTTATCGTGGTCATCGTTTTGTCGATTACAACACGTTTACGGTTGAAGGCGTTTTAATGACTACAATCCATAAAATAATGTTTGATATATCGAGGGGTAAAAGGCTATTCGGTTTAAGCGATATTTCGCTTAATAAGCGACATTTATCTTTATAATACGCACTCCACCAAGCGACAAAACGGGATCGATGGAGACAGCTGGTTGACGGAATCGGACGGAGTCACGATCCTCAGCAGATCTTTATAATTAAAGGTCCGTTTTAATTGGTATTTTTATCAACAATTCTAGTTTTTAATTGAACTCCAATTAAGTTTACTCCATTTAAATAGCTGAAGAAGTTGTTTTGTTATGATATTATTTCAAAATTTTAAACTTTAAATGGCTGTCCTGTTCAGTTGCCAAAATGTCGCTTAAACCGAATAAACTTTCACCACACGACATTATGATTACGCGTGTGTTCCATCTAACTTTCAAACTAATACTTGGGCTTGAGAAAGCACATATATCATAGTCGGTACTAACTATGAAGGACACACCAGCGCACCAGCGCGTCTAGTACCATAGAGCCTGACGTCAAGAAGCGTTTGTTTACCATATGCAGTTACAGATTTCTCGAATACTTCGGAAACATTGACCGAAATGGTAAAAAATGCCATAAAGAACGTAAAAAACTGGTAAAAAGCTACAGAAACCAACCCAGGGGAGGCAGTCCCGTTGGCCGGAATAATCATACAGTCGAGGTTAGACCGCAGACATTCCATTTCAATAGGAAACCAGCCTATGGTAATCCTTCTATGTAGAAGTATTGAGAACAGCCAGGAAACGAGTAAGGAGAAAATTACAATAAATAATATTTTAAAAAAACTAACAAAATACGCTTTTATAGAAAATCCTACTTAAAAAATAGAAAATAAATTTTAATTAAAAATAGTGTAAGAAAAAATTATATTTTTATTGAAATTTATTATATTTTCTATTTTTTAGTTGGATTTTCTATAAAACGCGTATTTTGTTAGTTTTTTTTAAACTATTATTTATTTATCATTTTTTAGTTGAATTTCAATTTTTTCAATATTTTTTAAAATATTGAATTGTCATCGGTCCTTAATAAGTATACCAAATTTCGAGTTAATCCGACGTTTTGAAGGGGGTCAAAATCATGTTCAAAGATTCCGTTACAAACCTACATACATACGTCTGAAGCTAATAAAAGCGTATTAAATATTATATAATATTCATTAACGAAACACTTTTCGTGGTGAGTGCACACGCCGACCCGCGAACAGACGAGCCTGGCGTTCGGCCAACAAATGTTTAATTTGTTGCCGCGCTGCATTATACACGGCGTGGATCTAATCACATATATTAACTGATCTATATCACCGCTTCAGTTGGGAGTGGCGCTAAAATATTTACAGTAATAACTAAGTCCGGCTTCGTATACATTCAGGAAATTCTTTTTCGAACACGTATTTCAGAGAAATCTTTTCATCTCATTACATTTCGTTTCTCTGCTAGTTTCAATAGTTTTGTCTTGTTCACATACGAAGTAAGACACAATGAAAGAGAGAGATGAAAAGCGACTGACAGATTTCTTTTAAATCATCCCCACCTTTGTTAAAGCCATAATTTAAATTGAGGCTTTTAAGTATTAAATCTGTTTTGTATTATAATAATTGGGAAAAGAAATCCTGACCTTCGTCGCTAAATTATTAAAAAAAAAAACAACAATTAAAAAACATGTTTTCAAAATCAAGTTCAAGTTATTACATGTACTCGTGGCATTTCAACTAGTCCTGAAAAGTCCTTAATGTGGGGCAAGCCGTGATTTGGCTTTCCGTGCCTGAGTGCTGATGTCCATGGTCGTTCGAGACTACATTTGATCCGATACGCTATATATTTCTGCCTTCGATAGCAATAAAGTACGCCAGGTTTGAGCCCCGTGAGCTCACCCACTCGCCCGGTTACGCTGACATAACCTCTCAAGGCTTAGATAAGAAGCAAGCTTAGATAAGAAATTATTATGGCAATAAAATTGCCGATTTCCGAATATTAAAATAAAATGTTTTTGTAATGATTTAATGAAATGTTTGGCACATTGGCTTCAGTATCATGATACCGCAGTGTAAGCAAGTTGTATTGCAGATCGTTTGTCTAAATAGGGGTTGAAATATCAATCAAGTAGAATTCAAGTCAATAATACAGTAGACAGTGAAGTGTTTGGGGCGCGGGTGGAGCCTGGCGCTTCGCCAGCTGGTCAAGGTCGAGCGTAAAGCTACGGACACACGATACAACCGAAGGCGTTACGTGGCGTGATACGAGCAAGGTCGCCGTGTTTTTTTTATGATTGAAGTGTTTACCAGGACAGGAGAGCGAGAAAGGCTCAGCCAGGTGGGGTTGGATTTGCTAACAGCTACCCGAGCGCCTCCGAAGAAGACCTAGCAACTCAAGAGCAACTGCTTCGCGAATGAATCTACTGCCGGATCAGAATCGCGACCCGCTGAGAAGACCCGGCGAGAAACTCAGCGGGCTGATGCATGGGGGTCGCCGTGTTGCTACACAATGCCTTGCACCGACAAGTGATCGCCCAAAGAAATATGAAAATATGCATTAAATTATCGAGAAAAAAACCTTAAAATGAACCTTAACTGACATAGCTTTTTTTTACCGATTTAAACATTTTTTTTTTCGATAATATCCTCGTTACGTTTGTTTTTGGTAATATCTCCATCAAATATCAACTAAGATCGTTGTTTTTATCATTATTCTATAACTATAAATTTTAACTAACAGTGCCTAAATAATTTAGAAGCCATTGAAATATTATAACCAAAAAAATAAAAATGTATCATATTTATTTTTTATTGCTCAAATCAGTGGACGAGCTGGGCAGCTCTGGCCTTAAATGATTACTGGAGCCCATGGACATCTACAACGTAACTTCCGCCATTCGGTTTGAGACATGAGCTCTAAAATCTCAGTTTTACAGTACAACGGCTGCCCTATCCTTCAAGCCGAAACGCATTAATAATGTTACGTATATTTTCATATTTTTCGCGCGGTCACTTATCGGTGGAAAGCGCTGTATAGTTAATTATTGCACATGACAGAACATGATTAATGAAAAAAAAAGAAACCGTTACACCTATAAGAGTATTATTTTTCCATTGTACTAGATGGACGAACGAAATCACTGCTCAAGTGGTGCTAAGTGGGTACACAAGTCCATAAACACAACCTGATCTTGACTAATCTCAATTAAAATCAAAATGTTTTTATTCAAGTTTGACATCTATACTTCTACATCTATACTAATATATAAATCGACAGTGGTTTTTACGGATGTTCCGTTATAACTACAGAACTATGCATCCGATTGACTTCTATACTAATATATAAATCTACAGTGGTTTTTACGGAGGTTCCGTTATAACTACTGAACCATGCATCCGATTGACTTGAAACTTGGTATCCATGTAGCAAATACATGTACTTAATGGATAGGCTAATGTTTATATGAGTGTTGGGTTCCCTAATAATAATGACAACAAATAATAATGTTAATTTTAAACGCCCAGCGAAGCGGGCAAGAACGGCTAGTTTGCTAACAATTTTTCCCGATTTCAGCATTGATTGCATATGAACTGCCTCACCCTTCAAATCGGGTCACAAAGCTGCTGCAGGTCAGAAATAGGCAAGGTTGTACTTATTATTGACAGTATCAGTGCCAAACAACATCACAGAGAACTATGACCGCTATTCCAAGTTTTCACGGTAGGCAGCGGCTTGGCTCTGCCCCTGGCATTGCTGAAGTCCATAGGCGACAGTAACCACTCACCATCAGGTGGGCCGTATGCTCGTCTGCCTACAAGGGCAATAAAAAAAAAATCATGGCAAGAACCACCCAGTCTTCATAGCGCTGGATCCTAGTCTTCGAGAACCGGAACCGTTCGCTTCGGGACCAGTGCGTGTTCCCGATCTGAGAAACGTACGTCAGACCGTAAAGACCATTAACTAAGAGCTCGTGTGTACACGTGCTTAGAGAACGAACGAATTTGTGTTTTATTTACGAAACAAAACAGACGTTTTGTAATGTAAAAGAATTCACGTAATGGGCGCTCGTTAGAGCGTCTGATCGAAAATTCTCTTTCAATTTAATTCTGTATTTTCAAAATAAAAATGCAGTTAAATCTAAATTCACTTAAACGTTTACCGAATTGAATTAAATCGTTCTTTTGTTTACGTCAACACTTATGTGGATGGGATTATTAATGCGAAACTGGACCGCTATTGACAAACAATAAACTTAATGTATATTAGTATCGAAGATTCAGATTATAAGATGGAATCTATAACCGTAATTAAAACTACTAGTGATCCCCTGGTAGTCGAAATTCGATTATAATTATTTGAAATTATAAGTTTTTACACTATTATGATTCTATTGTCAAAGATTATTATACTTCTATAATCACAGATTTCGCCAAAACTACACTATAGACAAATATTAATACAGACAAACAATATTTAATCTATTCTCAATTTGATCACAGACTATAAGCAATAAGAAAAGTTTGACAATTAACAAATAGTATGCATGCGCGTGTTTGTCAAATACATGGTAGTGTTTGTAATGTTTTATTTTTTATTGATTTAATCTATTTTTTATTCATAGTTTTAAAAAATATTAAGATTCTGCACTCCTTCTCTATATTCTCTATAAGTGTGGGAAATTTCATGCATCTCCTTCCGCACAATTTTTTCATAAAAACGGGTACAAAGTTTTTGCTTCTCGTATTAATATCTTATACCTTTAAACGAGCAATTCTTGTATATATATATATATATATATATATATAATCTAAATCTCGGAAACGGTTCCAAAGATTTTCATAAAATTTAGTATACAGGGGATTTCGGGAGCGATAAATCGATCTAGCTACGACTTATTTTCAGAAAATGTTGTATTATTCGTGTTTTCAATAATCAACTCTTCCCGACATCTATTGGCGAATAATAATACTATTTTTCTTAATTGAGGGCAACTAACCGCTTTAAAGACGCAACAAGATGGCGTTATAAAAAAAAAACGAGCAAAGCTCGGTCATCTTCTAATATAAATTAACTCTTAAAAATTAGGCCGTCAAATTGACTTTCGATCAAGTTGATAGGTCCCGGATAAGTAACTACGAGTATACTAGTGAAATAATGTGATTGACAGGTCGTAGTGTCGATTTATCATCTGCGGCACCAGTGTTCCAACACGTCCGCATCACTCAACGAATCGCACTAGTCATTATCGGTATCAGTTTTTTTAAATATATATACACGAAGACATCTCTATCGTTTTTTCAGTGAATAAACTTGAACTAAATGCAGTGGACAGTTGCCAACATGAGTCACGCAGGGTTCCCTCTGTACGTGACTCATCCCGTGTCAGGGTTGAATACGTTTTATTGATGACCGTAATCTTGAAATTCTAATTATATGTCAAGTGTCGTTTTACGTGTTTTGGACAAGAATGTCGGTCGACGCGAAGATCGCCGGCGCCGCCCTCCTGGGGGTCAGGTGTTGAAGACTCAATGACAACGAATTATACTTACAAAAATAATTAAAAGGCTCTTCATTCAAACAGATTCAAATGGTTGTGCGAGTCAGGACGATAGTACTAACGCATGCCAGCTAAAAATAAGCCCCACCATAAGAAATATGGTGTTTACATCAATTTCGACTTAAAGAGTGTTTGCCTTGTAAGTTGAATAACATTTATTCTTAAGCAAGAATCGATTTCTGCGCGTTTACTTCTCATTATACGTTGCATAGACTCTAAATCGATGCATACGATGTATAGATTAATTCGGAAGAATATCTTTAGAGCATCAATTTTTTTTTAAACAAATAGATACATAGATACAACAAATAGATAGATTACAAATTTTAAAACATTGCAAGTCTTTTTTAAGCTATTGCATAGCTTTTAGCGCGGGCCTTGAGCGCGGCGACCGAATCATGAAATTCCGTAACGAAAAAACCTTACACCCCTCACTCCGCCTACTATGTAGCTCGCGTTCAACACATTCACACGTTGCGCTTGTGTAGTGTTTGTGAATAAGCGCGTGGCGTGACGTCACACTGCATGCGCATCATGAAAAGTCTGCCCATCTCTCTCTCGCGCGGCTTAGCTTATGAGTGTGAAGGGGACAGTTAAGGTTTTGCCTTTATTAAGGTTTAATATAGCGTGGTCTTGTTTTATTATTGTTTTAATATTAAATTATCATTGTCTAATTATAATTTCATAAGTTGATAAAAAATGCTATGCAATAGCTTTACCACGGCAGTTCCCGAGTGCCACACGTTTTTTTTTTTGTTGTTGTTTTATTTGGGTATACAAATTACTAACGCAGCTCACCGCATCTCCAAGGTTTTAAACCTTTACACAACAAATGACTGACTGAATTGCCCTAAATTATTTAACCGTTCATCACCTCGAGCTCGGCGATCGACAGGAAGCCGAGCTTCATATATTTCGGTAGGGTTACGATCGGAAATTTGTTGTTCCATACGTCTATAAGATTTTATTGTAATTTGTCATGAGGGCCATTCAAAAGGAATCCGAAAACAAAAAAATAGTGCGCATGAAAGAAGTCTTGTGGTAGGACCTCTTGTGAGTCCGCACAGGTAGGTACCACCACCCCGCCTATTTCTGCCACGAAGCAGTAATGCGTTTCGGTTTGAAGGGCGGTGTAGCCGTTGTACTGTAAAAACTGAGACCTTACAACTCTTGTTTCGAGGTAGATGGCGGCATTTACTTTATAAATGTCTATGGGCTCCGGTTACCACTAAAAATCGAGTGGGCCGTCCACCCATCTAAGGTATAACAAAGTGAAACTTCTTTTGCGGTGTGTAGTATTGTGGTTTTCTTTCTTTTTTCGGATTTCACAGAGCCGTACAAAGCGGAGATTAGGGAATGGTGTGTATTAAAGAAACGACTTTTTCCTTTCCCTCTCTCCACGGTCCAGTGGTTCGCGAGACGCTCTATTATCTCACTCTCGCTCGTCCTAAATTGTATCTTTTCTCTCTAGCCGTAACGAATCTGTCGCGAGTTAAATTTTGCTCTCAACGGGCCTAAAGAAGTTTTAATTAGAAAAAAAACGAGTCTAGGAATCAAATTAATCGAAAGGAACAAATACAAATCACAATCGTAACACCACAAGACGGAAAGGTCAAAAGAAATATTTACGAGTTACACAAATACCGGCGATCGTGGGTCGCACAGATGCGCGGCGTCGGATAAGGCACGTATTGAGGAGGAACTTCAATTAATTATAAAAGGGTCACGTGGGGGTTAAACTTATAAAAGCATAGTTAAAAGCCACGATGGTTGAATGTGTAAAAAGTTTTACCTATTTACGTTTTCTTAAAACTTGACTTGAAACAGTTTTTCATTGAAAAACATTTAAAATGATTTAAGTGCCTAAAACAGATGCCTAATTAATAAAATAATTTATAAAATTTCATATTCAAGCTGCATGTTTCCAACTACATAGAGAATGCCAACAGAATGACGATCAAATCTAATTGCCGGTTTCTTAGATTCAGAAAGAGTACCCTATCAGAATGACTAGTTTTGATTGAACCAAAGCAAATTATATTGAAACATTTCACTATTTATTTAATTTTCCATTCGTAAGGCACATAAGCAAAGCCAGAGCCCAATAAAGTCTCTGTCGTAATAGTAACAAGAAACATAAATCTTATTTTTATCAAATAACTAGCTGACCCGGAAGACTTTGTAGTGCCTCGATCGATAAATACAAGACCTAAACTTTTGTATAAAATAAACTTAAAACAAACAAAAGGAATCCGTCCGGCGGGGGACACAACAAAAGAAAAACAAAATTATTATTTTTATTTAATTCCAAGCATTTTCATATTTATCTACCTTTTAAACCTTCTCTGGACTTCCACAAATAATTCAAGACCAAAACTAGCCAAATCGATCCAGTCGTTCTCGAGTTTGAGCGAGACTAACGAACAGCAATTAATTTTTATATATGTAAAGATAGTGAATATAGATAGTAAATATAGATAAAGTTTGTATTATGTATGTATATATGTATGTGTGTATGTATGTATCTGTATATGTGATTGTCTATATATGTATTTATATACTTTTTTGTGTATGTATTTGTACTTAATATAAATTTCATTGCACCTATCACTATTTACTCTGCACTACCTTTGGTTGACTGGTAGAGAATGCCTTAGGCATTAAGTCCGCCAGTGTAAATTTTACATAAAGTGTAATAAAGAAATAAATAAAGTTTCAAGCCATGACCTCCCAAACTATCGTCCCAAATGCGGCTCCAGTCGGAACTAAAATAGTGAATATTTGTGGACGCGCGCCTTCAGCCGGATGCGCTTCGAACGTACTTGTGTAACGGCGATTCAATTATTTTCTACTACTCGACTGTTTGATAACGTTTTCATGAGTCTGTCTCGTTTAAAATTTGATCTTTTTGAAGATTTTTTATTTATTGCTTAGATCAGTGGACGAGCTCACAGCCCATCTGGCGTTAAGTCATTACTGGAGCCGATTGACATCTACAACGTAAATGCGCCACCCACCTTGAGATATAAGTTCTAAGGTCTCAGTATAGTTACAATGGCTGCCCCGCCCATCAAACCGAACCACATTACTGCTTCACGGCAGAAATAGGCAGGATGGTGATACCTACCCGTGCGGACTCACAACAGTTCCTACCACCAGTTAAGATTAGGGCGGTAGACTTTCAAAAGTCGTTCATGCTCTGAATTGTTTTTAAATAGCAACATAGTTCAGCATAATACATTGAAGTAAAGAATATTTATAACATTGTACGCGTTGGAATATATTACCATATTTATTTTGATTAGTGGAAGTCGTCGCGGCCTAAAGGATAAGGCAAGAACATCGGGTTCGACACCCGCAGGCAGGTAACAATTTAATTTTCCAAGGAAAATACACGATACAATTCCACAATGAAGGAATAATATTGTGTATCAAAACATGTCATCTTGGATCCTCCCGATCCACTAACGGTGCTTTTAGCTACCCCAAGCACCTGCCATTGTTCTAGTCGAACCCGTCGCTTGCCTAGAAGGGCTCGCCGAGTAAATTAACCCACAGACACAGTCCACTGAGTTTCTCGCCGGATCTTCTCAGTGGGTCGCGTTTCCGATCCGGTGGTAGATTCTGCGAAGCACGGCTCTTGCTAGGGTTCGTGTTAGCAACGTCGTCAGGTTTGAGCCCCGTCAGCTCACCTACTAGCCCGGCGACGTTGACATGGTCTCACTAGACGATCAGCTTAAGCAGGAAAAAAATTTAAAAATAAAACTCGTAAAATTTATGCGTATTTACTGGTGCAGGACGTCGTATAAGCCCGCACCGGTAGGTACCGCCATCCGGCCTATCTCCGCCACGAAGCAGTAATGCGTTAAGTTTTGAAGGAAGACACAGCCGTCATAAAAATAAAAAAATCGGCCGTGTGTGATTCCGATATAGCAGAATGTAAGTCATGATCACTTGTCAACATTGCGATAACTATTAAAAAAATACAAAAATATATTGCTTGAACATGTAACTTCTTTATTGGGAGACCCGCGTAGTATCGCTACCACGATATAATACCACGAGCGGCATTAACTATAGCAGAATAATTTAACAATATTTTATTAGCTCGATATGTATGTATGTATGTATGTATATAAAGGAATATTTGAATGATATTTTCACCGACTGTGCCGATACGAAGACGTCCAATTAATTTGAAACTTTGCGCAAGGACCAAAGACAGATCACAGTTTAAAAAATTTTAAACTTCGCTCTAATACCGTGACTAATATTAAAGGGATATAAAGATGAGAATATGAATTGTTAAATTGGTTGAGTATTTAAGCGTTTTTTCTGAGTTTTTAAACTAAATACATATGAGTGTATTTCACGTATCTTCTTATTGACAGCTGACCAGAACGTTGTCGTTAATAGCCTCTGATCGACAATGCAATTGGGTCTTTGAAAACCAAATAAATAGAAGCGGTTTCGCAGCAGATTATCGTCGGGAACATTCCGCGTTCGCTAATATGACATGATATACATACATTAAAATTTGGCAGAGTTCGCCTAAAACAGTTCCAGTCTAAAACACATTGTTGGCGTTTTGACGTATTAACCACACGTCACTTCCTGTGTTAACCGGAAACGCACTTGCATTACTTTAGATTGTTTATCCCAATTAATAGAAACTGACCTTAATTTATGGTTACACAATCCCTATGTGTGCTACACGCTGTACCTAAGCCTGTAGGCATTTTGACATACATGTAGGGGATAATGATTTCGTCCTTGTGTTCCGCTGCAAAACTACAAATATTTTCATCAAAATATTTCCTTTAAAACAAGTTTTTGTGTACAAAGTTAGAGGACCGAATTTATTTATTTCTGTGTTCTGTTTGTGTGTGTGTCTGTGTGTGTATTTCTGCGTGCGTGTGCGTGTTACGGCTCCAAACACGAATCTATTTATGAGTTTCCGTGCGCATGCCATTTGCTAACGCAAAGATTAGCTACAGTGCAAGTCGTAGGCGGATCGATTATTTGTTTTTCGATTCAGTAGTCTAAGCTCTCAGCCTGAATAAAGTATGATCAACTCATAGTTATGATGTAACAAAATAAAGATTAGAGTTTAATTATTATTCTTTTTTTTTACACTGTGGTCGATAGCTGCCTATGTTTTCGATATAAACAAATTTATGACACCGCTGATTCAGTTTCAAAATATGTGCTTAAAAAAATGAGCCTGAGGCTAATACTTTTTTTAATCTAGTAATATTTAGAAGTTTAAGACTTCTTTAAAGTAAGCCAAAGTAATTGTATTAAACAAAGAAGTGGTTGTTTAAGGATTAAGGATTAAAAACAAGTTTCAAATTTTATCATATTCTAATATTTTTACAATCTAAAAGCTCACACTTCGCGTGGTCAAGCAAATGATCCATGCGATTGCAACATCCAAGAAGACAGCATACATTAACGTTTCATGAGCCCTCTACGTTATTATTCTTTGGACATTAATCATAGAGCAACGCGCGAATGACTCGTTACAGAAGCTTGTGCAGTCCCCTTTGTTTTACGATCTTCCGTCCACTCATTTACACAGTTTTTCATGGGTAAAGAATTTTTAATGCCAATCCGACCAGGAACGTATGAGGATGATTAAGAGCAGGTACTTAATTTCTTAAAGCTAGTCAATTAAAACACCACACATCCATCTAATCAGACAAAGCTCAAGTTATCACAATATCACATGACTTAAAATGAGGAAGTTCAATAGCTTGTCTGAATTCGATGACGATTACTGGTGGTAGGACCTCTTGTGAGGCCGCGCTGGTAGATACCACCACTCTGCCTACTTCTGCGTGAAGCAGTAATACGTTTCGGTTTGAAGGGTGGGGCAGCCGTTGTAACTATACTTGAGACCTTAGAACTTATATCTCAAGGTGGGTGGCGCATTTACGTTGTAGATGTCTATAGGGTCCAGTAACCACTTAACACCAAGTGGGCTGTAAGCTCGTCCACTCATCTAAGCAATAAAAAAAAAATTACCTATGTTTTTGAATGTAATTGCTAAAAGACACAAGTTACTTGCGTCTTCTTGCTCTTATCCCACATTATAAGGGATCGCCCCAGCGTTTCCTGTTATCATGGTGTATACGGATTTGGCAAAGCTGTACAACCAGTCACCCGTCTTGACTTCTTGATTTTTCCGTCCCGTCTTGATTTTTCTTCTGTTCCATTACAATATTGATAGTGACCTCACACTATTTTAAAACAAACTAATCATAAATAGATCGTGTATTTCATGATCATAGATATTTAAACAAACCGTACTTTACACAATAAATCTTGTCTCAGTGCATCTCTCAACGCGATTAAATAATGAAATTACATGTTTTTCTCCTCAAATTCTTGGTGAGTGCATTAACTATACATTTAAGTACGTCATGCGTCGTGTTGATACAGATAGGCGTCTGTTTGATGATTTTAAAACGATTTTTACTGTTCGCGAATGACGTAAATCTTACCTATCTGTTCCGTAACATCCACACGTTTGCAGAAGCGCGTTTGCGCGTTGTGGATATTTAAAAAAAATTATTAATTCCAGGTAGAATTTCTAGACCCGGAAGACTTCGTAGTGCCTCATTCCATATATAAAAGACCTAAGCTTTTGTATAAAATAAACTTAAAACAAACAAAAGGAATCCGTCCGACGGGGGACACATCAAAGGAAAAACAAAATTGTTATTTTTATTTAATTCCGAGCATTTTCGTATTTATCTACCTTTTAAACCTTCTCTGGACCACAAATAATTCAAGACCAAAATTAGCCAAATCGGTCCAGCCGTTCTCGAGTTTTAGCGAGACTAACGAACAGCAATTAATTTTTATATAATATGTTGTTTGTTCCCTCTAGCTTCAAATAAAACACCGGGTATGATTTATGAAATATTTACGTGTTTGGAAAGTTGTCGTCGCCCGCATGGTTGAAGACCGGAGTTGTTGGGAGACCATGGCCGGGTTTGTCGGGCTGATAAGCACGAAAGGAAGAGGATTCCTGATGGACTGCTCAGGCACAACGAAGCTTAGGTCCCGTAGGGTCTAGGCTTAGAGGGTGTCAGTCCGGTGGTGAGGCGACGCAAGGTGACTCCCGAGACGAAATCACTCGGGATCTTCCCGGGGATGAAACCCCGTTCTATCACCAGGACGGATACCGGCGAAGGCGGACTATCGGCGCGCACTATGCGGTACGGTAAGGTTTCGTTTGGCCAGAGTGGTGGACCCTCGATGGCGTATAGTCGATAGTCGGTTCTGAGGGGCGGGCGCCCGAGTCAGACATAGCCACTTGGACATACTGGATTGGACTGGCTACACCCTTGGACCGGGTGTCCGTACACGGATCTCCCAACTTTAAAACATAAAATAAAAAGGTGGAACCAAGAGACCCAACTCATCATTGATTAATTGTAATAAAGAGCCCACTGAGTTTCTCGCCGGATCTTCTCAGTGGGTCGCGTTTCCGATCCGGTGGTCGATTCTGCGAAGCACGGCTCTTGCTAGGGTTCATGTTAGCAACGTCGTCAGGTTTGAGCCCCGTGAGCTCATCTACTAGTTAAGGTTACGCTGAAATAGCCTCTCAAGGCTATCAGCTTAGGGAGAAAAAAATAATAATAATAAAAGGCAATACGCAATACTGCATAAACGGAAAGCTCAGATCTTTACTATAAATTTTAGGTATCTTAAATAGTCCATTTCGCATTATATTTGTTCTTTATCATTTTAGGGACTTGTGTTCCCTGTTTTATCTCTTTTTTTGTTTTTAATTGCCAAATTAATAATGGTAAATTATATTGATTCATTTACTTACGTAAGTTATTTATTTAGTCCCTGAAATCTATGGAGATTTAAACTCAACAGTGTGAGGGCCTGATGTGCTGACCCCGCCCTTGGTAGAACAATAACAATGACAGCGAATGAAATAACTTAAATTAACTTAAATTCCAACATCAAATTCTAATTCAATATAAATTTATATGAGAAGTAACACAGCCAAAGAAAATACAAACTTTGACGAAAGCTGAAATTCCTTACAACAAATTTTCCTAAATATCCAAGAAGCGAGACCATGAAAAGCCGGGAATTCGTAAAACATTTACCCTTGACCGACCCTCTCAGTCGAAAGGCAATTACCAAAACATGTCAACATCACTTTTGATGTGGCGCAGTCTATAAGAAGACAGTCGGACAAGTCTACTAAACGGTGAGTTAGTATAAAATGTTTTCTCGTGTGCCGGAATCATCAGATTTAATAGTGTTTTTCTCACAAGCTCATCGCATAATAACTAAGAAGGGCAATGGCACACATGTACTCGAAGCTCATGTTCTATGCTTGTCGAACTAAAGATCCAATATATATTAATGAGGGACTCCCAAGGGTATGTCAGACATATTTTTGGCACTTAAAAGAAAAAATCGAAATTCTAAAAACGAAATCGGTATCAAACACTGTTTATTTTCCTTCAACTTAGCGTAGAGCGTTACTACTTAGTGTAGCATTGTTATTTAGAATAATATTCAATTTAATAAAATAAAACAAACTACATAGTATCTAGATTTGTAAAAAAATATTTTGAACATATTTTGACAATATAAATATTTTCAATAATGATAATGCATGTAAGTTACAGAATATTATTATTATTTTTTTATTGCCCTTGTAGGCAGCCGAGCATACGGCCCACCTGATGGTGAGTGGTTACCGTCGCTCATGGACTTCAGCAATGCCAGGGGCAGAGCCAAGCCGCTGCCTACCGCTGAATTATCTACTTTTAATACAATCAAACTGACTGCTAACAAATTACACTGTGTCCAATTACACAACAATGTCGGTCGAGTGTCGAGAGGAAATGCGAGAGTAGAGTAACTCGCCGACATTCGCCGACATCCGAGGAAACTAAAACCATGCAACGTCCGGATGTTCGGCACGTGTCGCGTTCCAATGTTTGCTTTGTATTCATTTGTTATTGTAATTTATAATTGAGTTTCGTAAAATACACAAAATTTGCTTATTGAATTTTGAAGGTGCTGATTGAAACTGGCACAAGAGTAAATATAATACATATTGCTATTGCTTTCCTGGCGTAGATCAGCGGTTAGCGAGGCTGACAAACTAACACCCACTTTGTTACACGCCATTGAAATTTCAGATACGTGTAATTGGCTTTTTTTTAGTGCTTAGATGGTTGGACGAGCTCACAGCCAGCCTGGTGTTAAGTGGTTACTAGAGCCCATAAACATCTATCATTCTAAGGTATCAGTATAGTTACAACGGCTGCCCCACCCTTCGAACCAAAACGCATTACTGCTTCACGGCAGAAATAGGCGGGGTGGTGGTACCTATCCGTGCGGACTCACAAGAGGTCCTACCACCAGTGGCTGTCGTACTTTTAATGCTACATCATTTTTTGATATGACACCTCCACTTTCGGCTCTTTCTAGTACGTTTCGGATTTAAACAGATCCCACTACATTCCAGTCGTCACTGCGTTGTCATGTCGTACATGCTGTGAGTATTGACAACGCGCCGTATCTCTTCCTGTCCAGATATTGGCTGTGAGCGAATATTTTTTTAGCACATAACATGTTATTCAATTATGCGCCTATTACGTTTTGTAGTTAACGAGTTTCGATAGTTTCCCACATTCCTGCAGTAAAAGCCGAGACATTGAAAAGCCCTTATTAAATTCGATACAAAAAAAATTATATCAAAGCTATGAAATTATAAGATATCAAACGCGAATTCAATGATTGAATATGTTAGAGGAAGTCAGAAAGTGGCACCTGTGACAGAGAAGCTGAGAAGTGCGCGTTTGAGATGCTATGGACATGTGATGAGACGAAATGAAAATGAGGTTGGTAAGAAAATGTTAACTATGAATGTGGAAGGATATAGAGGAAGAGGTAGACCTAAGAAGAAATGGATGGATTGCGTGAAAGACGATATGGGTAAGAGGGAGTGAGCGAAGAAATGGTATATGACAGAGGAGAATGGAAGGAGAAAAAATATTGCGCCGACCCCAGGTGACTGGGAGAAGGGCAGGAGAATGATGAAATGAGATATCAAACGTGAAACCTCCAAACTGGATCCAATTCAAAGAAAATAACAATATCACGTTACTCCAGAGATTCATTCGCAATTTAATAAAACGCCAATCAGTCCGGATACTCCCAGAGGAATGTGTCGATGTTCCATTTCGTAACAAAATTATTAAACACAAAAATAATGCCTTTTACAAGCGTGTAGCGAGCAAGTAATTTCAAACTGCTAACATATCGCCGATGCTCTCAGCCTAAAGCACCCGACATGTTTTATTTGAGGAAATCGGAAACTCCCGGAAAGTAGCGACCTCGGGATGGTAGAAGTGCTTGATTACATTTCTTGTGGCGGATACAAAATATCTCAGCGGCTAATCCTGAAGTGCCATAGTTCCACTGGTTCCGAGAAGAGCCAACGCATGATTTTGATGTCCCCAGAGTAGCGCTTCACACCCGGGCCCGGGTCGCAAAATGAATGTAAAGAAAACGCAAGAAGTCGTCGTGGCCTAAAGGATAAAACGTCCGGTGCATTCGTGTGTAGCGATACATCAGTGTTCGAATCCCGCCGGCAGGTACCAATTTTTCCAATGAAATACGTACTTAGCAAATGTTCACGATTTACTTCCGCGGTGAAGGAATAACATCGCGTAATAAAAATCAAAGCCGCAAAATTATCATTTGTGTAATTACTGGTAGTAGGTGGTCTTATGAGTCCACACGGGTAGGTACCACCACCTTGCCTATTTCTGCCGAGACGCAGTAAAGCGTTTCCGTCTAAAGGGCGGGCAGCTGTTATACTGTACAAAAGCTGAGACTGAACTCATGTCTCAAGGTAAGTGGTGGCATTTACGTTGTAGATGTCTATGGGCTCCGGTAACCATTTAATACCAGGTGGGCCGTGAGCTCGTCCATCCATCTAAGCAATAAAAAAAAAACGCAAGGCTATCAGCGGCTAGCTTCTGGCAAGATCAAAGGTTCAAGTGCCTCTCGTTAGTTTGTGTTCCAGATATATTCACATACAGATAACAACAAGGGCACCCAAATTCCAAGTGCTAAATATGTTTAACAAGAATACTCCGATATCAACCATATCACTTTTTGATATAAGGCATTTTTTGTACTCTATTTTCTGAAAACCATTCCCGACAGCAGCGTGCGCTTGGCAGGCGAAGTAAACTCAAAAAAACAAACCAAAAAGGCATAGTGAAGTAAACGTCCAGCCTTTTGCAAGCGGAACTGTGGAACGTATAACCGCTTTGTGACAGAAATAGTAATACTGAGAAAACAATCGGGAGCTCGCTCGCTCAGCACAACGTTACAGAACTTGCGCCGATATCGTCCTGAGTCAGTAGATCAGCGAGGATATCGTAGGTTCGACACTGGCCGCATTCCACCATGTTTACGATTATACCTGATAAAAATCTATCTTATAGGCAGACAAACTCGCACTCAACCTGATGGGAGTACTGGAGACTCAACTATACTTTCATTTTAAATTAACGGAACGGATAATTGATTGTAAAGTTTAACTTGGTTTGCTCTTCTGCCAAAATAAACTCTACGCGTCTGGTGTGAAATGGCCACAGGAGCTTATAGCATTGCAAACGAGATTTTGGCGACTCGCAGACAACCTGGGACATGAGGACGAAGACTAAACTAAGCTAAACTAACTAAACTATATTAATATAGTTTAGCCACTACCAATTGGTCCCCCAATCGGCTCTTCTAGCGCCAGTAATTGTGCAAAATTATAAATTCTACCCGTAAACAGAGACACCCCCACATTTTTTTCTGTAACATCCGGAGATACCTTTAGGGTTTCCAGGTACGAGGCAAAATTAAATATAAGCACAAAGAATGTCAACGGAATTTTTATTGACTTAAATTTTAATTAAACACAAAAGAATTTAATTTAGTCTTTCCTGAACCAACAATGAAGGATTTCCTTACAGTCGAAAAGCCCTTTTTTAATTTAATCCAGAATAATTATGTACATTCTTAGGAATGTCTTCGGTGTGTACTTCCTGCGCCTGACATGAGATCGAAATAGTAAAGCAGCACGTTTTATGTGGCCACATAAGAATAAATAAAAAGCCAACCGATTTTGTCGTAGAGGGAACATTTGCAGAGAACATTGGGTAAATGCTACGGGTATACTTAACGAAGGGGTAAATGTTATAAGCACTTATTACCATTTATAATATGCTAATATTTCAAATCAAGAAATATGTTAAACACTACAAACTGTTTGAACTAATTCTTGTAGATGTGCTTAGGTGAAACAAATAGTAAAACAGTATCTACACTAATGACGCATTAAGCGTAGCTAAATGGATATAACGCGGATTTATTGCTCTCTCACTTCTCAAATGGCCGACACAATCACACCGCGACCTACATATAATAATGAAATCACAGCACCCTTACTCGACGTGGTGAGCTTTCAAGCCTTGCCTCGCCCACCGTGAGCCTTCATACAATTCATCCGCCACGAAACATTAACTAAATTGGGGAGTCAAACGACTGCACAAGCGACCCTAGCTAATGTAGGTCTGGGTGGCACTAAGCACAAATACTGTCGAGAGTGGGGGACCCTGGATTGCTTTTAAATACTGTGACATCACTATAAGTATTGAAACTAGCAGAGAAATTAGAAATTATGAAATTGCAATTATTTATAAAACGGGGGCGCGAACAGTTCTATTGACTTATACCGAACTAGCAACCGGCCCTCGCTTCGCTTCGGAAACTGTAATTTATTATTGATTTCTCCACTATTTAATGGATGTTATTATATATAATTATAAACCTTCCTCTTCAATCACTCTATCTATTAAAAAAAAAACCGCATCAAAATCCGTTGCGTAGTTTTAAAGATTTAAGCATACATAGGGACAGACAGATATAGGGACAGAGAAAGCGACTTTGTTTTATACTATGTAGTGATACTCAATCTCCAAACAAACGAGAAGAAGAGAAAGAGAAAAGATTCACAATAAATATTCAATGAATTATGGAACGAAGTCATAGAATTTTAATAGCATCTCGACGAGTGGCATTACGTTAGATTTTTTTATATTGGATATTTACGAGATTGGGCTTCAAAATTATTCCATAGATGTGACATTCGTGTAATATTTCAATGCTTGCTTAGCAAAGGGCACAGTCTTGTGTTACTATATAATATATTTATGCTGTTTTTTCAGAGCCCTAGAGGAACACGTTTTAGAGTCTATTGATTCTGTGACCGCTTTACCCCGGGTAGACTGTCGTAACGTCAATCATTGTATGGAAAACAAAATGAACGCCATACATCACAAGTTTTGCTGGTGCTTTACTGGTGGTAGGACCTCTTGTGAGTCCGCGCGGGTAGGTACCACCACCCCGCCTATTTCTGCCGTGAAACAGTAATGCGTTTCGGTTTGAAGGGTGGGGCAGCCGTTGTAACTATACTGAGACCTTAGAACTTATATCTCAAGGTGGATAGCGTGTTTACGTTGTAGATGTCTATGGGCTCCAGTAATCACTTCTGTGAGATCGTCTACCCATCTAAGCAATAACAAAAAAAAAAGTTTACGAGTACTATCATAATTTAGAACCGCGCTGTTGTATCGGTTTATAAAAGATCTTTACGTGTTGAATTAACTCTGGCGGCGAGGTCAGCGCCGGGTGAGGTCAGTCAGTCCGATACGTTTTATAAACAAATGTAATTTTTACGAGTTAATTACGGAAAAAAAGACGAATGTTTTAGGTTTTTTTTTGTCATCTTAGTTCGACGTGCTGACAGTCCACATAATTGTAAGAGATACCGCAATATCAGAAGCACAAATAAGTCACTGAGGACATTATTCAAAGCTCTGCTGGCCAAACACTAATAAGAGTATTTTCATACGAGAGCCGGACGATATGGACGGTAAAATTATTATTGAAAACGTCTTTTGTATAAATACAGCGGTTCTATAGATGGAATCAGCTCTGTTACCATTCGGTGCTCAATGTTCAAAGAACTTCAGAAAATTCACAGCTTCCCCCTTGGTACGAATCAGACAGAACCAATGACTCAAAGCCAAACTGACACGGACATTAGATTATCTAATCTGGTAGATGGTGATCGGATGAAAGGCGATTGCATGCAGCAGAGATGCGAATGTTGTGATGGATGTGTGGAGTAACGAGAATGGATAGAATACGAAATGAATATGTTAGAGGAAGTCTGAAAGTGACACCTGTGACAGAGAAGCTGAGAAGTGCGCGTTTGGGATGGTATGGACATGTGATGAGACGAAATGAAAATGAGGTTGGTAAGAGAATGTTAACTATGAATGTGGAAGGATATAGAGGAAGAGGTAGACCTAAGAAGAAATGGATGGATTGCGTAAAAGACGATATGGGTAAGAAGGGAGTGAACGAAGAAATGGTATATGATAGAAGAGTATGGAAGGAGAAAACATGTTGCGCCGACCCCAGGTGACTGGGAGAAAAGCAGGATAATGATGATGATTAGATTAGGTGGTGCGTTGTGTTGTGTTAGTGACATCTTTTGGAAACTCATGATAGTCGTAATTCTAATACCACAGACTAGCACGTGCCGACGGTGGGCGATGCGAAAATCAGGTTATATCGACAAGTCTTTTATGGTGTTTTTATTTTTGTTTTTTAATTGCTTAGATAAGTGGACGAGCTCACGGCCCACCTGGTATTAAATGGTTACCGGAGCCCGTAGAAATCTACAACGTAAATGCCGCCACCCACGTTGAGACGAGTTTAAGATCTCACTTTTTACAGTACAACGGCTGCCCTTCAAACCGAAGCGCATTACTGATTCACGGCAGACATAGGCAGGGTTGTGGTACCTACCCTTGTGGACTTACAAGATGTCCTGCCAACAGTAAAGCACCATTTTTAACACCATTGTCCGCATCGGGCTTATTATCGGGCTTAATTGGAGTGTCTGTTTGTAATATTGAAATAGCCTCTTTTTACTACATGCATATGAATATATATACGGTACATGCACCAAAATAACATTTTTTACAATTTTTGTCTGTCTGTCTGTCTGTTCCGGCTAATCTCTGGAACGGCTGGACCAATTTTGACGGGACTTTCACTGACAGGTAGTTGATGACATAACGAGTAACTTAGGCAACTTTTTTTAAACTAGCTTCGCCCCGCGGCGTCACCCGCAGTCATTGTCGTACCACGCGCAACATGGCGGGACTCGCCTATCAATAATAAAATTGAATGTTTCCGAAGCGAAGCGAGGGCGGGTCGCTAGTTGACAATAAAACTATAAAGTTTGACCTTGCCTGTATCCCTTCGACTCTTATTTTGATGTCTTACAGCGCGTTACGTAACGTGTTTACAGAAAGTTTCTTGAACGCAGCTTTTCAAAAGATTATTGTTGTTTGCGGGCCGCTAGCGTCGCGCGCAATAACACTGCCCTATTTTTTATCCTCCTAATGTTTTCATTTCCATTTTTCTTATGTATTTTCCGTACTATTTTCGATATTAGTTTTGTTTGCTAAAACTCACAGGATGGCTGCTGGGTTTTACCAGGAAAAATTGTCTTGGGAGAGAGCGGGCTTTGTAGATGCGGTCCATGTCGAATTGACAATGATATTAATTACTAGTTTTAGCCTGCGACTTCGTCCGCGTGGAATAATTACTTCAAATCGGACCAGTAGTTCCTGAGATTAGCGCGTTCAAACAAATAAACTCTCCAGCTTTATAATATTAGTATAGATTGTATGGTGGTTACGATAAAGTCGAGTAAGCCGAAAAGTCCGATATATCAATAGGTAATAACAGTCAGGTCCTGGTAATTCTTGACGCGTATCGTGAAGGCTCATCTCACTCTGAAGCCCTAATCTCTGGGTGAATTGAATGGTAAACAACGCCACAACCAGCAATGCCAAAGTGGTATCTGCCTCCGATTTGAACACCGGCACTGCCGCATCGCTCGATACGAATGCACCGGACGTCTTGCCTCAGAGGGCCACGACGACCACACAACATCGCAGCAATCATTATTATCAATGAACTATGCGAATTGCTGTTAACGCATGACAAATAATTGAACCGTTTGACGCACACACACCACACACAAAAGGTCGCATGTTACAATTTACCGTTTTAGAAATGAACACTTTAACTATGAGGAACAGACTTTAAGTTCATCTATGATAAATGCCTGATACAACTTATTGTAACTATTTCTGTGTTGCTTTCTTTCAATTACCGCATCGGTTTTGTTAAATAAGCACTTCTAAGTGTTATTAATCATGGGCGAACCCGGAGATCGCCGCTTCAAAACGGATATATACATATTATGTACATTTTGCAATTTCCCTCAGACACAGCCCACTGAGTTTCTCGCCGGATCTTCTCAGCGGGTCGCGTTTCCGATCCGGTGGTAGATTCTGCGAAGCACTGCTCTTACTAGGGTTCGTGTTAGCAACGTCATCAGGTTTGAGCCTCGTAAGCTCACCTACTAGTTAAGGTTACGCTGAAATAGCCTCTCAAGGCTCCCAGTTTAGGTAGGAAAAAAAATTGCAATTTTTTTTGTAAGTACAGTGTGTTTGCGTGTGTCATTTTTTTTGTTTTAAAATTGTTTAGAATTATTTCAAAATGCAAATTAATTAAGTGACTCGGTGAAACAATAGGTAGTGCCCCTTACTGTTGAACCGAAGGTCGTGGGTTCGAATTTCATAACAGGCAAACATTCGTGTAATGAAGTTTATATGCTTCATATGTTTAAGAGTATCAACATCAATTAACTTCATGTACAAAGATCGATAAAGACGCATTAGACGCTGTGGTAAGTTTTGTTACAGTTTTTTTTCATCGAAGGCTGATGGATGAATCAGTCTCATAGTAAGTGATCGCCATGGCTTATGGACGCCTTCACGACGCTAAGTCTTTATATACCGAAGCTGGTCTGCGCTGGAGGATGTACAGGATATTTTCAAAAGAGATGAGCTCTCCTGACCAGGCCCGGTGGCGGTCAGCCTCTCAAATGAGACCACTTACTAGCGGGAGTGCTATTAGCTCGCAGCCCGTAATCATGGGCTGTCAGAGATCGGTTTAGGCTGAGAGGTAGCCCGTTGTAACTCTTTTTAAGTCCAATGAATCTTTTTATCTGTTTGCCTTTTGCAAAAATCGTAAGATGGAGCCATGATATTCGAAACTAATATTACAATGTCATAACATTTTCGTAACAAATTTAACAATCGTTCTATTAATAAAGACACAATGCTGTATTTTTATGAAAATTAACAAAATTATCCTGTTTTGTATGAAACTTTATGTGCAAAAAAAAATTGTAAGCATCATCGAAAATATGACCAATATCCGTGGCAAAGTTATTTTTGCATTAACCGATAACTTATCTCAACTCACTAATCGATACGAAAACATCCAATAAAAGTTGCACTTGACAAAAAATAAATCACATCACTATCGAACACACCAATCAGCGACGAGAATTCGAAATTCGAACACTTTAACCGAGAGATAAAAAAATCGTATTATTATTTTTATATATTTTTTAAATTTCGTTTCTTTTCGTAAATTGTTTTCGGGAACCGACGCGGCGTCGCTTCGGGACGTGAGCGCGGCGCGAAAGCTCGGCCGTCACTGCGGAACCGAGCTTTCAGCCTTTCAGTTACAGGCCGGTGTGACCAGAGCGACGGAGAGCTTCCACGGACGTCGTGAAAACTTTACGTGGAATGATTCACCCGAACAAGTTTCCGAATTATTTCTGTCTCGAGTGAAAAATTAGCATCCTCCAGCGACACCCGTCGGCGCCTACACAAGCTACCGTCATTATTTTTCAGTGAAACAATTCGTCGAGCTACGAAAAAAAATTCCAAACTCCATTAATCATTTCGTTATTTTGTTTTACCTAATAATAAGTTTCCGTTGGCCTACAAACAATTTAATGTTACATTACTCTAAATATAATTTCAATGTTTATGATCGAGTCCTAAGCGATAATGGCCATGAGTCGATGCGGTCCGGCCGCGCACTACCGCTGATATATGATTCACTAAATGTTGATTTATATTGGATACTAGCTGACCCGACAGACTTCGTAGTGCCTCAATCGATAAATAAAAGACCTAAACTTTTGTATAAAATAAACTTAAAACAAACAAAAGGAATCCGTCCGACGGGGAACACATCAAAGGAAAAACAAAATCAAATTTTCATATTTATCTACCTTTTAGACTAGGAGTGGGTAATATCGGTTTTGCCGCGTATCGAATCGTATCTATACATCGAAAATCAATATCGGATATTGAATCTATATATTTTCTGAATCTATATATTGATGGATGCTAGTAGATTTTCTCGATTCATGATATTTGAGATTTGAAACGATACGCTGATATAATATCTTAGTAGATATAGATTTAAGTCAACGTTATACGGTTGGTTTTCTGATATCAATTTATAATATGATCTTAAAGTAATAAAAAGAACATGAAAATANATTTTGATACACAACTGCATTCGTTTTTACACCTTTCTCACAAAAATGTACCTCTGTTAAGCCCCAATAAGAAACTCCCAACCATACCATGAGCGAGGATGGAAAATGACCTCGTTGGACACGCGGAATACGGTTGCTCGCTTCTTCACTACTGTGTGCGTACATCTTATCATTTTGTTTGTTGTAGCTCTCTTCTACGATAAAAATTTTTTCATCCGAAAAAAGAATTTCCCGATATTTTTTTCCCGCGTACTGCTTCAACAAAGCGCGGCATCTCTTCAGTCTCAGGTCCATTAGACGAGCATTCAAACGATGTCCTGTTTTTCTTCGATATGCCCGAAGCCCTAAGTCTTCATTTAACACCCTTTTCACCGTGGTTCTACTTAACCCCATCTGAAGGGCCAACTGTTTCTGCTTACGTTTGGGATTTCTTTGAATTCGCGCCATCACAGCTTTTATCACTGCTGGGGTCCTAACAGACCGAGGGCGACCACTTCTTGACCTGTCATCTACACTAGAGTCTTCATTGTATCGTTTGATGGTACGATGAACGAATCTTTTGGTTATATTCAAATTTTTCAGTATGTTAAAAATTTGAACGTAACCGCAACGATGCAACGCAATAACTGCAACACGGTCTTCTTTAAGCGTCCACTCCATATTTAAAAATGAGTAATTTTCCAAAAGTATACATTTTTATTTTCATGAACAATTCGAAATTCGAATTCAATAAACTTTTTTGTGGCCAGCATTCTAAAAGAAAAGTTTTTACTGTGTGACAATACTTATGACCTGACTAGTTATATACGATACATGCACCAAAATAACATTTTTTACAATTTTTGTCTGTCTGTCTGTCTGTTCCGGCTAATCTCTGGAACGGCTGGACCAATTTTGACGGGACTTTCACTGACAGGTAGTTGATGACATAACGAGTAACTTAGGCTACTTTTTTTAGACTAGCTTCGCCCCGCGGCGTCACCCGCAGTCATTGTCGTACCACGCGCAACATGGCGGGACTCGCCTATCAATAATATAATTTAATGTTTCCGAAGCGAAGCGAGGGCGGGTCGCTAGTTGACAATAAAACTATAAAGTTTGACCTTGCCTGTATCCCTTCGACTCTTATTTTGATGTCTTACAGCGCGTTACGTAACGTGTTTACAGAAAGTTTCACGAACGCAGCTTTTCAAAAGATTATTGTTGTTTGCGGGCCGCTAGCGTCGCGCGCAATAACACTGCCCTATTTTTTATCCTCCTAATGTTTTGATTTCCATTTTTCTTATGTATTTTCCGTACTATTTTCGATATTAGTTTTGTTTGCTAAAACTCACTGGATGGCTGCTGGGATTTACCAGCAAAAATTGTCTTGGGAGAGAGCGGGCTTTGTAGATGCGGTCCATGTCGGATTGACAATGATATTAATTACTAGTTTTAGCCTGCGACTTCGTCCGCGTGGAATAATTACTTCAAATCGGACCAGTAGCTCCTGAGATAAGCGCGTTCAAACAAATAAACTCTCCAGCTTTATAATATTAGTATAGATTGTATGGTGGTTACGATAAAGTCGAGTTAGCCGAAAAGTCCGATATATCAATTAGGTAATAACAGTCAGGGCCTGGTAATTCTTGACGCGTATCGTGAAGGCTTATCTCACTCTGAAGCCCTAATCTCTGGGTGAATTGAATGGTAAACAACGCCACAACCAGCCATGCCAAAGTGGTACCTGGATCCGATTTGAACACCGGCACTGTCACATCGCTCGATACGAAAGCACCGGACGTCTCTTACCCTCTGGGCCACGACGACCACACAACATCGCAGCAATCATTATTATCAATGAACTATGCGAATTTCTGTTAACGCATAACAATAATTGAACCGTTTGACGCACACAAACACACACACACACAAAAAGGTCGCATGTTACAATTTACTGTTTTAGAAATGAACACTTGAACTATGAAGAAGAAAATCCAATTTCATCTAAGATAAATGCTTGATACAACTTTTTTACAATTTCTGTGTTGCTTTCTTTCAATTACCGCATCGGTTTTGTTAAATAAGCACTTCTAAGTGTTATTAATCATGGGCGAACCCGGAAATCGCCGCTTCAAAACGGATATATACATATTATGTACATTTTGCAATTTCCCTCAAACACAGCCCACTGAGTTTCTCGCCGGATCCTCTCAGTGGGTCGCTTTTCCGATCCGGTGGTAGATTCTGCGAAGCACTACTCTTACTGGGGTTCGTGTTAGCAACGTCATCAGGTTTGAGCCCCGTAAACTCACCTACTAGTTAAGGTTACGCTGATATAGCCTCTCAAGGCTCTCAGGTTAGGTAGGAAAAAAATTGCAATTTTTTTTGTAAGTACAGTGTGTTTGCGTGTGTCATTTTTTTTGTTTTAAAATTGTTTAGAATTATTTTAAAATGTAAATTAAGTGACTCGGTGGCACAGTAGGTTGCGCCACTAACTGTTGAACCGAGGGTCGTGGGTTCGAATTCCATATCAAGCAAACTTTCATGTGATGAAGTTTAAGTGTTCCATATATTTAAGAGTATCAACATCAATTAACTTCATGTACAAAGATCGATAATTCTAGACGCATTAGACGCTGTGATAAGTTTAATTAAATTTTTTTGTCGTCGAAGGCAAACGGGGTTTGTCTCATAGTAAGTGATCGCCATGGCTTATGGACGCCTTCACGACGCTAAGTTTTTATATACAGAAGCTGGTCTGCGCTGGAGGATGTACAGGATATTTTCAAAACAGATGAGCTCTCCTGATCAGGCCCGGTGGCGGTCAGCCTCTTAAATGAGACCACTTACTAGCGGGAGTGCCGTTAGCTCGCAGCCCGTAATCATGGGCTGTCAGAGATCGGTTTAGGCTGAGAGGTAACCCATTGAACTCTTTTTAAGTCCAATGTATCTTTTTATCTGTTTGCCTTTTGCAAAAATCGTAAGATGGAGTCATGATATTCGAAACTTATATTACAATGTCATAACATTTTCGTAACAAATTTAACAATCTTTCTATTAATAAGACACAATGCTGTATTTTTATGAAAATTAACAAAATTATCCTGTTTTGTATGAAACTTTATGTGCAAAAAAAACAGTTGTAAGCATCATCGAAAATATGACCAATATCCGTGGCAAAGTTATTTTTGCATTAACCGATAACTTATCTCAACTCACTAATCGATACGAAAACATCCAATAAAAGTTGCACTTGACAAAAAATAAATCACATCACTATCGAACACACCAATCAGCGACGAGAATTCGAAATTCGAACACTTTAACCGAGAGATAAAAAAATCGTATTATTATTTTTATATTTTTTTTTAATTTCGTTTCTTTTCGTAAATTGTTTTCGGGAACCGACGCGGCGTCGCTTCGGGACGTGAGCGCGGCGCGAAAGCTCGGCCGTCACTGCGGAACCGAGCTTTCAGCCTTTCAGTTACAGGCCGGTGTGACCAGAGCGACGGAGAGCTTCCACGGACGTCGTGAAAACTTTACGTGGAATGATTCACCCGAACAAGTTTCCGAATTATTTCTGTCTCGAGTGAAAAATTAGCATCCTCCAGCGACACCCGTCGGCGCCTACACAAGCTACCGTCATTATTTTTCAGTGAAACAATTCGTCGAGCTACGAAAAAAATTCCAAACTCCATTAATCATTTCGTTATTTTGTTTTACCTAATAATAAGTTTCCGTTGGCCTACAAACAATTTAATGTTACATTACTCTAAATATAATTACAATGTTTATGATCGAGTCCTAAGCGATAATGGCCATGAGTCGATGCGGTCCGGCCGCGCACTACCGCTGATATATGATTCACCAAATGTTGATTTATATTAGATACTAGCGGACCCGGCAGTTCGTAGTGCCTCAATCGATAAATAAAAGACCTAAACTTTTATATTAAATAAACTTAAAACAAACAAAAGGAATCCGTCCGACGCGGGACACATCAAAGGAAAACCAAAACTGTTGTTTTTATTTAATTCCGAGCATTTTCATATTTATCTTCCTTTTAAACCTTCTCTGGACTAACACAAATAATTCAAGACCAAAATTAGCCAAATCAGTCCAGCCGTTCTCGAGTTTTAGCGAGACTAACGAACAACAATTTATTTATATATATAGATTTAAGATTTATTAGAAAAGACGAGACGAGCTCTCACTCACGGAGGGGGGGGGGGGGGTCACCGAGGGATACCATAAAAGGGAAGATCTTCCATCGAGCGGGTGATATTACTCGGTAGAGCGACGGTCCAAATGTTCTGTCCTTTTGGAGAGTTATGGCAGCGTAACCTGAGCGAGTAGGTGAGCTCACGGGGATCTAAGGTGAGGAGGTTGCTAACACTAGCCCCTAGCAAAAGCAGTGAATGTTGTTGTTCCGAACGCCTCTATATGTAAACTTATCTTAAAAATGTCACTAGCGCGATTCACGCATTTGTCAGATACCTTGTATTCCGTTTTGGCTAGCCGTTGCCCGGATACTTAACTTTACGAGTTCGTCCGGGCCTTGATGAAACAATTCCTCGAAGCAACCACCGTTTCCGAAGGTCAGAGACATAAATCTTATTGCATGCATTTTCACACTAGATGGCGCTCACGTACAAAATGCCTATATCTTACACTTCTAGACTGTGCTAGACTTACCTTGAGCTGGTGCAATGATTGCGTCCCAGGGTGCCTCGTCTTCAGTCTTCCGGAAACTGCGTTCCACTGCGTGCGACAAAGGGAAAACTTTAGTCTTAATCGAAAGGACGCCATCTAGCGACGACAGTACAGAACTAAATAGTAACTGGTAACAATAACAGATGGCGCTTAAGTAAATTACCATAATCTTATTAACATAAATTTTATTCACCCAGTTTAGCCCAGTAAAACTAAAGCACAAAATGAATTGCTTTATAAAGAGAAACAATATTTAAAGCTATTGTTTCACCAGTTCTTGTGTTTCATATACATAAATGTTTTAATATTTTTAATGTTTCTTCTTCTAATGTTTCAATATTCAAAATACATTTATGTCACCTGTACAACTTATTATAACCTCTTTTAAGATTTATGTTATAAACCCTATAGAAAGTACATTAATATGATTAAATGTATATGACGGCGCCAACGATGGCTGAGCGGTAGTACTGTCATCATTCGTATTCGGAAAGTCAATAAAAGCTTTTGAATAATAATTATTGAAACTCTCAACAAATAATTTTCACAGTGACAGGGTAAGCCGACAGTTGCGTTTCAAATAGCCGACTGACGGACTGACTGACAGACTGACTGCCTGAGACTGACTGTGACGACTCTGTCCACGTACTGCCATTCTATATTCTGGCGTTACGGCGTCTACCCTACATTTTATAACCGGAGTCGTTATCTACGACATATATAAAAAAAACAATTATACTCACTGTTGAGGAAATGCGCCGTGCCCGAAGCCTTTCTTGATTTCTTGTCGTTCACGTCTTGAGCTGTTAGAATAACAATTAATGTTTAAAGCGAAGTGTTAAGATCCATATAAGAACCCGCTAGCTGTGTGGCCGCGCCAATAAAGAAACGAATCGAAAATGGCGTCTATTTACCTGCACTGACAGATGGTAGGGTCAACAAATAAAAAGAAAGATAGAAAGAAAAAGTTGTTTATTGTAGAAAAATTTAAAAAAAACAAATGAGAATTTCTTTTCTTTCATTTCTCGAGATTCTATTCCTCTTCAAAGTATTTAATAACGTTATACACGATTTCGCGTGCACCACTGTGAAGGATTTTTCCTTGTTTGTGAGAGGCCAAACATATTATTTACCAGTCAGAACTGATATTTCTTCTGCACGCAGTACGCGCCGTGTGCGACTAAAGACAGCAATAGTTTAGAGTGAGAGCGCATGATCGCAGCCGCCATTTTAGATTCGTTTCTTTATTGGCGCGGCTCATACGTAGAATTTAACACAATTAGAATTTATTCGGACCCTCGGATGGACCCTTTTTAATTTTATCGTGACTGATTCGCAGTTAGAACAACCATTATCGCTATACAATAAAGACTTTGGTCTCAGATCTTAAAATGGAATTATCAGACGGGCTGCACTCGGCTCCTCGTGTTTTGCAGTCAAAAATATCAAATAAGTAGTATAAGTTATTATACTGTTCTTTGAAGTTTCTGTTTCTGTTTTTGGTGATAGGACCTCTTGTGAGCCTGCACGGTTATTTTCGCCGTGAAGCAGTATTGCGTTTCGCTTTGAAGGGCGGGGCAACCGTTGTGACTATACTGAGATCTTAGAACTCATATCTCAATGTGAGTGGCGACATTTACGTTGTAGATGTCTATATACTCCACTAACCACTTCTTCTAAGAACCATCTTCTAATGATATTCATTAGAGTCACCAGCGATTTCCACTGCAGGAGGGGCCCGGGGGCTCATCTGGACCGATACCCACCGTTGGGTTGATTGTTGGGATGCATCCGCTCCATGAACCGCGATATCCTGTTGGTGTGGTGCTCCCCGTCCAGGCAGCAGCCCTCCTCCACGGACTTGGCGCAGGCGCGGTGGACCCGCAGCTTGCAATCTAAACAAAAGATCTATAGAGTTCCAGTGATGCAGTGCGGGTAGTGCGGGGGCGAGTGCGGGGGGAGGGGGGGCTCGTTACCGGCACACACGTAGGCTTGCGGCGCCAGGCCCCAGATGACGTGGTCGCAGCGGTGGCAGTGCCCCACCGACGTCAGCGCCTGCAGCTGCAGGTGGTGGCCCCTCACCACGAACTGCAACAGGAGGGGCGGTAAGCGGGGGGCTCTATAGAATCGCTTTGATCTTTAGCAAATTTGTACAGTCCAACGATATAGTTTTTGAGTTATTAAATTCACAATTTCTAAAAATTAAAAAACGGTTATCTATCCACCCGCTAGCTTTCAAGTGAATTGAAATATCCGCGGCGGGCTGCGCTGGCGACTCACCGGCTGGGGATGCTGCTTCATGATCTGCTTGACCCTCTGCTTGTACAGCTTGTCCCTCTGCAGGAAGGAGGCGCGGGCGCCCCCCACGGCGGCGGCCACGGACGCGGGCCTGGGGACCGACAGGGATCTAACTCGCTAAGTGCTCGCCAGAAAGTCACCATCTCAGACTCAGAACGAAGACGAAAAAAATATGTGTGTGTGTGCAAGTAACACACGGTAGAAATGAAACTTATAAAATATTAAAATAATCGCAAAAGTCAACCATATTGCAGTGCAAATCAAATGTGTAACATCTCGTCACCGCGATTCAGGAATTGTTGAATTTATTGGCAGCGACATTTGTTGATAACAATCTAAATAGAAATTAAAGTATCTCAGGGTGCTCCGAGAAACACGACGCGTGCACGAACGTCAAAAACACAGTGAACTAGTCGGGGACGCGAGACCGCGTAGAGCGCTTCGTGACTTGTCGGCGCCGCTCGGAGCCGTTTCGGCCAGCCAATCGCGGCACACTTATTTTTTCGTTTCGTTTCATTTCGTTTCATCGAGTTTGAAATCACAACCATTCTAAAGAAGTTTTACTTCAAATAGTACAATCATTAGAAGAACCTCAAAATGCAATATAATATTTCTTTTAATATTGATGAATAGTTCTTGAACGTTCGTTACAAACGTACTTTACTTTTTTTACTTTCTTTTTCATGATAGATGCCTGCCACCATCTCCTCCTCACTTCCCTCGCTTCCATTACACTAACACTTTACACCAAATGAACCATTATTGCTTATTAGCACTTCTTAAGTTATTTTTATTTTAGTTGGGAAAACGCAGAGTCCGCCGCGGCGGGCGCTACTGCCAACACTGAGATAACGCGACTAGTTATGACCTTTATCAGTTGAGATAAAAATACGTTTACAAACAACTAATTACGTACAATTCATTTTCATTTACTATCTATATCGAGATTCTTCACTGGCGATAATGATTACAATTAATTAATCACTAGGAAGTGTTCTGTACATCCGTGACGCAGGGACGACAACATTTATAGTATTTAATAGTATGATTTAAGCATTCGTCAATTTGCTATTTGCAATAACTATACTTGAGACCTTAGAACTTATCTCAAGGTGGGTGGCACATTTACGTTGTAGATATCTATGGGCTCCAGTAATCACTTAAGACCAGGTGGGCTGTGAGCTCGTCCACACACCTTAGCAAAAAATAATAATGCAGCAGTGCCTGGACTGCTGCGCGGTGTCACTAAGCTATGACAACGATTATGGGCACAATGTTTTGGTGCAGCGCCGCGTAGTGTCGAGCGGAAAGTAATAGAGCATGAATTTTCTTTCGGCAAACTGGCGTTACACCCTGTATGTGCCGTACAGGGTGTTCGACAAAGCGATTAATGATTTTGCAATACGAGCTCGCGTGAGCTCTTCGCATGACCTTAACGAGTCACACTGTACTAACATATTCTACAACAAGAGTGAATTTATTCTAATTTTTTAAATTAATTTTGAAGTTTTTTTCAGTCAGTGAATGAGCGATGTATATCTGTTAATTTAAATAACATAAGTAATTTTGGAAACTGTGTACTGTATGTATCATTTTTTATTTATTGCTTAGATGAGTGGACAAGCTCACAGCCCATCTCGTGTTAAGTGGTTACTGGAGCCCATAGACATCTACAACGTAAATGCGCCACCCACCTTGAGATATAAGTTCTAAGGTCTCAGTATAGTTACAACGGCTGCCCAACCCCCTCCCCTCCCCTCTTCAAACCGAAACGCATTACTGCTTCATGGCAGAAATAGGCGGGGTGGTGGTACCTACCCGCGCGAACTCACAAGAGGTCCTACAACCAGTAAATTTCACTGAATGAGTATAACAAAGTGCTTCTTTAAATGAATATGAGCTAAGTCCGCAGCTCCACCGAGCCGAGCACCGACAGCGTCAGCACCCACCGACAGTGCAGCGCGAGCGCGGCGGCGATGAGCGCGGCCAGCAGCGTGTTGTGCGCGTCCTGCGCGGCGGCGGGCGAGGGGGCGGGGGCGGCGGGCGCGGGGGACGCGGCGCTCACCGCGCGCAGCTGTGACGTCATCACCTGCTCCACCACCACCAGCTCCTGCGGGCAGAGTGCGATGCTTAACATCCAATAGATTAAATCAACAGAGACAAAATATTAAATCGGCTCAGAAATGATTATTCATGATGTGTTATCACCAGTGGTCGGAATAAGTAGATTGATTTTATACTTGCGTCAAGATATTATAATGTGGACATGTCATTTTATCCATAATGATTATTTTTTTAAATCGAAAAAATATATTTTTAATACAATTTCCATATTTATGAGATAAAAAAGTAACAACAAGCCCTGTCTAAGTTTTGTCTCATACCGACAAGCGTTATTTCTAATTCAACAAAAAGGGACAAATTACGGTGTAACTATTCCAAGGTGCTTTTGTATAAAATAAAATACTGATTTTTTTCACCATTAGCTAACACCGGTAGCGTAGATTAATATTATTAATACTTTTTTCACCTTAAGCACAGATTCATGTTAATTTCAAAATTCCGGAACAAATATCACAATAAATATGAAGTTCCGGTATTTTGGAGGCATATCTATATTATCTTCTACGTTTGACGTCAACGACCTTAAATCAATCTACCTACTCCGACCTCTGGTTATTATAGTAGTCGGTCCGTGTCGGAGGAGTAAGCACAGGGAAATAAATATATCATTGCATCCATGTGGTGGCTCAGGGCCATGTGTATGGACACTCCTACGAGGTTCCCGATGCTATGGGGCGCGGTAAATGGTGATGGTAAAAGCCTACTTACTAAACGACTCCCCTGCACTTGCTCAACGCCCCAACCCTGTTCCGGGTAGGGATGGGGTGGGGGAATTTACGCAGTCAGTACTACAACCAGTTCCGTAGAACTGTTGTCGTACTGCACGTTAGTTCGCCCCACAAGCTCGGCGACAACGGATCGTGTGGAGAGGGAAGAATTCTGTCTGTTATTTTGCCACCTCCTACTGCGAGACAGTCACTCGCCGAAATCGATCGTCATACCCACGATGGTCGGGCAGTGAGGGACACCCCACTGCCCGAACTGGACGGTGAGCTTCGCCTCGACGTGTTCACCAAACTGCGAGGTCTGACCTACAGCACGGGCTGCCGAGATTCGACCCTCCGTGTTCTAAACGTTCCTCTGTGAGGCGGCTCTCCATAGTAGCGAGTGCCTCTCCAGTGTAGCGACGGTATCCTCACCTGCGCCTTGTCCAGGTCGCAGCGCTCGAGCAGCGCGTCGTGCGGGCCGTACAGCGTGCCGAGCCCCACCTGCCGCTTCACCTGGAACTCCGACAGCTGCGAGCTCAGCTCCTCCTTCGCCTTCTGCCGCGCCTTGCGGAACACGTTGCGGACCAGCTCCTCCTTGTCGTGCTCTGCGGGACAGACGAGCCTCGGGGTCACACACCACACTCAAACCCTGCGTGAGGTGTGTGACAGTATTGGACCCACCGTTAACTAGGATATGTTCGATTTCATTCGCCATGTTTTCGTCGACGCCATTCAGCTGCAGAACCTGTAACAGCGCTTAGATTAGTGTCCGGCTGGTTGCGTGGCGTGGTGCGGGGGGTTGGGGGGGGGGTCTCACCGCGTTGGGCATGAGGAACGTGGAGTGTATCTCGTAGGCCCAGCGGCGCAGCGTGGCCGCCGTCACGCCACTCGCCGACCGGTACGCGTCCGTGAGGATCAGCAGCAGACTGGCGCACGCGCATCTGACGAGACACAATACACTATCGAAGTTGCGAAAGGTGGTACTAGTGGTAGGACCTCTTGTGAGTCCGCGCGGGTAGGTACCACCACCCAACCTATTTCTGCCGTGAAGCAGTAATGCGTTTCGGTTTGAAGGATAGGGTAGCCGTTGTGTCTCTTCTGAGACCTTAGAACTTATATGTCAAGGTGGGTGGCGTATTTACGCTGTAGATGTCTATGGGCTCCAGTAACCACTTAACACCAGGTGGGCTGTGAGCTCGTCCACCCATCTAAGCAATAAAAATAAATAAATAAAAGAGTAAACTCGAGGATTATGAGGTGGACCTACCTCCTTTCTCCCAGTAGCCAGTTTAGCAGCACCGCGGTCCTGGCCTTGGACTCGCGCACCGACCGCAGGTTCGAGAACAGCCCGGAGTATGTGGACGTGTCCTGCCAAAGTACAAAAAGTTTAAGGATGCAGTCATCGAGTAAATGTATCACAATCTCAATAAGTAAGTCTACTCACCGAGGCGGGGGAGTCATCCTCCTCCATTGAGATGATGGCCCTCTGGGGATCGGCACACGGCTGCACAACGAATAACAATTGAGGCCGGAGTACTTCCGACAGTAGTACACTCGCGGATGAGCCAAAGATTTCCAGTACAAGTAATCAAAACAATAACTATCATTACGCATATTTCAAATTCAATACCTTTAAATTAACTTTAATTACTCATCGGGTTGAACTTAATAATGTTTAGTTAGCAGAACACCTCGTTATGGCTGAGTGAACAAATGTCAGTATAAGCCGCGCCAATAAAGAAACGAATCGAAAATGGCGTCTATGTACCTACACTGAGAGATGGTAGGGTCAACAAATAAAAAGAAAGTCGCGGCTTATAGCGCGTGACGTCACCTGCGTGTTGGTGTGGTAGGGGGGCGGCGGCGTGCCGGGCGGGGGCGGGGTGGGCGCGGGGGCCGCGGGCGCGGCGCCGGGCAGCGTGTTCGCTATATAAATAAAAACAACTGATTAGTTATGAGGTAAGAGCGTCATACATTGCGGCCGTATAGAGCTACTAACGTTAGTTTGTATGTTCAAGTGGAACCGCTCATCAGAATGTAACTAAAGAATGTTTTATAAGCGGGTAATAGATACTTTTCCTTTTGTGAATACGCAAGCTAAAGCGAAATCAACTTGCGTCAGCAGCCGAGGGTCATTCGAGACCCTGAGGTCAGTGACCCCGTGGATTAGCGAATTTCGGAATTGGTATCTATGTATCGTCTCATGACGATCACGAGTTACAGTAAGCGCGCGAGTTCATGTCCATTCTGAGGAATGCGGTAGTGCTGTGACCTAATTAATTATGGTAATGTCGATAATAACTACCGATTTAGCCAACAGCTGTCAATTTGGTTTAATGTAACTAGGTCATTTTGCAAATTATAAAATAAATGTGATAAGTAATTACTTATTTATTTCTAGTAGAGAAAAATATTTTTTAAATTCCAATTCAATTACTATCAGATGAAAAGACAACCGAAGATCAGAGTCCGAATCAGTGTAGTTTTTTTTCTACCTGAACTTGTTAACTTGTTGGAAGCGGAGTAGTCATGGTTTATTCACCTTGAAGTAACACAATAGCGTAAGCGTAACTTTTCGGTATCAATAAGCGCGCGTCACAACTGTCAAAGACAACACTAGAAGTCAGACAAACGCGGGGAGGCGGGCGGAGGCAGGGCGGGCTGCCCCCCGCGCGTCGCCTCTGGCCCCGATGGACATGAACTCGCGCGCATACTGTAGATACTTACACCTGGTCAACTCGCAATCCAGCTGCTCCGGCGAGGACCTGCTCCTGGTGTGCAGCACCGGCACGCCACTCCTGTTGTCCGTCTGTATAAAATTAAACTTTGAAGCACATAATTACAGCTTAATTTTTGGTGAACTTTCTTGATTCAGAAATATACATCAAACTGGGTTTCAGTAAAAACTGAACCTTATTGGCTATAACCGAAAATTGATTTACGCGTGCTTTGCGTCAACACGGCATAATATAATGATTGCTTAATTCCTTTTTAGAAGTCACCATGGCATTCAATAGCTATAAACTGTCATTTTGATACATGAATCTGAATAAGAAATTCCACACTTGTAACCAAACAAAAGAAACATATTTTTAAATGACCAAATTGTTCAATCTATTCATTTCTCTCTGTATTTACTTCCTTTGGTTTGAACAGTGTAGTGCATAACACAGACTTACAGCATTATAGCATAAAGCATTCACATCGCAAATATTTTTCTTTTTGTTGGTTTTTTTAACACAAAATATTAGTCACACATACAGTTAAAACAAATACCTAAACATTTTGAATAGACGAACACGAAAGCCTAAACACGAAATCTAAAACTTCGTTACGTCTTTTAAAAAAAATCAATAAATAAGATTAATTGATAAATTGTGATTGTAAAAAAGCTTCTTGCAATTAAAAAAATAATAATGTAATTAGAGATGAATAATTAAGAACAACCTGTACCATATTATTAACTCCACCACCTAATTTTACATGGTACGAGTTATCCTGAATTTCACTATAAAGTACCGTTTACAAAAAAAAATTGGACAAATTAATGATGATCAATTTGATTAGATTAAAAATAAAGTGTTTTTTGTATGAATTTAGAATGTAAATGTATACATCTTCAATCGTGTGGAAAATTCAAGAGAACTCGTTTAAAAAAACCGACCGTCAATTTACCTGCAGCGGCGGAGGCGGTAAATTCACCAACGGGTAACTCATCTGCAACGCGATCGAATTGGGCTGAGGACCCTCGAGCTCCCCGTCCAGAGAGTGAGACGACCTCCGGAACTGCCTCGAGTGGTCGTCCTTGTAGCCCGGCATGGACTGGTGCATCGGAAACTGAGGCCTTTCGGGGTAATACCTCCCCGTGTTGTTCTTCTGCGCAAAGCTCGTAGAGCACGGCTTAGGTTTGGCTAGGGGATTGACCGGCGTGGTCGGTGGGCTCAACGGGCTCCTCTTTGGTCTCTCGATCGATCGCGGCGGCAGAGGGGGAGGGGTCACGTTATCCAGACAAGTGGTCGGCACCAGAGGCACTGTATTGTTGTGCGCGTGACGTCGCTTGGTGTCATCGTCCGAATTCTGTCGCACGAGTGGAGGTTGGTTCTCTTGCTGGTTCTTGTTGCTCTGGCGCGCCTGCCGAAGGTTCCTCAAGGATTGTCCGGTGAGATTGCTCAGGGAGCGCGGAAGGCCGCTCAGGAAGCCCGTGTTGTGCGAGAGGGGGCTCTTGTCGAGGCTGCTCCGGGTGCGAGTGTTAAGGCGCGGCGTGGACGGCGCGGGTGAGGTCGGCTCGGGCTAAAAGCGGAGTACTATGAAGCTGGTCGCGTCGTCACTCGAAAGCTTCGTGTGGAGATCGTGATTTATGGGGAAAGAAATCTTTGAGCGGTGTACCATTTCAATGTTACGTTCTGATCCGAACCTCCACACGCTTCGATCGGGTACCGTGAGCAGCACAGACACGACAACAACCACCGTAAGGCGGGCGAAAGTCAATCATCTTTACACTGAATCTGTTTCTATGACGTTTGGCTTATTAGTTTGTCCATAGCTTCGTGATTGACAAAACATACGCCATGAAGACTTCCTATCTCTGAACTCAACGTAATATAAACCGTTGAACACAGTTTTAACAAAACTTTAAATTAATGCTGCTTGCATGTGACACCACTTGACCAATTAGAACTATAAATGATTATAGCATCAAACCAAACATAACATGGGTCACACATCGGACGTCTCCTATTCGACACACAAAGTCGATGCGAGGTTATTTATTACGCTGACTGTACAACGGTCACTGACCTCGGTGACGTCACAAATAAAACAGCATGCACAGAAGCAGACGCTTTACGACATGACGTAACGAACGAAACGTGATCTTTGCTAGCGCGTGGGTGACTTGACTGGTTTTGGCCTTCAAACTTCAAAATCGATGTCAAATTTCGTTTAGAACAAAATGGTAGTGATTTTTTTATAAACCAACACAAAGTATTTTTTTATTTGGGTACTAGCTGACCCGGCAGACTTCGTAGTGCCTTAATCGATAAATAAAATACCTAAACTTTTGTATAAAATAAAATTTTAAACAAACAAAAGGAATCCGTCCGACGAGGGACACATCAAAGGGAAAACAAAATTGTTATTTTTATTTCATTCCGAGCATTTTCATATTTGTCATCCTTTTAAACCTTCTCTGGACTAACACAAATAATTCAAGACCAAAATTAGCCAAATCGGTCCAGCCGTTCTCGAGTTTTAGCGAGACTAACGAACAGTAATTCATTTTTATATATATAGATCGATTATTAAATTTATAATTGATTATGGGAACATAAAGCTTTAGTAATCCCGACCCTGACCCAGACGCGACACCCACAAGGACCACGCATCGCCATTAGTTGGCTTTAGCTCGGGAGGAGCCGGGGGGCTGGTGCGCGCGTTACTCAGCGTGTTAGTCAATGGTCAATGGACAGCACGAGCTCTGTACGACTGTTGTTGTAAGACAATTAACTTTCGCCGCCCACCAAAACAATCGAGGACCAAACAATGTTGAACTACACATTATATTTCGATTTTTTTTTCGTCACATTTAAATGAAATTTTGTTTTTCCGGATTTTATATTTTTCGGTGTATTATTATTATTTAAATTCCTTTTTTTTTTCATTAACAAGATTTGGCGACTATTGTACTGTGATTGGTACCTATAATTGAAGTGACATTTATCACGTACTTTGTCAATTGATTGATGATCAGAATTGGTGATCACTTTTGTTGTTGTTGGTACAACTAGGTAATTAAATAAAGTAGGCCGCCTAGCGGTAAAAATCCGATCATAATTAATTTAAATTATAAGTTTGAACGGTTCTATTGTTTTGACAATGATCACAGATTCCTCCAAGGCTACACAAATAATACTAACAATATTAATATATTCTCAATTACACAACAGACTTTAACAATAAACGAAAGAGTAGAATTATATATGCGTGTGTGTGTCAAATAACACGGTAGGATGTGTAATGTTTTATTTATTGATTTAATGTATTGTTTAAGCATAATTTGAAAAAAATATTAGCAATCTGCACTCCTTTTCTATATTCTCTATAAGGTCACTCACGGACCACCTGATGATACCGGAGCTGATGGAGATAGCACCGTGAGAGCTGCCACCAACCTTGAATCGCGAGGTCTAGCTTTCCATTGCACGGTATGATTGTATGATCCTTCGAACCTGATCGCATTACTATTTCGCGGCAGCAACACGCGAAGCTCTCTACCCGTGCGGACTCACAAGTTAAAATCGTACACTTAAAACCGGCCGCAACTATCATCTCACACGTACCTTCTACTGTTAATGAACGCACATCGAACATATCACAAGAAGTTTTTTTTTTAAGAAGAACAAGAAAATCACAAGAAAAAATCACAAGAAGTACAATAGAAACGTTTGAACACACGACTACAGCTCGCATTAATAAATTATAAAGTAATCATAAGTATCGATTATTCCAATGTCAATAGTTTAATTAGAACAAAGAATTAATGTTGCAGAAGTGAACCAAGACACGCGTGTCCTTGGTTCATACCAGTTTTGGTGAATTTTCACGATTTTTAATCGTCTGTTCATCAATAAAGTTCCAGTACTTTTTATGGGGGACAGATGACTGAAGTTACCTACGTTTATCGTTTATGATGTAAGTACATTTGTAACAACTCAAGTTGCACACTCGTGAGCCTACGCCTCGTGCTTAACCTTGACATTACGACATCGCGCAAATATCTGATATTTGTGTTTTTTGCTACTTTATATGGTGAAACAAAATTACTAATCCGCTGAGGGGAGTAAAGCTCTGGTATGCCGATGTTAAATGTATGCCGGAAGACGTAGCAAGAATAGGCCTCCCACAAAACGGACCGACGACCTATTGAGGTTCGCGGGGATCCGCTGGATGCAAGCAGCGGGGGACCGATCTTTGTGGCGAGGCTTGGAGGAAGCCTATGGTCCAGCGGTGGACGTCTGTTGGCTGATAGAATAGAATGCTGATCAGTTAGCGTGCTGTCTGAATCGATTTACTTCGATCGCTGTCCACCTTCAATAAAACTTGAGAAAACATGTGATGTGCACTCTCGCATGAAGCCGTCCGCGTTTATCGAAACTTTGCACTAACTCGACCCCCCCCCCAACCCCCCGCGGGACGCTCATGCCTATTATCGTTACTTATGTACATTAACATTAGTGACAGAATATTAAATCACGAGCAAGATCTCGGCTGGTGCTACTACAATAACATTGACAATAGCCGACTAAGTATCAGTCTCACTAATGATTGTTTGATTTACACAGATAAAATAAGCCGAAATAGTGTTTTAAATTTTTTCTTATAGTATTGCATAATTAGTATATTATTTGTAGCAGTCCCAAGTAAGGAATCAATGAACAGACAGTTTCCGCGATAGGAATAAATTAATTTGGTCCTCAATTGCTGTGTCATGAAATATTAAAATTAAAACTTATTAACAAAAAGATGAAGTGACTCCGGGTGTTACGAAACGGAAATAAATAAAACGATTCGGCAGCAAAATATAGAAACTTTGCACTCTTGTGCTCCGATATTAAAATTTACTATTGTGTTTCTATCATAATAAAGTGATATATTAAAAAAAAATATATATATTTTAAAAAGAAAGTGAGAAATATGAGAGAATTTCATAACAAGCAACTATTATATTATAGCACATATAAAAAGTCGTAGATTTTTTTATTATAAAGTAATTTTACCATTATTATAGATGAACAACTTTTTGTAGCGAATTTAGAAAGGTCATAAGACGGTGAAATTGTGGGTACTCACAAAAAACTAAGTACCCTACTTAAGGAAAAAACAATCTCTCGCACTTTTCACTTCGAAATGTGTTAAAATTATTTCTCATTGTGGTCCGGCGTACCTGTCCGGCCATGATGCTGTCGATCTCGTGCTGCAGCTTGGAGCAACGCAGCTCGGCAGCTTCTAGCTGAGCTTGTTTTCGCACGTCGGGGACTTTTGATAGTTCATCTGTAACCAACACGCGGTTGGCGTCACCCTTCGATCTCTTCGAACAATCAATAGATAAAAAATGGGGGAAACCTCCCGAGGTCATAACCTCCGCGTTCTCTCGGCTGTGTAACGGCTGTTCCACCCTGCAGGGACCACCAGCTCCTCGAGTGACCGGAGAGGGTAGGTAGATATTCGTTCACATGAAAAACCTTTCAATACTCACTACGAAGGTCTCTGATGTACTTCTGTTCTTGCTCCAGCATCAACCTCATCGTGTGGACCTTAGAGACTTCCAGCTGACGCTGCTTCTCCGACTAGAAATGTATTAGAAACAATTTTAAAAGACTATTCTTTAAAATTTGCCTTTACGGCATATATTTTCTTTTGTATAAAACAGGGGGGAGATACAAAATTTCTTTATTTCATTTATGTCTTGAACTAACCGATAAGATAAATATTCCCATGTGGTAGGTACAACCAGTCAAATGTGCCAACAAAGCCAAAACAAAGAGTTCACTTATTAATTTGGAATTGACAAATACAATGATTAATGAACAGTGTTTTCAGGTAGTATGGATGACTTGTGCTGCGATAGGTGGACTGATGCTAAAATGGAGATGATGGGATCATCCAAAACATTCCATCAGAGCACAGCGCACTGAACATACGATACAAAATCAGACAGAATCGAAGTCTCTTCACCGACCTAGATTTCCTTAGACACAACAGTCTTAAAGTACAAAAAGCAGCTGCATACTGAACCCTAAAAAGTTTAAGTAACTACGGCCACCACTTTTCAACAGTTTATGCCAAGTTTTGGCGTCTTTCGTTTGGTTGGGTGAGTCCACGCCGGAGTGATCATTACGTCCCTACGCTATGTGCCCGTATCGGCGCGTGACGTTGTGGTACATTCACTTAGGGCTCCGTCACCGCTGGTCGGGGAGGCCACACGCGAGCTCAGCCGCCGCCGGCCTGTTTACACAGATGTCACGTCTCGCGCAACTCACATATTGGTTGCGACTTGCGTGTGTACGTCGACATTGCCGCGTTTATTGGAAACGAAATGCTCGTCATTAAATTCGGAGGTTTCTTTTGTCGCAATTTCTCGACATTATCAGTTTGCATATCAGGATAATATAGATTGACATCGAATATTTAGTAACCTTCTAAAAAGACGATTCTGAAGACATGGATGGATAATAGGGATATGATACAATTTGTTAATTTTGAGAAAACCGTCAACAAACATTTGTTACTTGTACTTTATATTCGTACATAGCTCGTTCATCACGTGCAATTTCTAAAAATAGCCTTTAAGCCCGAGGTTTAAGGTCAAATATGGTTTATAGGCACATTGCACCTTCATTTAGATGAAAAACTCAAAAATCTTAAAAATGGTACTTAACCACTTCATCCACTCATGTCTCAATTATCTGAGTTAGGTATTTCCGAAGCGCACGTGTCACGGCAACGAGTTACCACCGAACGATATGTACTCATCCGTGACAAAACAGAAATTGGCGTAGATAAGCAAACGGTCTTTCATCACAGCAACAGTTCGCTTTGGTTTAGCCGAGGCTTATTAGTTTTTTTTTAAAGAATTTTATGACTAAAACATGTCATGTTTTATTTTAAGTTATATTCTAATTTTTATTAAAAATGATAATATGAAATGAAACGAAATGAGATGAGATGTTATGGAATGAAATATCTCAGTAAAATGGTGGTCATTTACTGTGATTTTTTCAGTGGACTTTTTGGAGGATCCCGAGAAGTTACGTCCAGCGGCTTTGTTTCATTTTCCTACATTTGTGCACTTTCACCAATACTAAAGAGTTAATAAACCCCCGTTATTACACATTTAAACCGGAAGAAACACTAAATAGACAAAATAAAACAAATTACACAACTTCACTCCTCGCGTTCCCGGCAAGAAATCTGCTTTAGTTAAACAGAGACTCACATTGACGGGTACCGGCGCTGTGATGGGAGTTTTGTGTCTTGAAGTGTTCTGCTGCACGGTGAGCACGGTCGTCGGGTTCGCTGCAATCAACAAACAAATCGATAAGCTATCCGCGCATTCGGCACGCGGACTCGCAACTGACACTATTTATAAATATTGGAGATAATCAGACGCAGATAGCCACCTGGCTTCATACTAAGTCACCCCGGAGTAAGGGAAGCAGAGACTAATTTAGAAAAAAGGTCAATGTATAGATATTGATCAACCAGACAATGAGCAATACTGTTTATCCCCCGAATGTGCCAGTGCAGAGATGAACCACTGTAGGCAGCGACTTGGCTCTATCTCTAGCAATCCTGACGTCCATGGGCGACGGTAATCACTCACCATCAGCTGGGCTGTATGCTCTTCTGCCTACAAGGGCAAAAATTTAATCAAAGAAAAAGTAAACATATCCTTATGCTTCTAACCTCCCCTGCTTTATTTAATCTTATCGATTCGCAAGATACCCGTTATTCTACCATAAGGCTTGATCTCCGGAAAAAATATCATTTTAATGCCTTTGATATATTATTAATGGTCAATTGTTCGGTTACTCTAAAGAAATACCTCGTATCATATGGACAACTTGCTGGTGAGTGTGATGATGTACTGGTATAGAGTCGACCCTCAGGATCCGGTCTCCAGCCCGCAGGCCGGCCCGCCACGCTGCGCCGTGCTCCTTCACTGATTGCACGAACACCGGATTGTCACCTGTGAAAACAAAATCATTCCTTGTATTTAATACTGACACCGGTGGTAGGACCTCTTGTGAGTCCGCACGGGTAGGTACCACCACCCTGCCTATTTCTGCCGTGAAGCAGTAATGTGTTTCGGCTTGAATGGTGGGGTAGCCGTTGTAACTATACTGAGACCTTAGAACTTATATCTCAAGGTGGGTGGCGCATTTACGTTTTAGATGTCTATGGGCTCCAGTAACCACTTAACACCAGATGGGCTGTGAGCTCGTCCACCCATCTAAGCTAAAAAAAAAACCCTAAGTGTCTCACAATGAAAAGTTTCGTAGTCAAGTTTCGCGTGAAGTTTTTAATGATTTGAATACTTAATAACCTTAATTTACGTATTTTTATGGACTCCAATAGAATCTTGAACTATAATTAACAGTGATAAACAATTCGTTTAATGACGCCTGTAGAACAGTTTAGACGCTGCAACTAGAACACAGCGCTTAGAGTATTTAGCGGTGGAAGATCTTGAGATAAGAAGTTGTAGTTTCCTATGTAGGTATTAATCAAATCAAATCTTTTCTTTATTCAACATAAATGAAAGTACATACTTGTTGAACGTCAAAAAGAACTACCGACAATTCACAAGAAACAAGCCTCCGTCCTGAGAAGAACTGGCAAGAAACTCAGCGGGCATGTCTTTTTTCTTTTTAAATATTAGATTATTTTTTAAATATTAATTTTTACAATGAGTATTATAACGTAACAATTATTGCAACACCAGTAATAACAATTTTACATTTCGCAGGCTTGATTTGTACTATACGATGTAATGGTTTTATTGCGAAAGTAGTCCGTGAACACGTGTCAGGTACGTGTTTGCTTAAAAACTGGTACCTGCCTAAATAATCACATTATACGGTATCAATAATGCGGATTTTGATTCTTTTTACGCGACAAAGAGTGGTCGGTACCTGAAACCTTCATTCCATATCCATGCTCGTCGCGGACCACGGTGACGGTGAGGAGGTCGTCGCCGCCCGGCGACACCGCCCCGCCCAGCATCACCTACAAAATAACAAACATTCGTTATCTTAAACAAGTAGGATATGCAATGAAATTAATATCCTCTGCTTTGTGTTGTGCTAAGAAAAATTTTGGCTGACCGTGCGTCAGTCCACGGATTAATAATAGGTACCATAGGCCTGGTTAATACTGCCGCTGAGACTTTGAACTCTTGCCCTTTTTTTATTGCCTTTGTAGGCAGATGGTAAGTGTTTACCGTCCCTCGTGGACGTCAACAATACCAGGCACAGAGTCAAGCCGCTGCCTACCATTAAGTACTCTCCGCCAGCCTCGTTTGAAGAAGGACATGTCATAGCGCTCGGGAAACACCGTGGCGGGGAGTTCACCGTGCCTTGAGGCACTTTATAATATCTATTACGTAAAGTTTTCTTATAACAACAAACAAAACTACCGCATATTGCTAAATATATTTGAACAATTTTCGATGACTTCATTTTATCACCTTCAGAAAACTAAAAGCAATATTATATTACCAACTATCAACAGTATAAATAAAAACCGGTGTGCATGTGGCATGGTTTTCATAAAATTCAATGTCCTGTCATCTCCGACATCGAACCCTTAAGTTTGCGGAGACAATCGCTATGGCTGGTCCACGAGCAAATCTGATTAGTCGTTAGCCAAACAGACGAGTGATGTACAAACATTTATGAATTAAACTGGCTACTGTAGCTAGTACTAAAACTCAAACTAAACAGGAAACGTAATATATTTTCAAACTCAAAGTGTATGTCGCGATCACAGTATTAAATTTATATTGTTCTAAAATGTCCGTGTTTATTGTGTGTAGCCACTATGGTATTTTGATTGTATTCGCAGGTATCTGATTATAAGTGATTGCTTTCAGTTATGGAAACCGGCAATGGCAGAGATAGTTTACTTCTCTACCACTGATAAAAATTTCAAAATCTAATTGTGGAGCTAATGTAATTCACATTAGGGTTCGTCTAGAAGTCGCAATATGATTATAATCACTAACTCTTCAAGATTTAGATTACTTTTATGTATTACATTTTCTCGTGAATAAACAAATAAATAATAGTTTAAAAAAAACTAACAAAATACGCTTTTATAGAAAATCCAACTAAAAAATAGAAAATAAATTTCAATAAATTTGAATTAAAAATAGTGTAAGAAAATAATATTTTATTGAAAAAAAGCGTGGGGTGCTTTTCAGGATATTATCAAAATACTCATACATTCTACTCATGTCTGTTCATAAAATATTTATAACTACTGATACCATGCAACCCACGCTTTTTTTACAATAAAATATTTTTTTCTTACACAATAAAAAATATTTTTTATTTTTTAGTTGGATTTTCTATAAAAGCGCAAATTGGTTAGTTTTTTTAAACTATAATTTTTTTTTAATTTTTTTTGTTGAATTTAAATTTTTTCTATATTTTTTTTTAATATTGTACTGTGATCGGTTAATAAGTATGCCAAATTTCGAGTTAATCCGACTTTTTAAGGGGGTCAAAATCATGTTCAAAGATTCCGTTACATACTAACACACCTACGTCTGAGGCTAATATAAGCGTATTAAAAAAGAGGATCGGTTGGCAAATAGAACAGACAAAAGTACTAAGCTTTTTCTGAGTGCCTATCTATCTATCTATCTATCTATTATTATACAGTTCCTCAGAAACACAGCAGACAGCTTCCGTGAAGAGCTTGAAAAGAACGGACGCGATTTTATGCACCGCCCTACTTTTGTAATGATGTAATCTCAGTTAATTAAACACAATAATAATATGAAATTATCGTTTCTAACGTATGATCGTCCGTACGTATTTTAAAGTCCGTCTGGTGTAGTGGTAAGTGACATGGTCGCTACACAAGAGGGTCGCGGGTTCGAATCCCGCCAAGGGAAGATATTTGTATGATAAATATAAATGTCTTTTCCAGGGTTATGGATGTATATTAAATATATGTATGTGTATAATAAAAATCTTACATTTATTTCAGTTATCTGGTACCTGTAACACAAGTTCTTTACGAACTTATCAAGGGACCAGTTAACGTGGCGTGATTGTTAGTAAATATTTATATTTATATCGATATGAGAGTTCCTAGTTGATGACAGTTTTGGTTACACACTGGCTAGCGAAGACACCTCAAGTTATAGACAATAACTATCTCTCTGCTATGTCATGTGAGAGCGTGTTGCTTGAAGTTGTCGAAACCGTATATAAGCCCCCATTTATTAGCAACTAAATTCCTTCCCTAGACAAAATGAAAAAAAACTACACCGCTCCCTAGACGGCAGCATAAAGAAATAGACACATAAACAGTTTTAAAGAGATAAAAATCATAAAACCCCGTTGTGTTTGCAGCTCGATGTTTGGATTTGGAGTGGATAAACCAATAAACATAGCCTTTATGTGTTGTTGCCAGTTTGTTTTTTGATATTCATTCAGTATTATAATATGTATCTGCGTTCATGTGCGATTGTGCTGAAGACTTCTTCATTAGTGGTAGGACCTCTTGGGAGTCCGCACGGGTAGGTACCACCACCCCGCCTATTTCCACCGTGAAGCAGTAATGCGTGTTTCGGTTCGAAGGGTGGGGTAGCCGTTGTAACTATACTGAGATCTTAGAACTTATATCTCAAGGTGGGTGGCGCATTTACGTTGTAGATGTCTATGGGCTCCAGTAACCACTTAACACCAGGTGGGCTGTGAGCTCGTCCATCCATGTAAGCAATAAAAAAAAAAAATTGTTGAATCAGAACTAGTCACACAAATTTATGAGATTTTTTTTATTGCCCTTGTAGGCAGACGAGCGCACCGCCCACCTGATGGTGAGTGGTTACCGTCGCCCATGGACTTCAGCAATGCCAGGGGCAGAGCCAAGCCGCTGCCTACCGTTTCTGTGCAACTTTGGATCTTTGCCAATATTGAGATAACGTAACAGAATTTATCAATAGCCGTTCAGACAACCCCCCGAATTCGCTACCCGTCCTGGTTAAGCCTCATGTTTCTGCGCCAACACAATAAAAATAATCAATTTAATTCCGAGCTTCCATCCCAAAAAGTCAATGAACGTTAATTATTTATGCAATTATTGTATATATTTACTCTTTGACACAAATTCAACAAAGACAGCAAAGTCTAAGTCAACAAAGAAAAGTGATGGCTTTAACTCTAGCTCAAAAGAAAACAAGTGATAAATGTTTCCGATTCCACAATACCATAAACATGTTTTCGGCAGGTTCTACTGGAAGGAGGGCGTCTTGTGAGCCCGCAAGGGTAGGTGCCACCCTGTCTATTTCTGCCGTGAACAATTAATACGCTTCAGCCCCCTCGTAGGCCCCTCAGGCCGACTCACGGCGTTCGATGATGACGAAAAAGCAGAGCTGCTGGCCGATACATTGCAAACCCAGTGTACGCCCAGCACTCAATCCGTGGACCCTGTTCATGTAGAATTAGTAGACAGTGAGGTAGAACGCAGAGCCTCCTTGCCACCCTCGGATGCGTTACCACCCGTCACCCCGATGGAAGTTAAAGACTTGATCAAAGACCTACGTCCTCGCAAGGCTCCCGGTTCCGACGGNGCAACGATGCAACGCAATAACTGCAACACGGTCTTCTTTAAGCGTCCACTCCATATTTAAAAATGAGTAAAATTCTAAAAGTATACATTTTTATTTTCATGAACAATTCGAAATTCGAATTCAATAAACTTTTTTGTGGCCAGCATTCTAAAAGAAAAGTTTTTACTGTGTGACAATACTTATGACCTGACTAGTTATATCCGTTATCTGGTACCTGTAACACAAGTTCTTTACGATCTTATCACGAGACCAGTTAACGTGGCGTGATTGTTAGTAAATATTTATATTTATATCGATATGAGAGTTCCTAGTTGATGACAATTTTGGTTACACACTGGCTAGCGAAGACACCTCAAGTTATAGACAACTATCTCTCTGCTATGTCATGTGGGAGCGTGTTGCTTGAAGTTGTCGAAACCGTATATAAACCCCTATTTATTAGCAACTAAATTCCTTCCCTAGACAAAATGAAAAAAAACTACACCGCTCCCTAGACGGCAGCATAAAGAAATAGACACATAAACAGTTTTAAAGAGATAAAAATCATAAAACCCCGTTGTGTTTGCAGCTCGATGTTTGGATTTGGAGTGGATAAACCAATAAACATTGCCTTTATGTGTTGTTGCCAGTTTGTTTTTTGATATTCATTCAGTATTATAATATGTATCTGCGTTCATGTGCGATTGTGCTGAAGACTTCTTCATTAGTGGTAGGACCTCTTAGGAGTCCGCACGGGTAGGTACCACCATCCCGCCTATTTCCGCCGTGAAGCAGTAATGCGTGTTTCGGTTCGAAGGGTGGGGTAGCCGTTGTAACTATACTGAGATCTTAGAACTTATATCTCGAGGTGGGTGGCGCATTTACGTTGTAGATGTCTATGGGCTCCAGTAACCACTTAACACCAGGTGGGCTGTGAGCTCGTCCATCCCTCTAAGCAATAAAAAAAAAAGTTGTATCAGAACTAGTCACACAAAATTTATGAGATTTTTTTTTATTGCCCTTGTAGGCAGACGAGCGCATGGCCCACCTGATGGTGAGTGGTTACCGTCGCCCATGGACATCAGCAATGCGAGGGGCAGAGCCAAGCCGCTGCCTACCGTTTCTGTGCAACTTTGGATCTTTGCCGATATTGAGATAACGTAACAGAATTTATCAATAGCCGTTCCGACAAGCCCAAGAATTCGCTACCCGTCCTGGTTAAGCCTCATGTTTCTGCACCAACAAAATAAAAATAATCGACTTAATTCCGAGCTTCCATCGCAAAAAGTCAATGAACATTAATTATTTTTGCATTTATTGTATGTACCCTTTAACCGCAAATTCATAGAGTCTAAGTCAACAAAGAAAAGTGATGGCTTTAACTCTAGCTCAAAAGAAAACAAGTGATAAATGTTTCCGATTCCACAATATCATAAACATGTTTTCGGCAGGTTCTACTGGGAGAAGGGCGTCTTGTGAGCCCGCAAGGGTAGGTGCCACCCTGTCTATTTCTGCCGTGAACAATTAATACGCTTCAGTTTCAAGAATAGGGTAGCCGAGGTACTACCAAGACTTCACATGTCTCAAGGTGGGTGGCGGTATTTATTTTGTTAATGATTACTATTGACTCCCAATAACTAATTGACACTAAGTAAGCCGTGAAGCTCGTCCACTCATCCAAGCAACAAAAAAAATCTATATAATTTATTACGATTCAAAGTGTATTAAGTTACACAAATTAAAAAACAACTAACTACACGTAAAACTTCGTCTACCTACCTCAATGAAACTTGGCGAATCCCGCGAATTCTAAACAAGAACTTATCGACCGATCATGTGGTAGGTAGACGTTCTCTAGTTTAAAAAAAAAATAACGTTTCCCAAATACAGTTTTGTACTGCTTTGTTGAAACATAAGAGCTTCCTCTTTGCTAATTAACATTTTGTTTGTTGTATATAATGTTTTCACAAAATACGCCAAGGCAAGTATTTTTTTTAATTGCTTAAATGGGTGGACGAGCTCACAGCCCACCTGGTGTTAAGTGGTTACTGGAGCCCATAGACATCCACAACGTAAATGCGCCACCCACCTTGAGAAATAAGTTCTAAGGTCTCAAGTTTAGTTACAACGGCTGCCCCACCCTTCAAACCGAAACGCATTACTGCTTCACGGCACAAATAAGCAGGGTGGTGGTACCTACCCGCGCGGACTCACAAGTGGTCCTACCACCAGTAAAAAAGTGAAAAAGTGTAAAAGCATGTGTTAGCATCAAAACCGTGAAGGAACCCTGACCATAGATCGCTGACCGCTAAACTAATGCAATCTCCAAAAGGGTACTTGTCTTTTGCGATCAAATCACAATAACACTCAAGACTACTTTTCCTACTACCAAAATAAATTCGCATGTATTTCGTTCATTTCGTTGATAGCAGAACTAATCCGTTTCAAAGTCAGACCCGACGGCCTTAGCGCGGCACACTTGACCCACTTCATGTGGTATGTCATGAGACAACGCACACGCTTATCATATTACTCTATTTGAAACCGAACTTAAGCCTAAAATAAACGTTTGATTATAAATTATTCGATAACAAAGACATAACGGTGCAAGGGTTTCAATCCCAACTGTCTTTACGGAGTCGAACATGAAAGTGGCCAGGGGTAAGTAGGCAGTGGCTTGGCTCTGCCCCTGACATTGCTGACGTCCAATGAACGACAGTAACCATCAGGTGGGCCGTATGCTCGTCTGCCTTTAAGGCAATAAAAAAAAATTGATCTTTTTAAATATTTTCCTGTATAGACGGGCGAGCAATTTCACGACCGATCTGGTGTGAAATGGTTAGCGAACAACAATGGACCCAATGGAGTCCAAATCGTATTGTATGATGGCTATCGCACACTTCAAACCGGGACACATGACTGTTCTACGGCAGAAAGAGGCGGGATAGGGATACCCACCCCTGCCCGCCTATAACAGACCCAACCAATTTTTTCGCTGAGTTCACAAGTGAAGATTTAACCTCATAAACGTTGTTTTTCCATCATAATTCCTGTCGTGTGTATTGGAGGTGGATGATGAGTTTTGTAAGACCGGTTACATCCCGGGAACACCTCCGCGTCTATGCGATTCCAGTTTTAAGGGTATGATTGATACGCATGATTCCAAGACAAAATTAAATGAATTCCGATTTCATGATTCGGGCGGCAGCATTGATTCACGTTGTGTTTTGGTACGAGATTGATACATTGGCAATAAAGACTATTTTATAATACCGTATGTAGAATATGTCTCGAAGTAAGGAAGTAGCCCCACTGTTGCTTTAAGAATTACCCCTTTGTTAAGACCTGTGTCTATTGGGCTTGTGTTCACGATTAAGTGTCCATGATTAGAAGTCCGATATGTTATGCATCTTTAAATATATAACATATATATTTTGGGGCTATTGTTTGTTCGAACGACTTTTAAATTTATTTCTATGAGTTTATAAAATTAAACAGAGTCTTTTAGTTCAGAATAAGACAAATGTGCTCTTTCCGTCTCTTTTAAATCAAGTGCATACCTTAAAGTATTAAAATGAAAAAACTAAAAGATTACATTTTTTGAGTTTACAAAAAAATTAGAATTTTGGGCTAAGTCACTTCAATTCTAAAGGTGCGATATATGATCCTTGTTGATTTGATAATGTTCTAACTGTTCTTAATTCAACGCAGGGTTATTTTTCAATCACAACCTTATTTTTCAATCACAACAACTTCAAACAGACACGTGACTCTAATGAGTCACGAAATGAAAATGGGTAATGAAAACTGAAACACGATAATTCGTGTTTAGGTTTTTCAACTTGTTCGTGTCTTCGTTAAGAAAACAAACAGTCTCTACGGTTCACTTTCCCGGAAACTGTGGGCTTAGTGCGAGTTTTTTAACGTTCTCGATAGAGTAAAAGTTAACTCAATTTTGTATGCAGTTGGAACAGCGTCCCTAGCGGCAAACGTACGCAAACGATTCCATTCCATACAAATATGAGCTAGCTTTTACGCTATCGAGAACGTTAAAAAACTCGCACTAAAGCACACTGTTGTAGTATTCAATAAAATAATCTTTCTTATTGACGTTGACGGGAAATGAGCGTACAGTCCAGATAAGACATGGTTTCCGTTGTCCATGAACATCGGCCATCCAAAGGACAACCTTCACTTAGCGGTCAGGTCCTTCGAAATATTACGTATTGTTCATTTCTCAGTCTGAAACGCAGGGACGTCAAGCCAGTAATTGCGCCTGATGTAGCTGAACTCAGTTTCGACAGCAGGCGGTGAGATTGTAAAAAACGAGACAATCAGAATCGATAAAAAAAGAGACAAATCACGCAGAATCACTTGGCCTCAAACTTTGATTCAATCATACGAATGTTAGCTCGATGTTGAAATAGAATTCACGACACTCGGCCCAGCAGTCAGGGGCGCCAATTACTGCGCTACCGAGTCACTAGGTATAAACAAACTGAACGTTTAGAGTCGTTGGATATTCGCAATAAGTTTATAATCAAATAGGTTGGATTAACACTAAACATACCATAACGGGTCAAATGACCCATTTTGAACTTTTGCATTGAATATGCACGTATCATCTTATTTATCTTATTTATCATGCACATTTGATTTTTCCTTACCAATAAATCTATAGATATTAAACTATTTGCTTTGTTTATTTTGAGTAATACTTGTCGTATACCACTATCTACCCGCTATGGTAGAAATAGATACCAGTAAGTGTTGATATGATTAATGTTAAAATTAACAACGTTACCTTTCGCATTTCCTTTTGATCAATGAGCGACGATCTTTGCCCAAAACATTGAAATTTACAAAATTCCCATTTCAAAGGAAGCTTTGTTTTAAACTACCCTCCTTTTCTCACACATGCGCGTATACACTCACACTATAATTACTGTGTACACGGCACAGAAAATCGCACATATACTTATATACTGTTCTACTACACGAGCACAGGCACAGAGAACCACCGCGGGTTTGGGTCCCGACACGACTACTGCAAGACATTAAATCGTAAACAACGGTTTTACATAAGAGTTCCAGGAACGACATTTTGGCACGGGATCCGGTCGCGTCACGGGCTTATTAAATACAATGACAGGCCATGCCGCGGTGACAGCCTTGACCATCGCAGACTACGATTATAATTGGACATGATGCCGTCAGCACGTGAGAGCATAGCTATTTAGANGTCCCGACACGACTACTGCAAGACATTAAATCGTAAACAACGGTTTTACATAAGAGTTCCAGGAACGACATTTTGGCACGGGATCCGGTCGCGTCACGGGCTTATTAAATACAATGACAGGCCATGCCGCGGTGACAGCCTTGACCATCGCAGACTACGATTATAATTGGACATGATGCCGTCAGCACGTGAGAGCATAGCTATTTACAACGCACTGGAGTTTTGAGCGACAATGTTGTTTAGTTTTATAATTTTCTGCTTCGGAGTGCTCAAATACTTTTACATTCGATAGATAGACGCGATCAATATCGATCGACTACGTGGAAGTTTTATTTGTAAACTGTTCTTCAATGACCTCCTCAGTGCTCTGCGTGTCAAAGAAGATCCTGTGAAAGATCTACGTACTCAAATATTTAAATTAAGTTTTTTTTTTATTGCTTTGACGAGTGGACGAGCTCGCAACCCACCTGGTGTTAAATCGTTACCGGAGCCCATAGATATCTACAACGTAAATGCGCCACCCACTTTGAGATATAAGTTCTAAGGTCTCAGTATAATTACAACGGCTACCCCACCCTTCAAACCAAAACGCATTACTGCTTCACAGCAGAAATAGGTATGGTGGTGATACCTACACGGGCGGACTCTCAAGAGGTCCTACCACCAGTAGTTTACATGTTACAAGGTTACACGAAACGGGGACGTCTGAGAGTGGATGGATTTAAGATGAACGAAATCTCCTTTGAAGGAATTCCACCAGTCCTATATCCTTAAAAAAGAGATTTCAGAGATTTCAGATGTATGTTTAAATACCAATCAACTTTATAGCTGTTCAAATTTAAGACAGGAGGCACCGATTTACTTATCAGTGTTCCTAGCATACCCAATTATCGTACAATAGACCTGGATGTCAGTCCTGGAGAAATCATCGACTCGTGTGCTTTTGATGGCAATAAAAAAATCACGATCGCGTCTAAAGAGAGAAAACGGTAATAAATTTTGACATTCGCCTCACTCCATACGGTTATTAATCAAAAACCATCCAAACTCGTGACTTATCCTTCTGAGGATAGAAGAACCTTTAACAAATTTGTATTTTGATTAGCACCTTAATCAGCTAATGAGTGTTAGTCTTGAGATTTGGATAATGTTATAGATAACATAAGAAATTCAATTTTAAAAAAAAAAATACAAGATCGAAATTAAAATACAAATCCTTCAAGAATTCGTAAATTAGTTTTAACAATTTACAACTCCCACGGTTAGTCGCCTAGCCGATCGCCTATTTTTCATAATAAATTAAAAGAAACGCACAACTTCTGAGACCGAACTTATGTCAAATAAACGTGAAGATATATTCCCGATTACAATATACACGCCGAAGCATGATGATACGGTTGCATCAACTCCGTGATACTGAGATTATATTCATAGTAACATATACATCTTAAAATTTCGAAAGTTTCATCGCGTACACAAGCTCACCGTAACAGGTAAAACGGCAAATATACTTAACATACATGATATACTTCGCTAAATAAATTAATGTATTATAGAATGATCTGTACGATTATCATATGATATATATAGTATCTTTTAATAAAATATTATCGACATTACTACATAAGGCCCCATCCTATTTGTATAAAATCCATTGAAACATAGGTTTTCATTCTGCATACAGGAGGCGGAAACTGTGCACCACATGCTTTGTGAGTGCGATGGTCTAGCAATCGATATGCCGGAAAATTTGCTACTCAGACACTATAATGTGGAATAGCATGAGTTATAACTATGGGTTTATATTAGGTCAGGTCGAGTCACTTTTCTTTTGTTACTACTTACTTCTATTAATACATTCTAGCACAGAGTAAAGTAACCAAAATATTGATCAGAAAAAAAATATATATATTATTCCAGAATTTACATCTCTACGGCTACCCTACTACGAGTATTCTACTACGAACGCTCTGTAAAAAAATCAAGTAAACAACGTTAGCAGCTAGTGCGAGTTCGCAACAAGTTCTATAACCTATCCTTCTCTTTTTATCATCACAATAAATGTGAATAACCGAAGCTCTAATTTAAAAGATAAAAGTCAAACCGTCTTGGCAAAGATACGCATTACACAATCATTACAAGAAGCCTTCGTTGTCTACAAGCCTTCGTTGGGCTTAAATCGCATAGTCAGCACCACAACTTTTGGTGCAGTGGGACTAGCTTTCCAAGCATAACAGCCTCGGGTGTGAACAGTGCTTTTTGCATACGCCTACCATAGCGTTTCTCCACAACGACCCGTCCTGCATTGTTCGCACCAAGCGAATTCCCGCAATTATCATCGATCCACCTTATAGTAGACCTATTCGTGGAGCATCTTCCGTTAATTCTTAGTCTGGTAAAATATATACGAGAATGGCGAGCGTAATTAGACTATCAGATGAGGATATTGGTACGGATGGACGAGTTTTAAAGACAGCCTGATTATATCTATACTACAGGGGTTTTTACGGATGTTCCGTTATAACTACTGAACCATGCATCCGATTGACTTGAAACTTGGTATCCATGTAGAAAATACATGTAATTAATGGATAGGTTAATATTTATATGAGTGTTGGACTCCCTAAGCCAGTTGCGGGGGCGTTAATGATGAGAATCTTTATGGGGGTGAGAAATAATGTTAATTTTAAATGCCCAGCGAAGCGGACGGGTACAGCTAGTCTTATTCTTCTATCTATATATATAAAAATGAATTGCTGTTCGTTGTCTCGCTAAAACTCGAGAATGGCGGGACCGATTCGGCTAATTTTGGTCTTGAATTATTTGTGGAAGTCCAGAGAAGGTTTAAAAGGTAGATAAATATGAAAATGCTCGGAATTATATAAAAAAATAACAATTTTGTTTTTCCTTTGTTGTGTCCCCCGTCGGACGGATTCCTTTTGTTTGTTTTAAGTTTATTTTATACAAAAGTTTAGGTCATTTATCTATCGATTGAGGCACTACGAAGTCTGCCGGGTCAGCTAGTTATATTATAATTTAAGAACCCACAACAACATACCGATTTTAAATTAGAACGCGTGCGCCTTTCAGAACGTGTGTGACGTCCGTGCGATAAATGATTCACACGACATCCAGACCAACCGACGCCGGTCGGTTTTGTTTCGAAAGATCTTATCGGCATGCGAAACGGAACAACGCAGGGGCAAGTTTGGACAGATAAAAACACCGCATCCAGTTTGTTTACTAATGTTTTTTTGTGTTATTTCAACTGTATACGATTCTATTTCTATTATATTTTAGTATTGTGGTCCTTTTTCAATGTATCTATTTATGTAGGTCCCTTTTTTCAGGACCCCTGTTTTGATCCCCTCTATCATCAGGATTTGACGTATCATACAGCAATAATGGTTGTTGGAACGAGCCTCGGGGGAGGCCTATGTTCAGCAGTTAAGGTCTATGTACTGAGAGATAGATATAAATTAAACCACATAAGTTAATCACCATTAGGTTGAAATTGTTAATTTGGTGTAGTTTAGATAACGGCTTGGCTGTTTTCCTCTTCTTGGCTCTGCTCTGCCTTTAAAGACACTAAATCGCACAATACAAAAGTACTAAAATTAAACTTGATCAAAACAGTATACACGTCTACTACTTGTAAACAACAAAATCCAATATTCTTGGTGTTAGAACGAAACAGAGATCCGAAATTACGCATTCGGCGTATAAAGCAATTACGTCTAGACCGGACGGCATGACCAAAAATCTGAAACGACAAAATATGCAGGAAGTCTGCCAATATCAGAACGCTGCCAAGAAAATTGCAAACATTTTTTATATTGAATTGTGGACGTTATGGAACGAATTGCCAACTCAAAAATTAACTTCCGCTTTTTTTAAAATGCCTTCCTTTGGATCTCACTAAGGAGATAAGGAATAGCCAAATTGCGATTAGAAATAAGTTTTGTTTATTAGTACTCCTATAGTTGCGTTAATTGTGAGCGAGTTTTTAATACGTTTTTATTAGCTTCAGACATATGTATGTTAGTATCCCCTTCAAAACCCTTCAAAACTTCGGATTAACTCGAAACTTGGCATACTTATTAAGGACCGATGACAACAAAATATTTAAAAAATATATTGAAAAAATTGAAATTCAACAAAAATTGAAAAATAAATACATAATAGTAAAAATAACTAAAAAAAATGCGCTTTTATAGACAATCCAACTAAAAAATAGAAAATAAATTTTAATAAATTTGAATTAAAAATAGTGTAAGAAAAAATGATTTTATTGTAAAAAAAGCGTGGGGTGCTGCACGGATTTGCAGGATTGCTTTTCAAAATAACCCTTGTACTCATATATGCTCATAAAATATTTATAACCATGCACCAAATTAATTAAAATTCTTATATTTTCTATGTTTTAGTTGGATTTTCTATAAAAGCGTATTTTTTTAGGTTTTTTAAACTATTATTTATTTATTAATTAATTGAAATCTACATATAAACGAATTTCAAGAAATAAACTTATTTCAATCTCAAACCATTACCCTGTTATGATATCGTAGAACAAAGATTGAATTGAAATAAAGATTATTCTCCCCGTGAAATCAGAACACAGAATCAGCACCAGGAATAGATCGGATGATAGACAAGCAAGGGCCTATCTTTTTTTAAATTGGATTTCAGTACATCCGTACTCATTTCCAATAACAAATCATCTGACCGTCACATTTCAAAACATTAATTATTTCGCAAGGAACCTATCAAACAACATGCACGACAGATCGTAAAGTTTTACGACGCTATCGCGTAGTGAGTGGACTACAGTACAACGCATGCGCATACGTATTCACAGTTGCACTTTATAGCATTTAAGCTGAATTGAAGATCAAAATAATAAATAAATAAATATTTTACTAACAATCACGCCACGTTAACTGGTCCCGTGATAAGTTCGTAAAGAACTTGTGTTACAAGTACCAGATAACGGAAATAAATGTAAGATTTTTATTATACACATACATATGTTTAATATACATCCATAACCCTTGAAAAGACATTTATATTTATGATACAAATATCTTCCCTTGGCGGGATTCGAACCCGCGACCCCCTTGTGTAGTGACCATGTCACTTACCACTACACCAGACGGCCGTTAAATGAATTTTATGCATGTTGTTTTGTCTAAGATTTAATTAAAATTACTAACATTGAATTATTTTTGTTGTTGCTACAGACAGCTCAATACTAAAACCCCCACAGACACAGCCCACTGAATTTCTCGTCGGATTTTCTCAGTGGGTCGCATTTCCGATCCGGTGGTAGATTCTGCGAAGCACTGCTCTTGCTAGGGTTAGTGTTAGCAACGTCGTCAAGTTTGGGCCCCGTGAGCTCACCCTACTAATTCAGTGAATCTACAATAACCCCTCGAGTTTACTAAAATAAATAGAAAAAAATCAATATAAAAAAACTAAAACAACGCCCTAAGCACGTCAGTTTATCAAGAGCATTAACTTAACTCCAAGTCACGTCACAAAAAAATCGAAAACCACGGATAAGAGTCGCGCACATGACATCTATTTTGTTTCTCCATGTTTTTGTCCGACGCTAGGCTTCAGCATTCAGTCTTCTGATGGTGACAGGCAAGGTAGATGGCAAACGTCCCAGAGGACGCAGTTCCACGAGATGGTCGGACCAAATACGATCTTCTCTGAACATCAACTTCCACAATGCCCTTCATGAAGCTAAGGATCGCAGCAGATGGAGGGAAATCGTACGGGAGAAACGGATGCAGCGGGGGAGTCACGACCCTCAGTAATGAGGAAAACGACGCGGGGATTAAGCGACGAGGCTTAAGCAATGAACGTCTTTTGCATAAAGGAAATCAGTTCCAAAGTTCTTACGTGCTATGAAAAAAAGGTGTTTAACAACGCACTACACTTGAAATTGGCCGAAATAAAACTGGGGAACTCCCCTCCGTTAAAGAGCGGTACAGCCATGATGCAGCAAAGATAAGTCTTGTAATATCCGAGTACAATATGAACATAGAATTACAGTGAACGTTACATGTGGAAGTAGGAAAAGTGGTTTAACATAGCCAAGGTCACAGAACCGGTACACTTGAGGCGCTATAAAAACAAAATAAAAACGAAATATCTTGTAGATCCTGATTCACACAATACAAACGATGACATAAGAATGCGCTCACAATGTAACGGTTAGTTCGTACGCTCGACGTGAATCACTCGCATAGCACACACAATCTAGAACACCATTAGCTTAAACGTTATTTTCCCACGGTTTCCGCTCAAACATTTATAGATTATTCGGTAATGTGATCGATGGGAATTATCACATTGTTGTATGGCGTATTATTATGTCAATTAGAAATGAAAACCTAAAATAATATTAACAACCGATTTCCCGAGCGCTATGACATATTCTTCTTCAAACAAGGCTTGTGGAGAATACTTAACGGTGGGCAGCGGCTTGGCTCTGCCCCTGGCATTGCTGACGTCCATGGGCGACGGAACCATTCACCATCAGATGGGCCGTATGCTCGTCTGCCTACAAGGGTAATAAAAAAAAAACTTGCTTCTGCATGAAAGCGCTCAAAAATTATCTAGATCAACAGTTTTTTTTATTTTTATTTTATTTTTGCTTAAATGAGTGTACGAGCTCACGGCCCACCTGATGTTAAGCCCTTACCGGAGTCCATAGACAACTACAACGTAAATGCCGCCACCTATCTTGAGACATGAGTTGCAATTTAACTGTACAACATCAGTACTTTTAACAGTACAGTCCAAACTAAGTTAAGGATCTCCCGGCACATAGCAAACTTCACCATAAGCAACTATTTTTTTTATTAAATCCGAGCCATCAGTTTCTAAACAACAGAAATGACAAACAGCTTTCTGTTTGAGATGAAGGTAATGTTCTCTCGAAAGACCAGCCGTGACTTTTTACATACACACCAATGGACTCAAAGCCTAGATACTGAAAGAAAGCCCAAATGAAATGCCACTTTTGTAATGAAATTCTATTTTTCTTCATCAGCCTTCGAAATAGAGTATGAGTAAAATAACTGCAAACACACATACTGCTATTTTGTGCCTACCCTACATGTTACCTTAATACATTCTCGAGTTGTATACATACCAAAGCTACTTCCATAAAGTTTACATTGACAAAGGCACACACCATAAACACGTTCAAATACAATCATTTCACAATTACTTATAAACACGAGATAATCAAACGTTCCGACCACAGTTGCTTTGTGATTGAAGGAGTTAATTTTGCGTTTGAGTATCGGAAAAATACTTGTTAAAAGACACGACTATTGCAAACTGTCGGCGAACACAAAGCTCTGGAGAAATAAAAACAATCAATTTTACCGATAACCCAATTTGACCTGTATTATGCATAATTAATAATGGTGGAGTAGATAAGCCTACTGTCGTCTCTTGTCAGCCGTATGTTCTGAAGCTATATTTAATTATTATAGGCGAATTAAGACTAGAACTTCCAAGCCAGTTTGTTACCGTAGTCAGAACTTCCGATCGTAAGTGGACATTTATAGCCATCGGTAAAGATTTTTTTTATGGTTGAGACATTACTGGTGGCCTGGAGGCCTTTCCAGTTTTACCAGGGTAGGTGGGCGAGCAAGGGCTCAGCCAGGAGGGGTGGAATTTGCTAACAGCTATCCGAGCGCCTTCAAAGGCGACCTAACAATTCAAGAATAGTTGCTTCGCTTTTTCTTTTTTTTTTCCTACCTATGCTTGATAGCCTTGAGAGGCTATTTCAGCGGAACCTTAACTAGTAGGTGAGCTCAAACCTAAAGACGTTGCTAACACGAACCCTAGCAAGAACCGTGCTTCGCAGAATCTACCACCGGATCGGAAACGCGACCCACTGAGAAGATCGGGCGAGATACTCAGAGGGCTGTGTCTGTGGGTTAATTTACTCGTCGAGCCCTTCGTCGCAAGCAACGGGTTCGACGAGAACGTTGACCGGTGCATGAGGTACCTAAAGCACCGTTAGTGGATCGGGAGGAGATTGCTGCTTCGCGAATTATCGGTAATGCAAGGAACGTAGTTCAGCCTCGCCATATTGCTAAAATTTGATTAATATCAAACTAATAAAATGTTGACAAATAAAAGTGAATACAGAGGTGTCCGCCCGCGATGACTCATCAACGCGGAATGACTTCAAACGATTTCATTATTTACGTAGACTCGTATCAACAAGGCCGCTGCGCTTACACGACGACGGAAACGTCTCGGTAACCTTTACGGGACTTAGATAAATATGTTTATAAACATATTTAATTGATTTGTTGATAAACGTTAACGGGGTCGCAGTGGTATTCCGTCTCGATTTGTTTCAGGCAAAACAACACATACCTACTATTCCAGCGATTTACCGTTCTCAAACCGATGACAAAATCCAAGAGAACTTTTTATTGATTGATGCCCTTTATATAACAACCAGCCGTACTTGCCCACTTCGCTGGGCATTTAAAATTAACATTATTATTTATTGTCATTATTATTAGGGAGTCCAACACTCATATAAACATTAGCCTATCCATTAAGTAAATGTATTTTCTACATGGATACCATGTTTGAAGTCATGGTTCTGTAGTTATAACGGAACATCCGTTAAAACCACTGTAGATTAGTATAGAGTATAGATAAAATGAAAAATACTAGAGGTCCCGCAGTAGTCGGAATTCGACTATAATCAATAGGAATTGTAAGTTTGTACACTATTATGATTGTTTTTTATACTTCTATAATCACAAATTTCGCCAAGACTACACTATAAAAATATTAACAAAGACAAACAATATTTAATCTATTCTCAATTTGACAACAGACGTCAAGAACAAAAGTTTGACAATAAATAGTATGCATGCGTGTGTGCGTCAAATACATGGTATGTAGTGTGTGTAATGTTTTCTTTATTGATTTAATGTATCTTTTATGCATTATTTAAAAAAAATATTAGCATTGTGCACTTCTTCTCTATATTCTCTATAAGTGTGGAAAATTTCATACTCCTTCGTCCGCGCAATTTTCGTAAAAAGGGATACAAAACTTTTGCTTCACGTATTAATATTAAAAATATGAAACAGTAAAAGTGTTTTCCTCAAAGAATATTATTTACGTGCGTCGATCACGCTTCGATGCACTCCGTAGGAGCTCTCATTTACACATTACAACGCTAATTGTTGTGTTGTAACGGTGGGGGGAAATTGCGTGATGCACATTATGAACGAGCTCTGAATGTCGAATGAAATGTTGGAAACCGTCATACGATACATATAATTGACACTTAGATTTATTTCTCAAAGCGGGTGGCGGTACGGATTACGTTTATGGGTTCCTTTTTTTATTGCTTAGATGGGTGAACGAGCTCACAGCCCACCTGGTGTGAAGTGGTTACTGGAGCCCATAGACATCTACAACGTACATGCGCCACCCACCTTGAGATATAAGTTCTAAGTTTTCAGTATAATTACAACGGCTACCCCGCCCTTCAAACCGAAACGCATTACTGCTTCACAGCAGAAATAGGCGGGGTGGTGGTACCCACCCGTGCGGATTCGCAAGAGGTCCTACCACCAGTAAGTGATTTTGGCCGGTACCCATCGAAAACGTATAAAGCCACTAGAATTACGGTTAACCTTAAAATTGAAATGCAAGTTTCCCTCTGCAGTACTCACAGGTATAAATTCAGTTAGCTGATAGCAGTGCGCCGGCCAGGATCCGCAATGCAGATGAACTTAAAATGAAACTGTCTAGCGCGGACTAGACGACGTAGATCGACTGTGGGACCATAAAATAGGATCTAGTTTTTACAACAACCCTTAGACGAGAATCTGTGTCTAGTTTAAAGGATATGGTACGAAATCTTGAAAAAAATTCCTTCTACAAGTTTTACGAGAGCTATAAATGACGCGCGTTCCATTTTCCTCGGTTTTAGAGTTGCTCGTGTCATTCTTTGGTCCTTAAACTACCGGTCTTATAGCAACTGTTACCATGGCAACTTTTACTACGCGTATACTTTGCTACTTTTTTTTAGGATTGAGGGATTACTGGTGGCACGGAGGCCTTTCCAGTTTCACCGGGACAGGTGGGTCTTTGCTACTATGTATGCCATGGTATTTGTAAAGCACGAATTTGGGTAGTGAGCGCCTATTTATGGTATACTTGTATTTGTGTGAGATTAAAATATAGCTACAGTATCTTCAGATGTAGATTCGTATTCACGGACTCCTGATACGATTACAGAAGCCCGAAATTAATGCTATCGCGAGCCTTGAAGCTTTAGGGCTAAGTCTCCACTTAGCGTTGTTACGGCTGGAATTGCTCCGCGTTAGTCATGCGGACCAGGAATTAAAACTATTTTTACGATATAATCTCGTGTTAATTATCTTCGGTTTACAATTTTAGACTTTTCCAATACTTCAGAGTTTTCGTGACCAAGGCGACTGTTGTTCGTCAAATTAAATTTAAGCTATGTGCTGACTACCGTCTATTTTTTTATAAGCGGTTTCTTGAGGTCTGGCCGTTTATTTTTGGGATTTCGGTTTCACGATAAGAGACTGACAGATGTTAGATAAGCGTCAGAACTGTGTCGTACAGCAATTGTTGTATTAGTATAACGAATTTTCATAAAACAAACATACAACCTCTGTACTTTTTTCCGACTGAGAGACCGAATCCACTTCGCATACTTTACATTTTCTAAGACAGCCAGACCGACATTAATTTAATCCAAAATTCAATAACACACTAATCCTCAAATGACTCGACTTCCACGGTGAAGGAATAACATCGTGTAATAAAAATCAAACCCGCAAAAATTATAATTTGCGTACATAATTACTGGTGGTAGGACCTCTCGTGAGTCCGCACGGGTAAGTACCACCACCCCGCCTATTTCTGCCGTGAAGCAGTAGTGCGTTTCGGTTTGAAGGGTGGGGAGCCGTTGTAACTACACTGAGACCTTAGAACTTATATCTCAAGGTAGGTTTACGTTGTAGATGTCTATGGGCTCCAGTAACCACTTATCACCAGGTGGGCTGTGAGTTCGTCCACCCATCTAAGCAATAAAAAATAAATGACCACCAATGATCAATCATCGTGCAATTGTACAACAAGCAGCCGCACAGCGGACGATCACTTCACCGACAATGATTACGTCATCCATATATGTAAATAAACCTCTATACACATCTAGAACTCTTTCGATGCAGACTCGATGCGCCAACAGTTCACCTCACATTAATTCGTTGGCCGACATGGGATCTAAGTCGTGATGATATTGTAACAACAGCTGTGCTATACTCCAAACCGCAACGTGTAGCAGATTCGCGCCAGAAATATTATAAAAAAGTTCATATCAAATACACCTTGACAGTGAAATCTTATTGTGTAATGCAAAAAATAGTGGGAGATTGAATTATATTTAGCTTAAATTAAATTAATAAAATACAGTACAGTTCAAATACCTATATGATTTCTAATATAAAAAAAGGAGTTTAGTAATTGCATCGATACTACTTGTGGACCACGAAGAAAAGTTTGAGAGTATTGGCTGTACACAGCCGATGAAGACCGTGGTCAACAAAAGCTGAAGCTCAATGTAAAACACGGTATCCAAATAAAAGTAGTCATTATTCTACCCCTCAAAACGTACCACCGCAAACATAAACAAGACGAACTAGAGACGGATTGTTCTTTTGCCATCGACGACTGGAAGATATTCTCCCAGCATTTTCTAGAGGTAAGCTCATATTATTCTCCAAACGACATCTAAATAGATATAGATACGGGAGGTTTCTGAAGCCCGTGACCTCCCGATTCTACCGATCGACAAGTAGGCAATTGTTGACTTAAAAAAAACAGTAAAAAAGTACAGTAACCCATCAAAACAGCTGTTGACCTCAAACCATCACATGAACAATAAAAATTAATTGTAAGCCGTTATAGATATTCCAATACTCGCTGATGATGTGTGACCAATGTACTGCGCCCGAATGTGGGTTACGGAGATAAATTGAATTCTTACGGAACACAGTTCGAATAAGTTAATAAATAAAAAAAATATGAGTTAAAATCGGTACCGTGTCGGAACGAGTCGTCTTGTGGAAACGAACAAGAGAGTAGATAGATTAATCTACTGTTGACACCCGTATCCATTGGGTAATAAAAACATAAAAATCATTATAAAAATATTTTATAAAGGAATGTATTTCATGACAGCCAGTTCGTCTGCCAATGTAAATTGGCTGTTCACCAGGTAACCGTAATAGTGTGGAATTGTCCACATTTTTGTTGACAAAAAAACCACATCACTAAAAATGTTCACGATTGACTTCTACGGTGAAGGAATAGCATCGTGTAATAAAAATGAAACCCGCAAAATTATAATTTGTGTAATTACTGGTGGTAGGACCTCTTGTGAGTCCGCACGGGTATGTACCACCGCCCTGCCTATTTCTGCCGTGAAGCAGTAATGCGTTTCGGTTTGAAGGGTGGGGCAGCCGTTGTAACTAAACTAGAGACCTTAGAACTTATATCTCAAGGTGGGTGACGCATTTACGTTGTGGATGTCTATGGGCTCCAGTAACCACTTAACATCAGGTGGGCTGTGAGCTCGTCCACCCATCTAAGCAATAAATGAAAAAAAGCTTTTTTTGTATGCTCAAATCGTTAACATCGCTGTTATTAATATTTAGTATACAAATCGTCCATGGTCTAAAAAAAGTTAAACGATTGAAATACTTTCTCACAGCCAGACATCACTTTGTTTCTGACGTCACCAAAGTAGCGAAACCTACGCTTTGTATTTCACAAGAGCGCACACACACACACACACACACATACACACACGTTTACGACGCATCAAATCAACAAGTCAAACAAAGTACAAACTACCGACATTCCCGTTTCACATCGTAAAATGTTTACATTACTTTAAATAGTTTTGCACCAGTTTTGGGTAACTATTCGTGGACGGGTCGACGTTGTGACGTACGCGACTAGTTTAGATACACCATTTAACGTGTTCTTAGTTTTGCGCGAGTCGAATTCTATATGCAATGTGAAATATTCGCAGCGAAATCAACACATTTCATCTTGGTCAGTTCCTATACAATTGCACTATGGAGGAAATTTGAGGGTAGGTGTATTCTATATGATGAGTATATTCTTTAAGGTTAGCTCTAACAGTAGATTGAAGAATCTTATCGAGATTACATTACAATCTTCAAAATGATCAATATGTAATAAACACAGCAAGTATATTTTATCAAAATTAGCTATCATTACATTTCCAAAAACATTACTACCGTACAGTTCGCTGGAACGAAATCTTTCATCGGTGTCATGGACAGAAGGCGTTACATTTGGTCGCAATTCTAGATCTAGAAGACATCAATATTCAGGATGTGTGAGCCTAGTCGACCTAATTAAATTACAGCCACTAATCGCAGCTTGTTTTTAACCGATTCCAAAAATGAAGAGGGAATCAATTCATCTGCATTATTTTAATGTGCGCTACCTTAGAAATATTTTTGAACAACCTATTTTGAAATATATTTCTAATTTGAATGAATTGAATGAATAATGAAATTTATTTCTAATTAATATAAAATTTATTATTTAAAAGCTGTTGCTACTCGTGTGGTCCCATTTACCAAGATTTGACCAGTGATTTTTGAGTTACCTACATATATTAAAATCGACTTCCACTACATTGATGATATTCTCACTTTGTTTTATTGAAGTGTGTTTTGGGTTTTTGTTAATTTTTTTTGGTATTATTATTAGCATGAATTCACATAACGAGATCGATACCAAACAAGCATGATATTGAAAGACAATAATCCCTCACGACATAAACAATGTTAATACATATGTTGGTAACGAGTTAATCTTGTGTTACAATGTTGCCGAGACTGGACAACGAGCACGGTAAGTATATGCAACAAAAAATAACATAAAACATAAAGATTGAAAATACTAAAAGAGTTGCATTCCTGAATTAAAAACGAAAGTGATTCTTTTATTTCTGGATGCGAAGCCATCGCTCGAATATTTATAGACGTGCAGACATTATTGCTAATAGGGTTCCGCCTACATTTGAAAGATGATAATTAGAACTTGGCGTATTTTAACAGGATATTTAAGGAAGCTATCCCTAAATCGTACAAAATCTTTGATATACACAGTATTTATCACAACAAACCCTTTGCTTCCAAAGTCCTAATTAATTGCTCAGAATCTCAGAAGAGCTCTTTAAACGAGATGATTTCTAAGTTTGTGTTCGGATTGTGTTTGATCTACACTATTTTTAATAACTTGCTGTATAGATAGTTATTAGTTTACGTTTTTGAAATATGAAGACTTCCCATAAATTGGAAACTTAACTGGGTAAATCAACTTTAACTGTACCATAATACCCAAACAAATAAAAATAAAACAATAATATTTAGCTCTTTAAAATAACAACGAAAACATATCAGCATTTCTTCACTATTACACATGCACTACTTATTATAGAAAGGATAATAGTAGAGCACGCTTAAATTTCAAAGCTGCCTCAAAAACCTTTTCTTCTATTAAAAACCCAAAAAAATTTACTTGTTACGTAACAACAACAAAAATTGAAACTATCTATCTGATCACAGCTGAAAGAACCTACTGCCAATAATAATGATCATAATAATATCTTGCATACTTTCAAATATTGAATCTATAAAAATACTGCGACAATCTGGCAACGTCCTACGCGAATTTTTTTTGTATCGCAGACTCGAACGCAATTAACCTCCATACGAATTAGATATATTTAAATATTGAAATGAAAACTGTCGCAGAATGTACAGTTTGAAGCTAACATTTATTACTTAGGTGGACGGGAACGACGCACTAATTAGAAAGGAGGAATTCAACGCGTAGGAGAGTTAGAACATCTCCATGGAATGTTTGAAAATTTCCAGCGGACTTCGGATGCTATTTGATCGCCCGGATATACGAATGATGGCATAAATTTCGCTAAGAATGTAAACGAGTATGGAGTTGAAAGAGAAAGTTGATAATGAATTGTGCAATGGTGTATCAGGTGTGATTTTCGTTTTTTTTTTCTACCCAGCTGAGACCCTTGAGATGCTATTTCAGCGTAACCATAACTAGTAGGTGAGCTCACGGGGCTCAAACCTGACGACGTTGCTAACACGAACCCTAGCAAGAGCCTTGCGTCGCAGAATCTACCACCAGATCGGAAACGCGACCCACTGCGAAGATCAGGCGAGAAACTCAGTGGGCTGTGTCTGAGGGTTAATTTACTCGTCGAGCCCTTCGTCGCAAGCGACGGGTTTGACGAGAACGATGACCGGTGCTTGAGGTACCTAAAAGCCCTGTTAGTGGATCGGGAGGATCCGAAATTATGTGTTTGGGGTGACGTCGACTGCTTTCCATTCTGTCCGCAGGATCGGGAATGTAGTTACCGGCGGCTACGATGGGAGGGTTGTCATGTCGTGCCGCTTTATCGAAGTGGTGATTTTTGTTTAACGCGAAGCACATGACGCTCATCGTTGAGACATATCAATTGTGCATTCTGCTTTGTAGGCTATGTTAGTTTTTCTTCTAAGCGAAACTAGAACCTCTTTTATTCCCCGATTCTGTGATGTCTGAACATCCGCCAACACCAAGTTGAAACTACAGAAAAAAAAAATGTGCCAAAGATTTATTCCCTGTAAAATCTGCACACGCAAACAACAATATACAACATGAATTTTAGGCATGTAAGTATGTGACTAATTATAATACAAGCATAAAATTAAATGTTAAACAACACGGACGCTCCCAATTACACCGATTCGTTGTTTTTATTGTCCATTTCCCATACTGAAGTATTGTGATGTGAATTTCGGTAATAATAACGACACACATAACAAACATCGTATTTCAATTATTTTGACTAGGACGGATCAGTTTGACTAGAACAAACATTCCTTAAGGGAGCTGTTAGGTATAGACATTCGATTAGAAATAGTTTTAACATTAGATTAGCAAATTCTACATTCTAATGAACATATTCTGCACTTGTTACAAATCGTGAATATTTTTTGTAATTTCCCTACCTATTCGGTGGTTGCCTAAGGGACCATTCCGCCTACGTACGGTTGAGTAGGTGAACTCACGGGCTCAACTACAGAGAATCGGCTAACACTAGCCCTAGCAAGAGCAGTGCCTTGCAGAATCTACCACCGGATCGGAACCGCGACCCACTGAAAAGATCCGGCGAGAAACTCAGAGGGTTAACATGATTGATAACATGGGTGAAGAACTTAAAAGCCTTGCCAAATTATGCTAAATGTGTTCATTTTTGTCAGACGTAGCTGTCATAAACACGAATCTTATCGAATTAACAGATTTACTGCAACATAAACAATTGACTTTTACATTAATTTCATTAAATCTGCATGATAATTACATTCTGTCCAAATAAAAGCAGATATACAATTTTCTCGCTGGCATTATAAGAAATTAAGTTTTGTGGATGTTTGAAATTCTGATTTGCCCCAACGAACAACCGAATTTAGGAATATAGGTACAAATTTCAAACAGTTTTTTTACATAATGGACCCTCGCGGTTTTTAAAAACCAAAACAAAGTATCCATACTGCACACATTTGAACGTTTTACGTTCGAACGATTGGTGTTAACGTTTAAAATTCTGAAAATAGATGAAAGAGACTGCAGAACCGGCGGTATAAATTATTCTAAATAACCTTACGTATTTCCTTTGTTTGTGAAAATAAATCTAGACGGAGCCGCTTGTAAATTCTGTAGGTAAGCAGCATTCACATATTCAGACATTATTTCAACTCAACGTCAAACATACGACATTTCATACATCTATACCGTCGGCTTATTGCAAGAAGTCATTAAGTGACATATTCAAAATTTTCGGGAAAACGGCATTTTAGTTGGAATTAGTTAGTGGCTATGTTGATTAGCCCATATTATCCTTCATACATAATTACTGTGAGAAAAATTGAATGTTTTGGATTGCTTAATATGTATATTAATTAAAACAAGTGAGAGTCGGTAGTCATATAACATTATATATTATTTATAAACTAAAATTAAAAGTTAATGACTTCTTGCTACTGTAAGTCGGTTTTATATGTGAATTAATTATTTCTTAAATTAAAATAAAACAACAAAATACTTATCAAACCTTATTGAAATAAACAAAAACGAATAATAACATAATAATCAAAAACAATTTTTTCATAACAGTTGACGTAAGAACTTGCAATAGTTAATATTGCCAAGTACTCACGACAACTTCGCAGTCTCAAAAGTTTTACATAATATTATTTTTNAATGAAAAAAGTAACATTCGATTACTACGAATCGAATATCTTCAAAAAATAATTAATTATAGACAAAAAAGAAGACCGAATCGACCGAGTTGTAAACTACGCCGATGAGCCCTATGTCGACTCATCACGATGATAGCGACTCGGGTGATGAAAACAGTGATGATGATGATGGTCAAGATTATGATAACGAAAAAAAATTTACAAATACCAGCTTCGCTTTAACTGAACCAAGACCTGGCAACAGCTCTAGTTTTGACTTAATAGAAGGAATATCTATTTTACCCCAAGATTAAATTATTACAATTATTAACCTATATGTTTTGTTGATGTTCTAATAAATACATATATAAATAAATACATATGTTGATTTTAATAATTTAATAGCATTATGACGCAGAGTAAGTAATGTTTTTGCACGTGAGTGTACCATGCGCAAACTTACCCCCACTACGTCAACAAATGCTCAAGAAGTTTGCCGGTTATTATATTAATATTTAGTATACAAAGCGTCCATGGTCTAAAAAAAGTTAAACGTTTGAAATACTTTCTCACAGCCAGACATCACTTTGTTTCTGACGTCACCAAAGTAGCGAAACCTACGCTTTGTATTTCACAAGAGCGCACACACACACACACACACACACACACACACACACACACACGTTTACGACGCATCAAATCAACAAGTCAAACAAAGTACAAACTACCGACATTCCCGTTTCACATCGTAAAATGTTTACATTACTTTAAATAGTTTTGCACCAGTTTTGGGTAACTATTCGTGGACGGGTCGACGTTGTGACGTACGCGACTAGTTTAGATACACCATTTAACGTGTTCATAGTTTTGCACGATACGAATTCTATATGCAATGTGAAATATTCGCAGCGAAACCAACACATTTCATCTTGGTCAGTCTGAGTGTTGAAGTCATTTCATTCCTATACAATTGCACTATGGAGGAAATTTGAGGGTAGGTGTATTGTATATCGACGCTTGAAAGACAAACGTGACTAAGCGACAATAACTGCTTTTTACATAAATGATAGGTAATAACCATATTCGATGCGCAAAAAAAATATTTCTAGGTCTATTAAAATCATTTCAATCCTACAGCTACTAGCTAGATTCTACTACAGCTAGATTCGTTAAAATATTATTTGTTTTCAGGTATTTCAACTTTAAATTAGTCTACTGTAAAGTTCACGCATTGTCGTTTAGTCACGTTTGCCTTTCAAGCGTCGATATGATGAGTATATTCTTTAAGGTTATCTCTAACAGGATACTGAAGGATCTTATCGAGATCACATTACAGTCTTCAAAATGATCAATATGTAATAAACATAGCAAGTATATTTTATCAAAATTAGCTATCATTACATTTCCAAAAACATTACTACCGTACAGTTCGCTGGAACGAAATCTTTCATCGGTGTCATGGACAGAAGGCGTTACATTTGGTCGCAACTCTAGATCTAGAAGACATCAATATTCAGGATGTGTGAGCCTAGTCGACCTAATTAAATTACAGCCACTAATCGCACCTAGTTTTTAACCGATTCAAAAAATGAAGAGGGCATCAATTCATCTGCATTATTTTAATGTGCGTTACCTTAGAAATATTTTTGAACAACCTATTTTGAAATATATTTCTAATTTGAATGAATTTAATGAATAATGAAATTTATTTATGATATTTATTTCTAATTAATATAAAATTTATTATTTAAAAGCTGTTGCTACTCGTGTGGTCCAATTTGCCAAGATTTGACCAGTGGTTTTTGAGTTACCTTCACATAATAAATTGACTTCCACTGCATTGAGGATATTCTCACTTTGTTTTATTGAAGTGTGTTTTGGGTTTTTGTTAATTTTTTTTGGTATTATTATTAGCATGAATTCACATAACGAGATCGATACCAAACAAGCATTATATTGAAAGACAATAATCCCTCACGACATAAACAATGTTAATATATTGGTAACGAGTTAATCTTGTGTTACAATGTTGCCCAGACTGGACAACGAGCACGGTAAGTATATGCAACAAAAAATAAAACATAAAACATAAAGATTGAAAATACTAAAAGAGTTGCATTCCTGAATTAAAAACGAAAGTGATTCTTTTATTTCTGGATGCGAAGCCATCGCACGAATATTTATAGACGTGCAGACATTATTGCTAATAGGGTTCCGCCTACATTTGAAAGATGATAATTAGAAGTAGGCGTATTTTAACAGGATATTTAAGGAAGCTATCCCTAAGCTGTACAAAATATTTAATATAAGCAGTATACCACAACAAACCCTTTGCTTCCAAAGTCCTAATTAATTGCTCAGAATCTCAGAAGAGCTCTTTAAACGAGATGATTTCTAAGTTTGTGTTTGATCTACACTATTTTTAATGGCTTGCTGTATAGATAGTTATTAGTTTACGTTTTTGAAATATGAAGACTTCCCATAAATTTGGAAACTTAACTGGGTAAATCAACTTTAACTGTACCATAATACCCAAACAAATAAAAATAAAACAATAATATTTAGCTCTTTAAAATAACAACGAAAACATACCAGCATTTCTTCACTATTACACATGCACTACTTATTAGAAAGGATAATAGTAGAGCACGCTTAAATTTCAAAGCTGCCTCAAAAGCTTTTTCTTCTATTAAAAACCGAAAAAAAAATTACTTACTTGTTACGTAACAACAACAAAAATTGAAACTATCTATCTGATCACAGCTGAAAGAACCTACTGCCAATAATAATGATCATAATAATATCTTGCATACTTTCAAATATTGAATCTATAAAAATACTGCGACAATCTGGCAACGTCCTACGCGAATTTTTTTTTGTATCGCAGACTCGAACGCAATTAACCTCCATACGAATTAGATATATTTAAATATTGAAATGAAAACTGTCGCAGAATGTACAGTTTGAAGCTAACATTTATTACTTAGGAGGACGGGAACGACGCACTAATTAGAAAGGAGGAATTCAACGCGTAGGAGAGTTAGAACATCTCCATGGAATGTTTGAAAGTTTCCAAGCGGACTTCGGATGCTATTTGATCGCCCGGATATACGAATGATGGCATAAATTTTGCTAAGAATGTAAACGAGTATTGAGTTGAAAGAGAAAGCTGATAATGAATTGTGCAATGGTGTATCAGGTGTGATTTTCGTTTTTTTTTTCTACCCAGCTGAGACCGTTGAGACGCTATTTCAGCGTAACCATAACTAGTAGGTGAGCTCACGGGGCTCAAACCTGACGACGTTGCTAACACGTACCCTAGCAAGAGCCGTGCGTCGCAGAATCTACCACCGGATCGGAAACGCGACCCACTGCGAAGATCCGGCAAGAAACTCAGTGGGCTGTGTCTGAGGGTTAATTTACTCGTCGTGCCGTTCGTCGCAAGCGACGGGTTTGACGAGAAGGATGACCGGTGCTTGAGGTACCTAAAGGCACCGTTAGTGGATCGGGAGGATCCGAAATGATGTGTTTGGGGTGACGTCGACTGCTATCCATTCTGTCCGCAGGATCGGGAATGTAGTTACCGGCGGCTACGACGGGAGGGTTGTCATGTCGTGCCGCTTTATCGAAGTGGTGATTGATTGACATTTCCGCCCATCGTTGAGACATATCAATTGTGCATTCTGCTTTGTAGGCTATGTTAGTTTTTCTTCTAAGCGAAACTAGAACCTCGTTTATTCCCCGATAATGTGATGTCTGAACATCCGCCAACACCAAGTTGAAACTACAGAAAAAAAATGTGCCAAAGAATTATTTCCTGTAAAAACTGCAAACGCAAACAACAATATACAATATAAATTTTAGGCATGACTAATGATGATACAAGCATAAAATTAAATGTTAAAACAACACGGACGCTCCCAATCACACCGATTCGTTGTTTTTTATTGTCCATTTCCCATACTGAAGTATTGTGATGTGAATTACTGTACTTAATAATAACGAAACGACACACATAACAAACATCGTTTTTCAATTATTTTGACTGGGACGGATCGGAACAAACATTCCTTAAGGGAGCTGTTAGGTAGACATTGGATTAGAAATAGTTTTAACATTCGATTAGCAAATTTCCTTTCAACCTACGCGCGGTTGGGTAGGTGAACTCACGGGCTCAACTAGAGAGAATCGGCTAACACCACCCCAAGCAAGAGCAGTGCCTTGCAGAATCTACCACCGGATCGGAATCGCGACCCACTGAGAAGATCCGGCGAGAAACTCAGAGGATTAACATGATTGATAACATGGGTGAAGAACTTAAAAGCCTTGCCAAATTATGCTAAAGGTGTTCATTTTCGTCAGGCGCATAGCTGTCATAAACACGAATCTTATCGAATTAACGGATTTACTGCAACATAAACAATTGACTTTTACATTAATTTCATTAAATCTGCATGATAATTACATTCTGTCCAAATAAAAGCAGATATACAATTTTCTCGCTGGCATTATAAGAAATTAAGCTTTGTGGCTGTTTGAAATTCTGATTTGCCCCAACGAACAACCGAATTTAGGAATATAGGTACAAATTTCAAACATTTTTTTTACATAATGGACCCTCGCGTTTTTAAAGACCAAAACAAAGTATCCATACTGCACACATTTGAACGTTTTACGTTCGAACGATTGGTGTTAACGTTTAAAATTCTGAAAATAGATGAAAGAGACTGCAGAACCGGCGGTATAAATTATTCTAAATAACCTTACGTATTTCCTTTGTTTGTGAAAATAAATCTAGACGGAGCCGCTTGTAAATTCTGTAGGTAAGCAGCATTCACATATTCAGGCATTATTTCAACTCAACGTCAAACATACGACATTTCATACATCTATACTAATATATAAATCTACAGTGGTTTTTACGGATGTTCCGTTATAACTACTGAACCATGCATCCGATTGACTTGAAACTTGGTATCCATGTAGAAAATACATGTACTTAATGGATAGGCTAATATTTATATGAGTGTTGGACTTCCTAATAATAATGACAATAAATAATAATGTTAATTTTAAATGCCCAGCGAAGCGGACAAGTACGGCTAGTTATTACTAAATTACTTTTGTTTTTTTATGATTCCAATAGAAATCCTCAGAATCCCTAGATTGGAATTTCAAAGGCTTATCCTTTAGCTTCACTTTAGTGCTGGATTCATTAATGTGCAGGTCATTGAAATTCCTCATGATTGAAATCTATTTTCAAATCACTATTTCACGGGCAGGTGTACAACTGACAAATATTTAATCGGAACATTTCTATCGCTATTGAACGACACGACATCCATACAGAAGAATAGAAGTATTTTCTAGCGCGACCTCAATGTCGATGTATGCTATAATAAATTTGGTATAAATATTTCTGGTAACTATGTCTACAAAGTAGTATAATTATTTACGGACGGATTTTTTTGTGTTTCAGAATAGATCGAATTAAGCGAATCTTGTGAAGTCGTCGTGGCCTAAAGGATAAAGACGTCCACCGTTCGAACACCGGTGCATCGTTCAATACGAATGCACCGGTGTTCGAATCCCGCAGGCGGGTACCAATTTTTCTAATGAAATACATACTCGACAAATGTTGACGATTGACTTCCACGGTGAAGGAATAACATCGCGTAATAAAAATCAAACCCGCAAAATTATAATTTGCGTAATTACTTACTGGTGGTAGGACCTCTTGTGAGTCCGCGCGGGTGGGTACCACCACCCTGCCTATTTCTGTCGTGAAGCAGTAATGCGTTTCGGTTTAAAGGGCGAGACATCCGTTGTAACTATACTTGAGACCTTAGAACTGATATCTCAAGGTGGGTGGCCCATTTACTTCGTAGATGTCTATGGGCTCCAGTAACCACTTAACACCAGGTGGGCTGTGAGCTCGTCCACCCATCTAAGCAATAAAAAATAAAAAAAATCTTATTTAAACAGAGGTACAAATAACTTCTTCTTGAACCACTCCAGGCAGCAGCATTAGCTGAAGCAACCGGTGCTATTTGGCATGCAAATATCAAATGGAGGTAAAACGACGTACCTAATCAAACTAACAAAAATATCAAAATGAAACACGTCTCAATTCGAAAAGCCATGTAATCACCATAAACATGCGTCTTCCTCGTAATTACTACATGACCAATTGTGTTTCATTAATACATTCATTAATAAAAAAACGCCACAGACTGCATCGTCTGTTTGCAAGCGACGTTCAAACAGCTAAGGTCAACTTAATTGACATGGATAGCGCCACGCACGTTCAGAGAGTGTGGTCGTGTTTCACACATTTACCGGTCCGAACTGAAAGCTTGTGGTTTAAAAAGTGTGACATTCGGTATGATCACATTACTATGTACTAGCGACCCGCCCTCGCTTCGCTTCGGAAACTGTAATTTATTATTGATTTCTCCACTATTTAATGGATGTTATTATACATATAAACATTCCTCTTCAATCACTCTATCTATTAAAAAAAACCGCATCAAAATCCGTTGCGTAGTTTTAATGATTTAAGCATACATAGGGACAGAGAAAGCGACTTTGTTTTATTCTATGTAGTGATGTACGTTGATCCTGAGAGTTTTTATAAAAAAACATTTTTTTTCGATGACTCTGCTCTTACGGAACCGGTTGTTTTCAAACAGTCGTCCAAATTGACTCAACAGTAAGTAAACGATTGATCGATTTGTGCGCTGGTTCCTACCAGTTCTTCCTACCCACTCTAACCGGCGCCATCTGGGCGGGCTTCGGACAGTCTGCCGACCAAGAGGGCTGGTAGTCGTGGTGCCGACGACCACCAGTCCGGCGTCCCGAGGGGGAGGGTGATGGGAGAGATGTGCTCCGCACTAAACGTTTCACTTTCCCCCCTTTGCCTTTTCATGAATTCTGTCTCATGCGAGGTTCGGACGCGGGTTGTTGAGCGACAGCAGGTTTTAGTCAGTTCGACTCTGACATACCCCGCCCGCCATCCCCAGAGAAGGGCGGAAGTCTGGCGATTTCCGCCTGACAAAAAAAAACCAGTTCTTCCTTCAATAAAAACGTTCACGTGAACAGCTGCTTAGAAATAGTATCACTAAGACTTCCGGTTGTTTTGCTTTCAGAGCTATTCGACTTGGCCTTTTTTTTAACAGTCCGATCCTCACACGAAATGTCCATGCCTAAGGGGCACGCGGAGGTATGGAACTTGACAATCTACATAATCTACATAACATGTTGGGAACAAATCGCGGACCCAAGAAATTTCAACGTGACCTATCATTACGTTGTCTCCATCATAAATAACATCATCAGAACTTTTATAACATTGTGTATTTACTAACTAAACAATTATTTTTGCTAATAAGCAGAATTTTTTTAAACGTTACATTTACTCGGTCAGGATCTTACTCAGATATATATTATTTTATATAATAAGGCAAAACACATCTCTGATTGTGACCTCGGTCACGATACCGGTCGTGGCGATGAGCAAGCCGAGTGAACGTCAAGCTGATGTCAGCTGGGCGTCGAGAACTCCTTAAGGACGGGTCGTATGGCAAGCTAAATAATATTTATAGCTATTAAGGCAGGTGGGTCACGAGGGCACTTGTTTACGATGTTTGAGATTCATTCAACTAAACGGGAGATCACCCTCGTAGTGATTACCGATGAGGGTAAGACAACCATCACACAGTACAATCGATTTTTTTTATTGCTTATATGGGTGGACTAGCTCACAGCCCACCTGGTGTTAAGTAGTTACTGGAGCCCATAGACATCTACAAAGTAAATGCGCCACCCACCTTGAGATATAAGTTCTAACGTCTCAAGTATAGTTATGGCCTCACGGCTCAATATAAACGGCGGTGTTCATGATACATTGAGGTAAGTATTTAACACCAGGTAGAAGGCGAGTTCGTCTGCCCAACTAATAAAATAGAAATGTTGACGTTCAGACAAACTGTATCTCATCTCAACTACGCCAATACGATATTCCAAAATATTGGTTCATGAAAATTCACTTTCAGAAAATAAAACCACGTTAGAAAACCACAAACACCTCTGTAACATTAATAAGTAAAAAACGAATTTGCTCGGTTATACTATAACAGCGCCTTTATAATATTTGTATGACATGAGGATGGCTTCGCTCGCACCATGTTACGACCTGTTATCCTGAGGAAGTTCATTTCCAGTTGATTGAAGATTTTTTTTAAACTAAAAGTAACGACAATAACGTCTATGACATAATGTTGGGTGATAAATTAATTTGTATAGGATCGGTGAAGCCGGCAGTCAATGCCATATTTCAGTGTTTAAAGATTCTTGCGAAAGAAGAATGCTAAATTATGCAATTAAAAATTTCACTATTTATCGTTTTAGCAAATTTCCAAACATTAATTTTTCTCTACTAGGTATATGTCCTCAGAAGCAACAATTTTTTTGTCAAATGAGATGGTAAGCTCACGATCGAACATATTATTAGTATGAGGCAGCGAATTTAGTACATTTACCGACCTTCAAACGTAAAATGTTGCAATAGGACAAAAAGCAAACGAGAAAATCAAACAATTATTGTGAAACATTCTCATTCGGCACTTGAATACGCTTTTATAAACACTTATCACACATCTTAAGGTCAATTAAGTCGAAACTTATTTTGAGCCTTTTATTTTCATTCTTGCTTATGGGTTATATGGCTTGCTTGTAATCACAATTGCAAATATATTGCCAATCCACGGGAAGCGGTATTGTATTCTGGTATCTAATCCCGCATTTTTTTTTTAATGAAATACGTACTGAGCATATGTTCACTAATGACTTTCAATATTAATTTTTGTTCTTACTAATAGTAATGAAACTCCACTGGTACGCAGCCAGCACCCTGCCTATTTTTGCCGAAAATCTTTCATGGGGTTCAATTTGAGTAATTATTTTAATACAATTACGTTTTTCCTTCATGTAGTTGTTGGTAACCACAACTGCGTCGAAAATAGATACGTAATTCAATTTCAGATTCAATAGATTTGTTACAATTGTTTAGAATCCGGATGTAAGTACTCAGTTTTTGTCTGTAATATTTATACATAATATTTCCGCACAGGATACAATCCTACTTTGAGAATATTAAGTGTTTTTTTTTTGCCACACAAGCGTTGGCGAGCTTCAACTGATTGTGATGGAATACTCAATCCGTAATGAAAATCCGTAACGGAATACTCAATCCGTATGAAAATTTACAACAAAATCATGTAATCGATACAAAAGCGGGTCACGTTATCATCTTATCAGTAAACTAAGTAGTACTAAGTCATGCGTTCATTGATTGTCTCTCTATACTATAGAGTACTATAGACTATGACAACTTTTTAACAGCTTCAAATATAGGAGGAGTTAGTTACTTTTAGCGATTAACTTAATTAGAAATACATATTTTTTTGGTCAGGAGGAAATCGCCGGACTTCCGCCGTCCACTGGGGATGGAGGGTGGGGCATGTCAGAGTCGAACTGACTAACACCTCCTGTCGCTCAACAACCAATGTCCAAACCTCGCATGAGACAGAACTCATGAAGAGGCAAAGGGGGGAAAGTGAAGCGTTTAGTACGGAGCACATCTCTTCCATCACCCTCCCCCTCGGGACGCCGGACCGGCGGTCGTCGTCGCCCTGACCACCAAATTAGAAATACATGGTGTTTTAGTAAAAAAAAGGTTTTTCAAACTTTTTGTAAGTCATTGATAACGCAAGTGTCCAGTGTCTCGACATACGATTTCAGAGGAAGATATAAATAACGAACAGGAAGGTAGACAGATTTATGAGCTGCTAACATCCCACACAGTATTTACCAATCATTACGGGAGGAACTTAGTAATATCAAAATCTTAAAAGAAACCGATGCTACCTATTTCTAAATATGTACAAAGATCTCACAGATTCAAGACTTATACTTTTCGCAAATGATGCTCTACATCACTCAGCGCAAGCGACAGTAAAGGGTAAATTTTAAGGTATCTACTCAGTGCTTCTAGCTGATCTTCAAGCCGTCACTTGTAAATAATGGATACATATTACGAAAGCTTTGGTTACGCAGTAAAACGATGTCATCAATCGTGTCATCACAGCACACACACACACAATGTATCGATTAGCAATAAAATCTCTACTTACCTATACATTACTTAATACCTACAGGTTGTAATTATTTAGGTTTTTCCCTAAGTAGCAGACAGTCGTCTGGTGCTAATCTGTTACAAGGGCCTATAGACATAATAACAAATGCCGTAACCAATCTTATTAAAGCTTCAAGCAAATGCACTCGAAGCTTATCCAAACTGGGGTATCAAAAAAAATTTATGTTTACGTTCAGAAGTCAATGTATTGTCTGCAGTAAACGTCTGTGAACGCCTAAATGATGATAAAGATGACTCAATCGATCGTGCTAAAGAAATAACTACACACACTTGAAAAACATTACCCTCCTTATGTGGCCGTTGGGTAAACGCACTACAAGCTCAGTAAAGAGATAATTGAATTTACTATGCTTACGTAGCCAATCATGATGACCTAAGCTATTAGAGATCTATAAATACATAGTCTAACAAAGCGTGTGTTGTGTAGTCCAGTGTGAAATCCTACAGCATCAGTTTTTGTACTCCAATAAACATCGGGAACACAACAATACGTTTATAAACGCTAATCAGGGATGTCACATCGCTCCGATTTTTTAATACATAATTTAATTGAACCCTTAATTTGCATTTTCGTTAATATTTCAAAATGATTTATTTTTTATTTTTTTATTGCTTAGATGGGTGGACGAGCTCACAAGCCACTTGGCGTTAAGTGGTTACTGGACCCCATAGACATCTACAACGTAAATGCGCCACCCACCTTGATTCCACCACTATTTCTATAGATGAACACACAAGCTCCAACTAGTTTTAAGTGGTTACCGGAGTCCACAACAATGACAGCCCTTTTTTTTTTTTTAACGCTGGGGAATCCATTTACGGGTACCCGGTCGAGGGGGGTAACGGACCGGGTTATGTCGGACTCCGGCGCCTCCTAAGAGGAAGAAGGGGAGAAGAGAAGGGCCGAGGTCCTCCACCTCCCCCAATTTCTCACAGGAGACTACGCCTTGAAAAAGGCGCGCGGAAGCACTTGCCCCGCAGAACGACTACCGACTAAAACCCATCGAGCTCCACCACACCGACTACACGAAACTTACGGTACCGCGGTGCGCGCCGAAAATCTCGCCTTAGCCGGTACCCGTACTAATGTTAAGACGGGATCTCATCCCCGGGAAAATCCCGAAGAACCTCGTCTCGGGAGATACACCGTGAGCGGCGCACAGGAGCCACCTTGCACCGCTTCAGCACCGGACCAACAGTCGAGTGCCGGGCGCCCCCGCACCCGGCACTCGATAGTCCCCATGAGGGCTGAGCGGCGGCCTGTCGCACGCGCCGTCCACCCCGCCTTCTGCGCTGAGGAGCCGAAGAGGGATTCCATTCCCTTTCGCGCTCCTCAGCCTCACGAAGCGCCATGACAAAGTCACAGAACCTGGCCATGGCCTCCCACGAACTGCGGTTCTCTACCATACGGGCGACGACAGCCCGCAAAGAGAGGTCCTGCCCCAACACCGCGACAAGGTTTCGCCGCGGGTGCTCCCACCGTGGGCACGCTTCTAGCGCGTGCTGAACAATGACAGCCCTACTCATCTTAAAAGATAAATTGGAAATCTCACGTTGTTTAACCGCCGTCTCACCCTTCAGACCTGAACGCAATACTGCGTAGAGCTAGAACTAGCCAGGATGGCACCTACATGGACGGGCTGGTAGTAAACCCTACTACTGCCTAAAAACAAACACTAAACTGTTTATACTACTACTGTATGTCGTGCATGTTTCGTAAAGATGTGAGTGCACCGATCTGGTTTGATAAGAATACGATAGGCCATTAATAAATTTATCGAGTTTAGGCTTATTAGACTTATGTGTGACACATAAGTATCATTCTCATAGGGTTTCTTTTGACACATTTAATTCGATATGATACGATCGTAAAAACGAACAACCCCTTAATAAACAACAAACACATGACCTTGAGAAGACACTTCGCCTTAAATATGTACTACTTTCACTTCGTCAGTCCAGTAGTCTAGTATATAGTGACTCTCTATAAAGCCAAATTTCGTTTTCCGATCTAAGTCAGTGTTCATGTTAAGGGTATTTGGTATTCTGGATCTTTCGACGTATACATGCCCGTCTTTTCATAGCACAAGAAAACAATACAACTCACGGTTTAGCGGTGTAGCGGGTTCCAATCTGTAAAATCTTGATGGAGATACTCTCGTTACTGATATCAACACGCTTTTTGTCATTTCAATTTTTCATAAGAAACGAAGTGTGTGTCAGCCCTAACCGCAACCTTTCACATCGCGTTGAACCAGACCCCTACGGTACGAGTGTCCGATTTCATTCATCACTGTACCACATACGATCGATGTTGCCAACATAAAATGGAAACATAACGGAAAAACATTCTATTAAGTTATTGATACTGACTAAAAACTGAATTTGCTCATCAAGTCTTTAGTTACTGTGATTTATATACATATAGTATATGTGTATACAACATTTGTAAAGAAATACGATTCCTTGAAAAAATGTAATTCTGATCATTCCGTGAGTTTAGTAAAAATGTTCGAAAAACGGAGATATATTATTTTAAACTTTCGTGTCTGTCTACATTACACAAGGTTATTATCTTTTTTTTTATCTCACGGGTTCTTACCAGGATTTTCATATTTGATGAAATAGGGCTGGACTACCCGTGTCTACCCATGAAGCGCCATGCTTGAAACAACACCGAAATACCGGCAACTCACTAAATGTGAAAATAGTAATATAAATAATTCGAAAATCCATCAACCTTGTAATATTTTCCACTTTTCAATAAACGACACAGTTTACATGGATAACTACTCAATTCTTTAACTACAGGAATAACAGTGATAACTTGTTACTAGTATGTTATTGTTTGTTCAAAGCCTTTGCGGACGGAAAATAATAATTTAGAAGCTTGTCTGTGCTAACTGATACCCTAAACGAGGCAGAAATTGACGGCAAAGAGTATGCAGCATATTTGGTAACGCTTGCGAACAACTAAAGCTATTTCTTCGTAGCTGAAATTCAAGTTTTCCGGCTCCGCTATCACAATAAATCCAGGCGAGTTCATGTGAACGATCCGTGAAGGGCACGGTTTGTTCACGCCGGTTACGACGGCTAGTTTCACTCACCGAAAACGCTCAAGTTAACTTTTCTAAAACATGCAGGTAGGTATTCGCTTACTATTGTTTCCACGTACGCAACCAGTGATAATACAATATACGATTTCATTTTCAGTAAAGAAGTCTGTTCTATATTGCCAAAGCTTACTTATAGTAAACGGGTGATGAAATGTATTTCCAAACATTAAATATCGAGTGAATAATACACGTTTAACTATGTTTTATTAGTTATGAAAAAGATGAATGTAGTATTTAGGTTTGCTGTAATCATTTTTTTTATTTATTGCCTATGTAGGCAGACGGGCATACGGCCCACCTGATGGTGAGTGGTTACCGTCGTGGACTTCAGCAATGCCAGGGGCAGAGCCAAGCCGCTGCCTACCGCTTAATACTCTCCACAAGCCTCGTTTGAAGAAGGACATGTCATAGCGCTCGGGAAACACCGTGGAGGGGAACTCATTCCATAGCCGGATGGTACGTGGCAATAAAGATCTCTGGAAACGCACTGTGGATGACCGCAGTGGCTCCAGGTAGTATGGATGAACTCTACTCCGGTGGCGGGCGGTGCGATGATAAAAACGAGATGCTGGTAAGTATCATCTCGAACAATTCCTCAGAGCACTCCCCATGGAACATACGGTACAAAATACAGAGGGAACCAAAGTCCCTCCGCAGACCCATAGGTTCCACACGATCCGCGAGAATGGGATTATCGACAATCCGAACGGCCCTCCTCTGTATGGAGTCAAATGGTCAGAAGCTGGTATTTGGGAGCCCCGGCCCAGAGATGGGAGCAGTACTCCATGCGAGGCCGGACTTGTGCTTTATAAAGCAAAAGTCTTTGTCCAGACGTGAAGTACCGCTTCGCTCTGTTGAGGACTCCCAGCATTTTGGACGCCAACTTGGCTTTGCCTTCCAAATGACTCCGAAGCTGGACATCGCTCGAAATGTCGACCCCAAGTATCCCGATACTCTCGGAAGGTTGCAGGGATACTCCTTGGAATTGCGGCGCCATGACAAAGGGGTCCTTCTTCGCAGTGAACGCGCAAACTTGTGTCTATATCGGGTTGAATTGAACCAAGTTCAATTCACCCCATTCGGAGACTCGCTCCAGAGAGTTCTCCACTTCAGACACATGTTTTGATCGTGTCTCTTGCACCACGCTCCGTGAGAGACTCTGATTGCCGATATATCGCGCATTCCCCGTGCTGTCATCCGCATAGCAATGCATGCCATCAATAGACAGCATGTCATTGATATACAGGATGAAAAGCGTGGAGGAGAGCGCCGAACCTTGTGGAACGCCAGCGTTAATGGTCATGGTATCAGAACAGTCACCGTCTACAACGACCGTGATGCGCCGCCCATCCAAAACGCTAGCGATCCATTTGCAGAGACCCTCGGGGATTCCGTAAGATGGTAACTTCGATGAATCATGACAGCTATGAAAACGTTTCTGAAGATAATGGGCGTTACTGATTTTTAGTAGTCTAGATGGGACATGAGCTGAATCCACTAACGGTGTTTTAGGTACCTTAAGCACCGGTCACCGTAATCGTCGAATCCGTCCCCTGCGACGATGGGTTCAGTGAGTAAATTAACCCACAGACAGAGCCCACTAAGTTTCTACCCGAATCTTCTCAGTAGGTCGCGTTTCCGATCCGGTGGTACCTACCGACGCGGACTCACATGAGGTCCTACAACCAGTAATATCACCAGTATGTGATATCAACATTAGGGATTTTTGTGTCTTTAATATCTAATGTCTCTGTTTCCGACACTACAGATATCCCAATTCAAGACTAGACTAAATGCCTATTCGTGATTTGTCCACAATTATGTATTCAACAAAAATTTTACAAATTCAAATAATACAAGCGTTATCTAACAGATTACTATGTTAAAGAAAAAAAAAAAAACATTCATTTTGCTGTTCTAAATATAACTTAATCATAATTTGCCAGTAACGAAACATGAAATACATATTGTTACATCTCAGTGAATGACAAATTTTCTTAGCTTTGTAACGTTGATGCTACAGACTAGTGTAGTAAGCACTTATATAACACAATAATATATGCCGTGTCGGTGCATCTAATTGCTTCAACACAGTTTCACTTCCCCAGATCAAATAAATAGTCATGTGTGGTACATTCTTTATATCTTTACTCAGTTTTTGTTCAATCTGTTGTGGCAAACAGTTCTGATTTTTAGATATGTAAAAGTTAAATGTAACTAAATGAGCTCAAGAAATACTTTATATTTGTTCTTAAAGTCATAATTATAGAGAAAACTAAACTAAAACTGTTGTCAAAAGTTGTTTAACTTACAAATTTTTTTATTGCTTAGATGGGTAGACAAGCTTACAGTCCACCCAGTGTTAAGTGGTTACTGGAGCCCATAGGCAACTACAACGTAAATGCACCACCCACCTTGAGATATAAGTTCTAAGGTCTCAGTATAGTTATAATTTATAAAAATATAACAAGAAAATGTATAACATATTTTTTTAATGTTATTAAAAATTAAAGTCACGGTCTGTTTAATAAAATCACTTTTTCCTCAAGTTTTAGTTTGTCTGCATTTCTTTATTCCAGCTATTTTGAAAATAATGTGACATCAAACAATAGATTCTGTTTTATTTGATAAGCTCCACAATTGGCTGTGTTATGGGAGAAACTACCAGCTACCTTAGCTACAACTAGCTATCTTTTCTTTAAATTTCTGGGTTTTCCAAACATGAACTTGCTAAAATGATGAATATTAATTATACTATGAATCCATGTTTTAAAGGATATTTTTAAATTAGATATAAATGATTGTGTAAATCATTAACATTCTTGTAACAGTGGGCTTCAAAAGGAAGTTGGCAACTTGCCAAAAACAGCCATAACTCAGTTATGCGTGTAACAGATTATGTATTAAGTATATTTCATATATTATAAGAACACTGTTTATTTTTTATTTAGAAGTATCAAAGGAACCATTATTTAAAGTAAATTTTTTAGTACAGTAATATAGACCAAAACTTTAGATATAATAAGATCAATGCAATTGTATGACTTTAAAAATATGTAAGATTGCTTCTTATTATAATAATGACTCATAATTCAGTCTATCAAATGAATTCTATTTTACTGTTGATCATTTTTGTTCATAAAATATTTTTGAATAAATCTGCATTACATGATCTCTGCAACCAGTTTTGATCATTAGTATTTACTAAAACATAACTTGCCATGTTTTCTAGTATTATATCAGTTCCCGATTGAAAATATTGTACTAAAAACCATGTTTTAATCAAGTTGTTACAAAATCATGTTGTAGTAGTTAAGGCGACATTCTTTGGCCGTATGAATTTATTATAATAAGGGACAGGATATAACAGTAACATTGGGCGAGTGATGTCCTAATCTACTTCATAGGTACATACTTTGATAACGATATGTTTCACTAACAACGTTGATGTTCGTGTACTTTGACGCAAGTACATTAAAAGACATGCAGTGCATTTCATAATGAAAATAATCGTAGATTACGATTCTCAAAATACGAAACTATGATGTCACTGCGGATGAGTGTAGCCTGACAACCTACGCGACTTATAACATTGTTCAACTTAAAAGGGTTGCCTCGAATTACTGATTACGACCTCTGGATCGGAAACTAGCTTGCATTTCGATAATTTCGTTACAAATCACCACCAAAACAATAATACGCGGCACACTTAACAGGGAGTGACAACATCCTAACATTTTACTTCCATCTCTTTTGAACTTTCACGATAACAAAATGTTGGAAAGGGACCGAATACTGTCAAAACTTTACCTATTTTTTACCAATTCCACAGTGGCCAAATCTTTTTAAATTAAATAAAACTAATAGAACTAGTAAACTGTGAACGAGCTTACCGTAATCAAGTGTACATAAATCCAAAACAAACGTCGGGATGATTTTATTGGTAAAAACAAGAAACACAAACACAAAAACTTTTTAGATAAACGTGGTATCACAAAGTGACACTTGGCCAACACTCGCACACAACATGCACTAGCATAGGACACCGCAATGACCGACACACTTTGACACTAAACTTTATTTCGAAGAGTTAACAAACGACAAATTGCTAATACCTATTTCGAGACGTCTGTCGTGCCACAATAGATTTCGGCCATTTTGATTGCTGCTGAAAAGAAAGAGATGAATGCTATGTCTATCACTTTTATTTGATTTTGCTGTATAATCTATGACTTTTCGGTGGAAATGCAAAATGTCTATAGTCGGATTTTTAATTAGACGAAGCCAGCTGACAGTAGCTAATGTCACTTTGTGAAATAATGTTGCTATATTTAAAGTAATAGTGATGCGTTCAGTTCTCGTTCAATCACATGAATGAACAATGAGTGTGAAGAGTTAATCATTAATTACAAACTATAAAAGAATATTATTTATATTTTACAATAAAATTATATTAAAGTGCTCCAATATATGTTACTAGTAGTATGTAACTACAATCAGTTGTTTTTATTTTCATTACCTACCTATGATTGTTATATTTTATACATCTATAGTTTCAACTATATGATGTATTGGAAATAGGACCGTCTTACAAGCTTCCTCGCAATCTTTTTCTTAATGTTTAAAACACTCGGTGTTCAGTACAGGTAGATACTATAGGAACATAATATTTCGTCGAAAACTCGTTGGTATGTACAAAGCACGCCTAAAATTCGAACCCCGTACCCAATATCGGCAATTCGGCACACCAACTATTCACTAGACAATCGAGGCAATTTCATTAATTCAGGAGTTTTTTCAATCGTTCACTTTGCCACAACACTATTTTTATTTCATCAAAAACTGACAACCCAGTAAACGTCAGTTGACTTCGTCTAATAAAAAATCCGACTATACCGGTAAAATGGGGCGATTAGGGATTGAGAGGCGAATCGGGAAAAAACCGGGAAAATCTTTCGACGCTCAATATAAGTTTTATATTCGTTGCAAAATCTTCCATTTTTTGTAGTTTAATAGTAGAATGTTGAAAGTTCACAAAACAACTCTGAATATGCATGATAATAGCTGCTAACTTATAAAAAATCGCGTTTCAAATTAACTTCCTGTGGTGGTAATTATTTTAGTGCTAGAAACTTTGCTCTCTTTTATTTATTTGATAATAATAGAAGACGACTATGATTTATAAACGTTATTTAGTGTTTGAACCAGCATATATATTAAAGGTAAGTCTCAGTTGTTATTGGTTTTAATGTATTTGATTAAATAAAAATACATGTAAAAATCTGTTGTTTTTGGGGATATTGGGGACGTCTTAGGTACAAATAACAACGAAAAAGGGGTCAATTGGGATGAGAATACGTGAAATGGAAACGACCTAAGTATAAATAGGTACAGGTTTGTAGGGTTGTCTATGTAGTTATAACAATATTTTTTAAATTTGTTGGTAAAAATCTGGTTTATTCGAAGCGAAATTGGGAATAAGTCTCTAGTTGAAATAGATAAGCAATTTAATATAAGTAAGTCGATTTTGCAGAGACATGTAACAAGATCAATGAAATCTCAAGGTGGACAAAAATGTCTAAGTAATACATAATAAAATATTTCATATTTGTTCAGAGTGGGGGTATTCATCTGATTAATCCATGGAATAACCGACACACCTAATCTCTTAACCCAGATAGAAATATCAGCCCCTAAGTACTTACCAAGAACGGAGAAATATAAACCGTCTCTAAGAAAGCCCACTATATATGTATATATATATATTTGTTGTAAATGCTCTGTCGATTGCACCTATAATTGAGGTGATGTCTGCCATGTACTTTTGTCAGTTTTTCAATTTTTTTTATTGATGGACACTTTATGGTGCAACTAAATAATAAAATAAATTAAAACTATATATAAAAATAAAAGTAGTGCCAACCCTAGCAAATTTCTCATTTCGTCCCAATTAACCGCAATTTTCGGGTAAATAGGGATTACACCTATTTTTGCATTTTTTGCTTAAACTGGAATGCTAGTTGCATAATTTTAAATTAGACAACAAAGATGCCCCCAAGACTCAATCATTTTGATCCTTATATAGCATTATATACATCAACAACTACCTTAAAATTGCTCATAAAGTTGGAATTTGTCCCTAATCGCCCCATTTTACGGTACTTAAGTGATTTTTTAATTCTGTTTGGTATCAATGGTGAAATTGCTAAAACGTTATATTTACAAATGTGAAAGTGAATAATTATAATAAAATGAAATAAAGTCGCTAGAGTTGACTACAGGGTTCTTCCAAAAAGTCCATTGAGCCTTAGAGCTTCTTACCATTTTACTAGTAGATCCACAAGGCATCACCCATTCGGGATCTAGCCAACTCATAAGGCATCACCCATACGGGATCTAGCCAACTCACAAGGCATCGCCCATACGGGATCTAGCCAACTCACAAGGGATCACCCTTGTTGGCACTTCGTCTCATCACGTACATAGAGCATAACTTCGCTGATTGCAATTTGGACCTCAAGTTTTAAGCATCCTTCCCATCCAGTAATCGCATCTTCGTAGTCGCATCATAATATTTATGCGAGCAACTGAATGATTTCATATTTCAGAGAATTTACATAAATTTATCTACTTCTGAAGGGGGTTGCAGCAAATCCTGGTGTGAAAAGTCAATAGACATACGTGGTATTGTATGATGTTAGAAAATGACTATGAAGAAGAAGATATTATGACAATATCAGGCAAAAACCTGAATCTCGTTAATGACTTTAAATTTACAAGATAAGCTTGAATACATTTAAGTTCAGAACAAGAAAATTTGGGCAATGATTTGGTCGACTAAAATCAGCTGTTTTGTTGGAAAATCTGAGTATTTTTTTCTTTTTCTTTAACTTCAAAGGAAATGTGGCAGTTCAACCCCATCGTCTATTAAAAGTGTTGTTGACAAAACGAAATCAGCTCGTTCCGAGATTTGGCTAAAAGACTATGGAACCTGGGAATTATTCTTTAGGTAGATCGGTAACGCTGCCGAGAGCAATATTTTTTGGTCTGTTCTCCCACCAATTTGGAAGTCTGTTGAAATCTGGCCTAATAATATGAAGCAACGGGACGATCTCCTGGTGGTTTTTTTACAACACACAACAGGGGGTCAGACGAAAGATGTGCCCCCCTGCAATTCTTGAAGTGGAATAGCTTAACATTCGAAATATGTGCCTGTATGGCCTATCTCTCCGTTGCCTTCAAGTGGCCAAAAACGTTTTCTAGTCTTGCGGTAAATTTAAATAAGTCTACAAATGTTAAAAATTTTTAAAATTGACTCAGTTTTTAGTTCAATTACATCAAAAATGCTAATTCATAGAGAGATATATGTACTACTGATTTTGGTGACTTATTTTAACGGACGTTATTTTTTTAAGAAATCGTTATAATGCATTTATAAAAATAAAATTTGTTTTCAGATTTGTATCTCTGAATGCCACACAAAAAGTACAACAACTACACAAAGATGTAAGAAATTCCAAAAACAATTATCCACTACCTTTTTAACAAATGATAAGTATTCAAAAGTAGCCTCAGAATTTATATCTATCTAGTGCAACCCGAAAAGAAAGAGACTTAAGTCTATCAATAAAAAATTAGGCAAACAACTCACGACACCAAGATTACACCCTTGTTAGAACTATTACACTACTTGGAAAACGTATTTTTTTTTCTTCCTATTCGCTAGTAAGTTCGCTTTACACGCCAAGGGTCTCACTTCCAACCTCACTGCAACTGGTAGGTGAGTTCATGAGGCTCAAACCTGAGAGAATGTTCTGACACTGGCCTTAGCAAGAGCAGTGCTTGGCAGAATATACAACTGGATCGGAATCGCGACCCACTGAGAAGATCCGGCGAGAAACTCGGTGAATTGTGTCTATGCGTCAGTTCACTCGTCGAACTCTTCGTCATAATCGACGAGAACAGTGACCGCTGCTTGAAGAACCTAAAAGCACCAAGAGTGGATCCGGGATATTCGACAAGACATATTTCGGGCGACGGCGCCTTTGCGTTGCCCCGTCGCCTAGGTCGGTTAAGTAATTAGCAGCGAGCACGATAAGGGGGTAATTGTGTCGCGCTGCTTTTTCAAAGTAGCGTTCTGATGCTTCCTTCAGATACTTACGTATCGGTTCATTTAAGTCGTCGTGATAATCGATATTCCTCACGTACCACGGTGCTCCGACGGCTATTCTGCAAAAATAGAGTTTATACAAACAAAGAGGCCCACAGTATGGACTAGCCAAAGATTTGATAAATAATTGATTAACGGTAGGCAGCGGCTTGGCTGTGCCCCTGGTATTGCTAACGTACATGACCGACGGTAACCACTCACCATCAGGTGGGTTGTATGCTCGTCTACCTACACGGGCAATAAAAAATAAACCTCAAGCACGGCAGTACTTTCGCACGAAGAGGACGGAGCCTTGCGAGACTCCGGCCGAGATTTGTTTCGGGAGAGAGCATATTCTCACAACTCTATCCCGAAACGAACGGTTCGATATGAAATCTAGTATGATGAGCACGAGACTGTCTGGAAATCCCATGTACAGCTTATAAATTTAGTCGTTATGCCAGACTTTGTCGAACGCCTTCGCGATATCGAAGATAGGAGTTCTCATGGGGAGTGGTCCGCTTCTGTTTAACCCTTCTGAGATAAGGTTTCAGAGGCGATTGGGTAATAGTCGCTTGTAGAATTTGCTGGAAGGAGACTGATCGGACGGTAAACGGCGAGTTCGCTTTTAGATTCTCCAGGTTTACGAAGAGCGCATAAAATAAAGTCAACTTCGTAGAGTCGTCTAGTTCGTACTAATTATTCTTAATTTCATCATTTATTCCAGCTGCAACGTTCCGTTTTGGTCTTCCAGAAGTAATAGGAGATGCCGGCAAAGTCTTCGGGAAGGTTCTGGAAAGAATGTTTGCTCACAAAAAGCTCTTGGGTGTTCAATCTGGTATTTACTAAGTAAAAATCTAAACTTACATTTCATGGAGCAGCATCAAGGAAATATTTTTTATTGTTTGTTATATAATGATGAGGTATTGACTGTAATAAACTATTTGAAGCCCGATGTCTAACTAAATAACATTGTTCAATTAATGATTATGTTTTACCTTATACAAACTGATCTGTAATATCCGTAATAACCGTCCTGTGAAAAATTGATAAATTTGCTTATTTTCTTTTTGTAAAATTTATTTTGGTCGCAAACGTCAAATCGATAATTATAATGCGATTCTCAAATGGTGCGGCTATTAACGAATAACAATTAATTTTTGTTACATATTCATTTTTGTTACTATTTCTCTCTGTGAGGTCTGGTAAGGTTCACTCCGGGCCAAATCACATTTATAGATATCATCTATTTGAATTAAGTAATACAAGAGTCTTCATTTGAGTACCATAGAAAGCCAGATAAGTTCTTGGCCTAGCTTATGTTATATTAATGCCCTGGCCGGTCTTGAGAAATAAGGTCATTTATAATGTATCACGGATGTCTTACTCATCAAGCTGAGATCCATATCCAAGTGGTCCATAAATGTGGTTTCGCAACACCCACGGCCTCGCCGCATGACCTACGCACTAACCACCATCAGTGAGCACGTGGCTTGTGGGGGACTTAGAGAAGCGGTTTCTCTAAACACCAGTTAGCAAGGAGTACCATTGTGCCATTTTTAAATGCAGACAAAAAAGTATTAAGGTATTTTTTTTGCAGTTACTCGCACTGACTACATGTAAACTTTTTTGGAGTTTACTCCTTTAGAATCGATTTACATATATAGGCCCGGGGTATGAAAATTATGGGGACCAAAATCGTACTAGCATGTCACACGAAATGCGTTATGCGCCTGATTGGCTCCTGATTGCGTGATGCGTGCGCGCGCCAATCAGGAGCCAACGCGCGGCCGCGTTATCACAGGTGACGCCGGGCTGCTGCGCCGGCAGTCCGCCACAAAGCCTCGTACTGATCGCGCGTTTCTCTCATTATTGTATTTTCATATATTTGTTAGTCGTTTGTTTTGTGTCTCGTTAATTTGTTAATAATCTGTAGTGTATCGTGTTGTCGTAATATAGAACTATTTCTCGTATTGTTTCGTTTAATTTTTTATATCCAGTAAACTCCAGTCGTGCGTCGGAGCGGACACACACACTTTTTTACCTTAATTATTTTTCAAGATTTTTGGAACGAAGTTCCTTATCGCGCGTTGTGAAAGGGGGCTAGACGGAAAAAAATCTTACGAAAAGTTGTCACGACACTTTTTAGATCCGTCATTCTGACCAATCAACGTGTAGGCGCTTATCGCGTGACATTGCTCGTATCCGATTGGTCCGCGTAATGAGTACAGTTTCTCGAGATAGCGTTTCCACAATAGTAATTTAGTTCATAGTATTGTTTTTTTCTTCTTCATAATGCCGTAATTTATTATTATAACTTAAAAAAAAAATTACAATTCCTTCACTAATTAATCGAAAGGAACTTCGTTCCATCGGGGTGTCCCTCCTCTGAAGTTTTTTTCGTCAATATTAATCTTGCTTTATTTCATAAATAAAACGTTTGTGAAGTCGTCGTGGTCTAACGGATAAGACGTCCGATGCATTCGTGCTGAGCGATGCACCGGTGTTCGAATCTCAGGCGGGTACCAATTTTTCTAATGAAATACGTACTCAACAAATGTTCACGATTGACTTCCACGGTGAAGGAATAACATCGTGTAATAAAAATCAAACCCACAAAATTATAATATGCGTAATTACTAGTGGTAGGACCTCTTGTGAGTCCGCGCGGGTAGGTACCACCGCCCTGCCTATTTCTGCCGTGAAGCAGTAATGCGTTTCGGTTTGAAGGGTGGGGTAGCCGTTGTAACTAAAACGTGAGACCTTAGAACTTATATCTCAAGGTGGGTGGCGCATTCACGTTGTAGATGTCTATGGGCTCCAGTAACCACTTAACACCAGGTGGGCTGTGAGCTCGTTCACTCATCTAAGCAATAAAAAAAAAAGTCACTACGCTCATAACAAATAATTTTTTTACTGGAAAGTATCAGAAGTAAAAATAGTTCATGGAGTTTTTCTCTCTAAATGGGGTAGCGATACCCGATACGTATTGATAATTTAGTGTATCGAAAAATGGATGGCGACATTTAAATATTTTTATCGATACACGCCAATGCGTATATCGTATCAAAAATATCGTTTTGTATCGACTGCTTAGAGTGATACTTGTTCTATCAAATCTAATGCCGGCCACTGACATGCGCGCAAATATTCGTACATTGTACGAATGTTTGCGCGCATGTGAAGGGCCGTCAAACATTCATTCGCAAACCTAGCGGCTGTGCAAAAGGGTTCGCATACTCAATTTGCGAACCCCTTTGCGCTTCCTCCTAGACTTGTTTACGAATGTCTCACGAATTTCTCCTCCTTTTTAATTCGTCAATAGAACATTGAAAAGAAAAAGAGTTTTGAATTCTTTCCCAGACATCATTAACAGCCATGCTGTTTTTATGGGATTTCTTTTGATGAAGATACGCTACACAGTAGACGTCACGAGCTATGAAAATGGCGATACGTCCGTTACCTTCGTAATCGTCGGCGCAACTGGGCAAGCGAATGTGTGGGAGACTACGCGAAGGTTCGAGGTTCGCGCGCTTTGATGTCTGTTAAAAAACCGACACAGCTTGGAAAACCACGAATGCAGCGAAAACTTTGCATAATCATTCGCAAATGTCGTCCTACACTTGCGGGTTTGCGTATTCGTGCGCATTTGAGTGACCGGTGCAAACAATACATAGATTCAAAATGTTAACAACATAATTTTCTATTGTAATACTGCGTTTATGTGCCGGCTTACACTATTGGAACAGGTACGATGTGGGTAGGTCCTGAAACAGATACTATTTCAAATGAAGGGCTATTAAGGTAGTTCCACAACCAATGGGAGACTGCAAGTATCAAAATTCATTGAAAATCAAGTAGGACTTTTTCAAATCTTAGTACTCTAGCTCTCGAACACTTCTTTGTAGGTGCGACATCAGCCTGAGGTGTGGGGCCTAGATGTTGTTGTCTGTGCGACGACTTTAATTATACTGAACTGACTTACACACTACAAGCCCCATCAGAACGTTTGTTTGTCTTTAGCTAATAAAACGCTGACTGAAAATCGATATAGACTAAATTCACCACGGTTGTCGAGATTATAATTGCTTAAAAGTTTTGATGCTAAACATTGGCAGTTGTAAAAAAACGTGCGATGCATAGTGGTTACATAGTGGTGGTACATACAACTAAACCTAAACTAATTAAATTTTTTACAGACTTGAAACAATAATTTTATTTTGTAAATTATAATTAAAACCGGATTTCAGACAATAGTTTCACTTTAAATTCCAATACGATATTTACAAAACCAGTGCAAAGCGACTTAACGGGCAGCGCTAAGCAGTAATCTTTCTCTGAAATTGGAGGCTGGTCACATTTGACAAAAACGGTATGATCAGATTAGAATCGATATACGAGCACTGAAGTATAATGTATACGAGAAATCGCTATTAGCAAACTCAAAATTTATTTGAAGTACCCCTCTTCGTTTTTTAATTGAATATCAGACAGCTTTCATCTTAATACTAATTTGTTAGGCGAGTTTTTTTTTCTAGCCTTGAGAAGCTATTTCAGCGTAACCTTAGCTAGTAGTAGGTGAGCTCACGGGGCTCAAACCGGAGTGATGCTAACACTGGCCCTAGCAAGAGCCGTGATTCGCAGAATCTACCACCGGTTCGGAAACGCGACCCATTGAGAAGAACCGACGAGAAACTCAGTGGGCTCATTAGGCGATAAAGTAAATTTATATTATTCAATGGAAATTTGTAAAGTAGTAGTTTCATTTTCCATTACAGGAAAATTAAGATATCACAATGTCGACTAATTTTATATTTTATAAATAAAGTCGAAGCTATTTCTGTTACATCGAAACGGTTGAACTTTTCAGCTTGTTCATAGGTCACGGAGAAGCTGTAAAGACTTCAGGCCAATAGCAGTCTCTCCAAAAAAAATTCAATGCAATTAAAATTTATTTGAGGTGTCCTAAAATTACTTGGATGGGTTGTGTGTAAGAGGATATTTGAGAGAAGGATGTCGGTGTGGAGATTACTTATCATAGGTCAAAATGGAAGAAGACATACTATGCTGACCCTACATATTGTGGTATAAAGGTAAAAAGAAGAAAATATGTTATTTTATCTGAAAATGATTATATTTTACAACTACATGCAAATGACAAAGGCAAACTGAATGTTGTTATTCGCAATTTACAAATTAACCTTCAAAATGTTGTTGGCACGATTAAAGAATAGAGGAATATGATTAATGTTTCTTCTATTCTATAATAGCGCGTAATAGAATTAAGTCTAATGAATCATGTCTGGCGTATATTTATTTCTGATCACAGATGCAGATAGTTAATAAGTTAATAAGCCACCTTTTTGCCACCTATCTACCACCTATCTACCCTTAGCCTCGAGGGGCTGTTTTGACTTCACATTGGTTGATGGGCGAGCTTACGGGGCTTAGCCTGAAAGGATGTGCCGGATCACACTGGATCGGAATCTCGATGATAGATTCAGCGTAGTACTCATTTTTCTACGACAGATGTTTGCAAATCCTCAGATTAATAAACTTCTTAGCATGAAAAAAAAGTCTGTCTTCCCGCCAATTTAAGACTCAGATAAAACGTTTTCTTTTTTATTTAATTCCTTGCGTGACATGCATCTGCCATTTTGGCCAGTTTTTGAGCTATTATCATAAAGTGCCTAACCTAACTGGAAAAGTTAGCTGGTAACTTACTCCTTTCCTGTTTCAAAACGTCAACGTGGATAAAATTTATTCTTGAACGAAATATTAAAGAAAGCGCGATTTAATGTCAGTTTTAAACTCAAAACACTGTTTTTCAAGAATGATTGAAGAATCAAAGCTTAGTTTTCTTGTTTCTGATATTGTGCATGAAAATCAAAATAAATATTGCAGGTTATGTCTCGAACGCGTAGACGATGATTTCTTGAGATTTGACGACTACTTGAATAACGATATTGATTGTTTTGAGAACTTAGCCGAACTTCTGAAGATGTTTTTAGGGGAAGAGGTTGGTTAATTAAAATACGCAATGTCTGTATTAAAAAAAAAGGTTTTTAATCAAGAATTTAGTGAAGGTATTCATGATTCATACCGTCTACTCTCAAAACTTCGTTTGGTATAAAATAAGTGTTCATTTGCTTAAACATGTTACCTAGTGAGAGAACTTATTATGAGGCCCCCTGGAGCTATCTTTCTGCCACGAATTCTACTGCGAATTATCGGTTTTAGTGTGCTAAGTAGGACATATTACAATACTACGTATATACGACATATAATACGGGTATCACAATTGGATGGCGGCGTCTACGTTGTGGTTCGTTTGTATATCATCTTTTCAATACTTCACGCCAGGTTGGCTGCGATCTATCGTAATATTTAGGAACCACACTCACAATTGTCGGACGCCTTTATATTTGGGAACTTTTTGTGATTTTCCTGTCCACTACTCTTCATCTCCAATCACCTTGAGCTGCCCATTTAAACCTGAGCACTAAAAAATACCTCTTTATTTTTTTTATTGTTACATTTCAGATTTGTCAAGATATTCCTGGTATAGATGTTGTATGCGTGAACTGTGCTGATAAAACACTGGCAACAATAAGTTTTATTAAAAATTGTGAAAAATCCACACAACTATTGCATAAAGTATTTGATGATCTTAATAGAACATTGAATATTGACATAGAATCATCTCAAACAGGCGAGAGGCTTTACATTGTTGTAGGCAAAGAAGATTCAAAACTTGTTTTTGCAAAAAAAGATAAAATAGATAATGTTAAATCTATTAAAGTTAAATGTAGGGAGTGCGATGAAATATTCTGTAACATACAACAACTTAAAGAACATAATGAAACTACTCATGACAAATACACTTGCACCAAATGTTTAGAAGTATTTTTAACTGAAAATGATTTAATTGAACACGCTGACAGCACTGAAAACTTTACATGTCCTGAATGTCANAAAAAAGATAAAATAGATAATGTTAAATCTATTAAAGTTAAATGTAGGGAGTGCGATGAAATATTCTGTAACATACAACAACTTAAAGAACATAATGAAACTACTCATGACAAATACACTTGCACCAAATGTTTAGAAGTATTTTTAACTGAAAATGATTTAATTGAACACGCTGACAGCACTGAAAACTTTACATGTCCTGAATGTCACCAGTACAGATGTACTAAAAAGAGTCTTAAAAAACATCAAGATGAACAACATACCAATTACATATGCAAGGGATGTGGTAAGACATTTAGAGGTCTACATAAATTACAGAGCCATGAGTTGAGACACAAAGTCAAGAGTACATGCCCAAAATGTGGCAAACATTATATTACCAAAGAATTTTACCTGCGTCATATAAAGCTATGCCTAGAAAACCAGTTGGACCCTCATCCAATGAGAAGTAAATTGGTGAAGACACACTTTTGTGATAAATGTGGGAAAGGATATAGTACTCCTGGGGGTTTGAGAGTTCATGAAAGATTTGTTCATGGTAATGCCAAACCACACATTTGTAAATATTGTAACAAGGGTTTCACAGCTCCGAGCTACTTAAAAATACATTTGGTTACACATACCGGTGAGAAAAAATTCCCATGTGAAATTTGTCAACGAAAATTTGTTTCCAAAGAAGCTCTGTTATATCATACAAGACGTCACACAGGGGAAAAGCCCTACAGTTGTCAATTATGCGATGAGCGATTTGTTAATGCCTCCACTAGGGCTGAACACATAAAATTTAAGCACATTGGCCCAACATTGTTATGTGAAATTTGTTCTCAAAAATTTGTGACACCATCATTTTTAAGACAGCACATGAAGAAGCATCACGATCCAACTAATAAATTGTATACAGAATGGACTTCAATACCTTCCAGTATTACAGAACAAAACATATAGTATATCTTAGAGATTACCTATTGTAGGTGTTATTAATTAGTTATGGTAAGAGTTACTAAAGCATTGTATTTGTGTGAAATTAATAAATTATGTTGCATTTTAGTTTTATTTATTGCAATCTAATCCGTTATATGTAATTATTATTAGTCCATAAATTTGTTTTCATTCAATAATACATCATTGACACTAAGAATTAGCATATTTGTTTTCTTTTATAACACCAAAACTGATAAAAGAGCTACCATACAAAACAATAGGAGGAAATCCTGCTTTACAGTTTTATTTTCGTCTCTAATATAAATATAATTTTATTACCATCTTTACCTAGTAGGTACAGACAATAATATCAAACAATGTAAACTAAGGTTGAAAGTTTTGGGTGTGACGCTTATTAGCATCACATATCTATTCATGTTGCCAAAAGGCATCAAAGGATACACATTATCCCTTTAAAAATAAAACCAAAATGGGACTCATATAAAGGTTTGTAATAAATACATAGATTGTTTTACATCATTCACACTAAGATGATCAATATTTATATCAGGCTCTAGTATATAAAGTTTACTTTGTGGATTATAATGTCTTTCCAGGTGCTTTTTCAAACAGTATGTAGTTATGAATTTTGTGTGGCAAACGGGACATTCTTTTGAAGGGCCTAAATGTTTTCTTCTCTTATGTTCCATTCTTCTAGAGGCTGAAAGAAAGCTTTCTTCGCACATGTCACATGGAAATGGTTTCTCACCAGTATGAAGTCTGGTATGATAAACCAAAGCTGCTTGTGTCACAAATCTGTTCCCACAATGCTCGCAGTGATAATTTCTTTCTTTGGTGTGTTTAACAGTGTGATTCCTAAGTCTACTGACAGCATCAAACTTTTTACTGCACCATTTGCATGATAATGAGTTACCAAACCCATGTTCTGTCTTCAAATGTGTTCGCAAACCATTTTTACGTGCATAGCCTTTTTTGCATATGTCACAAAAAAAGCTTAATTTCTTTGAGTCATCATTACCACATATTTTTAGATGAAACTTCAAAGTGTTTTTATTCAATAGTGATTTATCACAACGAGGACATTTGTACACTTCATGCTTGTCTAAGTGGACTTTTAAATCTTTGCCAGAGGGGAATTGCACNAAATGTGTTCGCAAACCATTTTTACGTGCATAGCCTTTTTTGCATATGTCACAAAAAAAGCTTAATTTCTTTGAGTCATCATTACCACATATTTTTAGATGAAACTTCAAAGTGTTTTTATTCAATAGTGATTTATCACAACGAGGACATTTGTACACTTCATGCTTGTCTAAGTGGACTTTTAAATCTTTGCCAGAGGAGAATTGCACAAAACACAGTTTGCATATGGCTGCTAAATGGTACATTTTGTCATGTCTATGTAGTAATTTCTCAGTGCTGAACATTTTTGGGCATTTTTTGCATTTAATTCGTTTTGGATGATGCATTCTTTCAATGTGTCCTTTTAATAAGGAATATGTAGAAAAATCTTTGGGACATTGAGGACATGAACACTTTGTGCTACAACGGTTCTTCATGTGTCGCTTTAACATCCATTTTGCTTTGAATCTCTCCCCGCATTCATCACAAGTGACATTTTTGTTTTTGACCTTGACATATTTCTGTCTGCTTTTGATATTGTCTTTAATTGTAGTCAATGCTTCTTTCTTATTTGTCACTTGCTTCTTTCTGCTTTTAAGTATGGTATTGTTTTTTCCCATAATGATGTATATTGTTTGTGCATTTGCTCTAGTTGTCTCAGACAGATTCAAGCTGAAATCAAGCTTATTCAGGAAATTATTCCACATGCTTTCTGAGTATTTTATTAACCTTTTAAATAAATATGAATTTATTGTCATTGAAACACAGTTAACGCATAGGGTTTGCGGTAGATCTGTTTCTATAGGTACCTAAAACAGATTGAACTATGTGAGTGAAAGGTAATTATTTTGAAATTGTGTCTTTGAAGTTTTTTATGAATATCATTATGATCAATTTATTCTGATAGATGATGGCAATCAGATATCGGGGCAGTTTTCTAATACACAATTGAATAGATCATGGTTAATTGAAAGCGAAAAACCTGCAGAAAGTTTTCTCACAAATAAATGGAACACTCACATCTAGTTCTAGAAACATGTCCTCAAAAGTTAGTTCTTCGTTACAATAATACTTGTCTATCTTAGCGCTATCTTTTAAATCAGTTCCATCGTTTTGTGTTGAAGTGAAACATAGTCTACAGATGCGCTCAGTCTCACCAGCAACAAACTGAGAAGCCGGTTTCATTATCTCCATAGCATTAGCCATTTTTTGCGGGTATTAAGTTTGAATATAATATTGAATATAATTTTTTAACTTTATAAGTAGGTAAAATAAGGATTTTTACCAATAATATGTACGGTACGGTACCGTAATTTACCATAGATTGGTAATTTACGGTATGTAAGTAAACATACATACACATACCTACCTACATTCTAATTTTTTTACATTTCACAGCTTTTTAATTTATTTGCATTTGGTTAGCAAAGGTAGTTTAGCCCATAGAGCCAAAAATTTAAATACACGTATTAAGTACCTAAGAAGTCAATACTAAAGATGTTAAGCGGTCAATAATTCACGATTATTACCTATAAATTTAAACGTACAAAAAACAGCAGTACAAATGTGATTAATTTATCACTTTAACCTCGACTTTCGGTAATTATTAATAATAATAGATAATTAATAATCTTCAATTATTCACTCTTACCGTAACATTTAACACGTTAACAGTCCCTATACAAGCGTTCCGAAACACGCCATATGTCCAAGTGTGATTATATATTTTTTGGCCATTATTAGATGTCCACCTATCGGCTGATGCATTAAAAGTAACAAAATATGGTCGTTGACCCCGGATATACCCGTGTACAGCGGGCGGTACACGGACTTATGAATTAAATTACCGGGCACCTTTAACGTGTACCTCAGGCTCATGAGTGTTCCCGTAGACGTATGTATGGTTAGTTTATTATTATATCGATGGTACACATCCGCGGCAGACTACTTTTCCGCCCAATACATACCCTCAAACACATAAATATAACATGAAGATCTATAAACTATAGTCTGCAGAACACTTGGGGATACCAAATTTACAATGGTCAAAATGTGCAAGTTTTTGGTTTGGATACCTCCGGAAGTATAGTAGTAACATTGGCAGTAGGTTTACTTGATGAAGGTCGCTCCATGATTACTGACAACTAACTACTACACGAGCGACCCTTTGACAGAATTTATGCTTTCTCGCAATACAGACCTCTGTGGCACAGTCAATAAAAAGAGAAAAGGTTTACCGAAAGAAAAAAGGAGAGAAAAGCATTCTAGCAGCACATGAAACGTTCAAGTTCAAGTTACGCCGCTGAGAAAGACACATTTTTTGGAGTTTTTGGGCAAGAAAGAATCTCGATTCATCCGAAGACGATGCGTGGGATGCTGCCAAAACCTTCTTGATGAAGGTCGACTTGCTCCATATGCACAGGCCAAAGCCAAAAGGATATCAACGCAATGTAAAATTTGCAAAAAAAGCATATTGCGTTGTTTGTTTTTCTAAACTTTTAGTTCACCAATTAAAATTTGTATCTTTTTTTCTAAGTTTTTTTTATGTCGTGTTGCTATACTAAGAATTTTAAAAAAATATGACATGTTTTCGACTTTTTCCATTTATTAGATCCTTGGCCACAAGTCCACAAAGAAAACACTAACTAATTTGACAAGTCCGTGGATCTAGGCCCCGTAGAGAAACACATCGGCTCGTGTACCTCATAGGGTACACGAACTCGGCGGAACCGCTCACCGTGTACCACATACGTAACACCGGACTGTTAACGTGTTAAATACTAAGTTTATTCTTCCATATTAAATGAATTTCTACTAAATGTCCCTGCAATATATTTCTAAAAGACAATTCAATTAATAAAAGACGGACAAACAATTTTTACATTCGAACATTAACGAGAAAACGACGAACAATAAATAAATAAACCCGAAAATCAAAACCGGCGCGCATGCGCAAGTAGGCGTGAGGTGATGGTTTGCTTATTAGATATAAAATAATTAATCATTGGGAATTTAACTGTTTTTATGATCAAACAATCACCAATAGTCATCGAACAAACGATAATTGATCAAAATTAATTAATCTGAGCGGTAAAAATATAGATATGTATCTAGTAAAGGGAGCCAACTTAAGGATGATCATTTGTTTAATTAATTATAAATAAATAAAAGACGAACAAACAATTTTCACACAAGAACATTAACAAATAAAGGACGAACAAATATAAATGAAAAAAAAAACTGAAAATCAAATAAAGGGGGCCAAATTCAGTAAGCCTCTATATATTATGTAGATAGGTACCTAAATGGTTTGATTTAATCTATTTTGATTCGATGCTGTCATTCCATAGACCTTTAATACTTCAGTGAGTCATTCGCAATAATAAAGGTATTTGGAGGCGGACGATCAACACAAATAGGGGTGCGGAAGAGTCAAAATGATCGAAAAAAATCGTATCGTTGTTGTTCGGAATTTGTAAATATTCAAACATATATTGAAATTGTCGTTAGTGAGATTCAGGCATCTATCAAATATCTTATAATCTACGATCGCTCTACCACATATTCATCTGCAGCTTGGTGTGAGGTAGGAAGATGTTATTTCTCCAAAATGGTTCACCACTGTATTGTAGGATGTGTTCAATGCTTACTTTCGGTTTGCCGACGATATCACGACTATGGCTTTTGCTATTGCAAGACCACAGTAGAATTTTTGATACTGTTCTGAAACTTTATCGAATGTTTATGTAGTGGCAGTAAATATAGGGTGCTCTACGCTCGAAGTTGTTGACAGGTATATTTACCTGGGGCAAACTGTTCAGCTAGGTAGGTCTCACTTCCAAAAAGAGCTCAATCGTCGAATTGAACTCGGATGAGCAGCATTCGGGAAGCTACTTAGAATCTTCTTATTATAAATATCACAGTGCTTCAAAACGATAATTGTTGAACAGTGTGTGTCATTGATTATATATGGCAGTGAGACTTGGTCGTTGACAGTGGGTCTTATCAGAAGGATCAAAGTCGCTCAAAGAGCAACGGAGAGGGCTCTGTTTGGAGATTCCCTACGAGATCAAATCAGAAATGAGGAAATTTATAGAAGGACCAAGATAGTCCATAGCCTGACGTATTGCGAGATTGAAACCCATTGTCACTTCAACGAGCAATCTGTCCCCACAGATGGCTGCTGGGGTCGAAAAATTCTCGAATGGTGACCGCAAACTATAAAACGCAGCCTGGATACACCTCCTACGAGGTGTACCAATGGCCTCTTAAAGATCACGGGAATATTCTGAGTCCAGGCTGAGCAGGACGAATAACTGTAGTGAACCTTTGCAGAGGCCTGTGTCCAGCTGTGGTCGTCTATGGGCGAATGATGAAGATACAATTTTTCAAACCTGGATTGTGATTTTGATGTTTTCAGGAAAAAATGTGGATATAGTGCCAATTGAAAGTGAAATTAGGTTCTAAAAAATCTAGTACATCTAGCCTAATGTAGCTCAATCATTGATATTACCAAATAAATACCGGTCATGCTAAATTATTTCTAATAAATAAAATGATAATTATCTGAAATCTACATATTATTAGTTTGGGAAGCTTAACGACGGAGGGAAGATCTTCCACCGAGCGGGTGATATTTGCTCGGTAGACCGACGGTCCAAATTTTCTTGTTCTGAACTTGTATGCGAGCTTATCTTGAAAATGTCGTAAGCAAGATTCAGGCATCTGTCAAATATCTTGTTCTGTGATGGCTACCGCCACATAAGCTAATATTTTGAAAAATTACCTGTGCTTCGCCTACAAATGAGCATGGTGCTATTTACCTTACTGATACTGCCTTAATCTACTCGTATCGGTGCAGTGCAGAAGAAAACTTCTATAGCAATGTGAAGGATATTAATAGCATTTTTTTGAGTTTATCCTTATGTATCGATTTAAAGTCCCCAGTGCGATAGTTCGACTGGGAATTATAAAATCGAATGTAGACAAAAAAGGCGATATGTTTTTAATTAAAATAGAATCATTTAGAATTCAATAACAAATCGATATTGAAAAACCAAAACATTGATATTTCATTTCGATCTATCTATTTTTTTAGCACCCCTATATTATTTTGTATTTGGCTTGTTTAAATGTCAAATTAAGTGTAATACATTTAATTAAAATACTTAAACCTAAGTACAATTAAGTACATACATACTTTATATTTATGTTAGTTATTAAACGCATAAGCACCGGGACGTTTGCATTTTTGACGACAAAGTAAAGGAAAATGACAAATATGGTAATCTTTAATTTTAATTACCTTGGCGCATATAAAACTTTGCCTACTAAAACTAAATGTAAGCTACTAATTGTTAACCGAATAACCGAATTAAAATAAAAAGAAGTGGTAATAAATTTTGCTATAAATACAACCGCTGCCTAATAAGATCACGGTAAGTAAATCGAAATATTAGTATCTGTCTTTTTTAGTAAATGTTATCGTGACCATAACGCCATTCGCTTGAAAAACGACTAAACTATGGCTTTAGATTTAGATAAACACTTCATTGCCTGTTTTCTTAATTGAATTTAATGCTCTGCAGAAATCGTTGGCCAAGGTCATCCAAAGTTATTTACTCACTTTTTTTGTTACATTTTCTTAATCATGATCATAATATGAGAGTTAATAATTAATTATTAACGAAAATCTTTTATTAATTCTATGTATTTAAATTTATATCACATATCTATCTTTTTTAATTCTTGTTTAGAAAAAAATAAGATCTAAAACTCCTAATTAAATATATAATACATTTTGTCGACAGTTATTACATTACTTAAGTTTGCTCTCTTCTCAGATCCCGATGATGTGCCCTATCACGCTTACAGAACCGAACCTGGGAAAACGTCAGTTTCAACTCAACAACATGGTCAATGAAGCTTACAAAAACAGAATTTCATTTGCTGAAATTCAGAATTTACCGGAGAAGTCTCCAGTAGATAGATTATTCAAGATAGACATGGCGTCCAAACTGCGAAACGTAGACTTCATAATCCAAAACCTCCGAGATGAAGATATGTTGTATGTGAGTCGAGCACTGAAGTCCAAGTGGTTGTTGGACCCTGCTCATGAGGCTATCATGACGCCCCAGTGGTTGGAAGATGAACTGTTTCCTACAATGTTTACAACGGCTGTCAGCAAGATGAAGAACTGGTTATATTTGAATCTCAAAGATGAACTACGTTGTCGAAAATTCTATCAGTTCTACAAAGAAAAAGAATTTCATTATGCTATGAAATTTTTCGTACATTGTTCTCAGGATTACATAAACAGTGAAGTCTGTGACATCTTGGGACGTTTGTCTCCACAGCACTTTAAAATCCTGTGTGAGAAGTGTCCGCAGGTTGCGGAGATGTATTTCAATGAAGTTCATAGTGATGACGAAATACTAACAAAATTCTTGGATAACCAACAAGCTTATTATATTGGTTTAAAAGGTATTTTAAAACAGGATCCAACTACATTTTTTAAAATATCAGAAGAGATTTTTGAGAAGAAATATAATCCTTCGCTGACTAGATACATCATGAAACATCACAGAGATAAGTTCAACAGAAAGCCTGAGCTCTATGCAGCTCTGTTGCTGCACACCAAGACATTAGCTCAGTGTCTGAGTGCCGAGGAGTGCAAGCAACTTGTTCTTAGGCTAGCTCGGGCTAATTATCTTAGTTACTGGTTCACCTACAGCAATGTGGAACCACTAATCAAGAGACTGAAGCCTGAAGAACGAGCCTCCTTTAAGAAACAAGTATTTGTGAACAAGGATGTGGGTACTATTGTGGAAGAATGGCCGTATAGTATTCCAGCTCTGCCTACACAGCCATCATATTTAAATGGAACTCATGTTTTTGATGACCAAGAATACTCTCAGGGTCTGTGTGAATCAAAGCTGCTTGGTATTAAGAGACTAATAAAAAAGAAATGTGCTAAATGGTCTGAGTGTGACATAGTACAATGTGAAGCTTTGAAATCATACTTAGATCAGCTCTTTGATGAATATAGATTTACTGGTTTCGGTAAGACATTCTATGAAATATCCAAAAGGATCAAATCTGAAAGCACATACAAAAACCGTGAATACATGATGCTTGTTCTGGTAAGTAAAACTGGGGGCAAACCGGAATGTGTTGCTTCGCTCCTAGAGCTGTTACGGCAGCACAGTAACGAGCCAGCCAACTTGAAGGCTGCAGTAGTCAGGAGCCTTGTGAAGCGCGCTGCAGTGTGGCGTCTACCGCAGGACACGTGGGAGACCCTAATGGTGTTCGCACAAGGACTAGGTCTCGACGGAGGGCCCGCTGAAGCCGAGTGTCACGAAGGGTTGCATGCTGTTGTCATGCGGCAGCTGTTGGGCAGCGGTGAGGTTGAGGCTCCCGTGCGCGAGGCTTTTTTGCAGAATTTCTCTCTGTTCGACCAATACTCCGTGAATGCTGACGAACGCCAAGTGATTAAAGAGCGACTTCCCAATCTACTCCTAGCTGCAGTTGACGCAGAATCAGATCCCCAAGTTCGCGCCGGGCACCTTTGTCTGCTACTGGACACTCTGCAGACTTACAAAGTTCCGGTGGAAACGACAGCCCTGATCCCTGCTGTAACGCATCTAGCGGCACTCGACTTCTCTTCTGCTGAAGGTATACTGCGACGTCTCTTTAATGCAAAGATTGCTCGCCGCATGCTATTCCGCGAGAATTTTACTCTGATCCAAACTGATGTGTCTTACCTGAATGCCCTGCGTCATGACACTTCTGTTCTAGACGTGAACAAGTTTGTAGAATTAATTGAAAGAAAAAAAATGCGTCCTGAAAAGTTTCTGAGGAAACTGTCGATATATTTCACAGAAAGAGACGGCCTGGCCGATGTGTACCTTGCATCCTTGAGGGGCCGTGTGGTGGCAAATTCCGAGGTGAAGCAGTCCCTGGCACGGCCGCTGTGCATCCTGCAAGGAGCAGATCTGACATTCCTCAGAGGACTCGACACGAGCCAGAAGCACATCGCACTGTTAGCAGCAGCTGTTAGAGCTAACATGCATGTCGGCAGACGCAAGCTCCGCCTGGACGAGACTAGCTTGACTGAAGTTGGTGCCAAAGCCGCGGCCAACAAGCTTCTATTGTGCCCAGCGTCACAAGTAGACAGTAACGTACGAGTGTTGCTTCAGTGGACACGTACTATTAGATTAGCTTTGATATTGGCTGAGAGGAACGGAAATGAAGCAGAGACGTATGCAGCGGCGGTCAAACTGAAGTCTATTGGAACGCTTAAAACAGCCCTAAAATATTTTTACCGAAAGGGTAATTCACTTGATTTACGTGTATGGGAAATTATAAGACCTGTTTTGGAAGGAACGGATCTCTCACTGAAGACCCGGACTCACATACAAAAATATATCTTAACAATTAAACGTGTTCCCCTTAAAATTAAGCCGGAATATTGCGCAATCCTGTACAAGATGCTCAAAACGAGTAATCCGCGCAAGGCCACGTGTTTACTTTGCTGCATCGAACATTTGATCCTGAATACTGAAGAAACCTTCATTGAGTCGACGCTCGTCGAATTTTTCGAAGAGGTTGAATCGTTGCGGTATTCTGTTAAAACTTGTGATTTGCTTCAACGTTTTAGAATCTTGATCAAATATTTGCTACTGTCTAAGAATGAAAACGCCCAGAACAAAAGATTCGAAAATCTTGGCGTGCCGCTCCTGAACTTCTTAAGGAACGCAATCGCAGGTGGCTACGGCTCGTTCACCGAACTCTTCGAGGAGGTCCTTCGAACCTTACGCTATCATAAAGCACTCCTCGACCCGATTTACCAGTCCCCATTGCCAATACTAAAGAAAATCGTAGCTTGGATGCACGAGAATTTACCTCTAGAGCAAAATTTCAACTGGTTCATAAACATTCATTTGACCATGTTGTATTCGAAAGCCATACGCGAAAGTATGGTCTCGAACCCCGAAGTGTTTGACAACAAAACATTGATGCGATCGCGCGGTGTGGATCTGGTTGGCCGTTTGTTCGGCACATACATAGCGCAAGAGATCAGAGAATTGATTTCACGTTATTTCGCTTCTATCGTTGAGATCTATCGCGGCGGACTGGAGAAGTACTTCAGTGACTACTTCGAGTACGACGCCACGAAGCGGCGCCTCGCCCTCGCTATCGCGGAAGGGGTTCTCGAAGAGAGCGAGGGCGTGGAAGCGAAGATAGCTGTGTATTTTCTGAAAGACGAGTATTACTCCCTAGAAACCGGTGAAGCGAGCGGTATCGTTGATCAAATGCGACAAATTGAACACACGGAGACAAAATTCTTTGTATATGCGGAGCTATTTTGAGAATTCGTTGGATTTTTGTTAAATGTGTTTTGATGTTTTGTTTGTGCTTCAACATGTACCTATATATATCTATATACATATTATTTTGCTGTTGTAATTGACGAATATACTGCGTCATAAAACAAAGTGTATTGTTTTTGCAAATAAAATGTTAAAAAAAGATTTGTCAGTGTTTGTTACCTGATTGTCTGCCTCTACCTCTGCGTCTATATGAACAAACTCAGAACTTGTGTCTGCGACAGTGCAGTGTGAGTTTAGATAGTAAAAGCTTGTAAAAATGTATTCGTTTGGAAGATGGTAACGATAGGTTACAAATTTCTGACTTATTTACAAGTTTGGTTATTCCATCCAAAACTTGTGAACTAGAGTCATGAGTTTCAATTTATACGTTTACTAAATAATATCTATGATCGTTCTAAAATGTATTGTTGTTGCTCTTGAAGGCAGATACGGATAAAATGCGGAGCTCATAGACATCGGCAATGTAAAGTCAATAGTTATGGTAGGATAGTTCAATAGAAATACATATCTGGTGAACATATTCTTGTTTATTGCCATTTACTGCGTTGTTAATCTTGTATATGATTACTCAGTGTATATTATATTTCAATTAAAATAATATTTGTTATTTTTGATTGTATGGTCGTGTTCTGCGCGTTCGCGTAGGTATTTTATTGAGTTCACACTATACAGTTGTTGGATATTTCTGCAAAGATTACTGGTATAGTACCATCAATGAACAACATGCGGTATTCAAGTAGATTGTGGATAATGAACTGATTTTCTTAATTTTTTGTTCTCAGATCCCCACGATGTGGCCCATCACGCTTACAGAACCGAACCTTGGGAAACGTCAGCTTCGACTCAACAGCATGGTCAATGAAGCTTACGAAAACGGAATTTCGTTTGCTGAAATTCAGAATTTACCAGAGAAGTCTCCAGTAGATAGATTATTCAAGGTAGACATGGCGTCCAAACTGCGAAACGTAGACTTCATAATCCAAAACCTCCGAGACGAGGATATGTTGTATGTGAGTCGAGCACTGAAGTCGAAGTGGTTGTTGGACCCTGCTCATGAGGATATCATGACGCCCCAGTTGTTGGAAGATGAACTGTTTCCTACAATGTTTACAACGGCTGTCAGCAAGATGAAGAACTGGTTATATTTGAATCTCAAAGATGAACTACGTTGTCAAAAATTCTATCAGTTCTACAAAGAAAAAGAATTTCATTATGCTATGAAATTTTTCGTACATTGTTCTCAGGATTACATAAACAGTGAAGTCCGTGAGATCTTGGGACGTTTGTCCCCACAGCACTTTAAAATCCTGTGTGAGAAATGCCCGCAGGTTGCGGAGATGTATTTCAATGAAGTTCATAGCGATGACGAAATACGAACAAAATTCTTGGATAACCAACAAGCTTATTATATAGGTTTAAAAGGTATTTTAAAACAGGATCCAACTACATTTTTCAAAATATCAGAAGAGATTTTCGAGAAGAAATATAATCCTTCGCTGACTAGATACATCATGAAACATCACAGAGATAAGTTTAACAGAAAGCCTGAGCTCTATGCAGCGCTGTTGCTGCACACCAAGACATTAGCTCAGTGTCTGAGTGCCGAGGAGTGCAAGCAACTTGTTCTTAGGCTAGCTCGGGCTAATTATCTTAGCTACTGGTTCACCTACAGCAATGTGGAACCACTAATCAAGAGACTGAGGCCTGAAGAACGAGCCTCCTTCAAGAAACAAGTTTTTGTGATCAAGGATGTTGGTACTATTGTGAAAGAATGGCCGTACGAGGTTCCTACTATCCCTAAACAAACACACGATAGTGGGAACCATGTCTTTGATGATGAAATTTTATCGACACTAAATGAAATAAGTTATAAGAAATGTTTTTTGTCAAGTAAGTGTCGCATGGAGTGTGCTGCCATGCAGTGCATGCCGATTCGAACCTACTTAGATCAGCTCTTTGATGAATATAGATTTACTGGTTTCAGTAAGACATTCTATGAAATATCCAAAAGGATAAAATCTGAAAGCACATACAAAAACCGTGAATACATGATGCTTGTTCTGGTAAGTAAAACTGGCGGCAAACCGGAATGTGTTGCTTCGCTCTTAGAGCTGTTACGGCAGCACAGTAACGAGCCAGCCAACTTGAAGGCTGCAGTGGTCAGAAGCCTTGTGAAGCGTGCTGCAGTGTGGCGTCTACCGCAGGACACGTGGGAGACCCTAATGGTGTTCGCACAAGGACTAGGTCTCGACGGAGGCCCCGCTGAAGCCGAGTGTCACGAAGGGTTGCACGCTGTTGTCATGCGGCAGCTGTTGGACAGCGGTGATGTGGAGGCTCCCGTGCGCGAGGCTTTTCTGAAGAATTTCTCTCTGTTCGACCAGTACTCCGTGAATGCCGATGAACACCAAGTGATTAAAGAGCGACTTCCCAATCTACTACTAGCTGCAGTTGACGCAGAATCAGATCCCCAAGTTCGCGCCGGGCGCCTTTGTCTGCTATTGGACACTCTGCAGACTTACAAAGTTCCGGTGGAAACGACAGCCCTGATCCCTGCTGTAACGCATCTAGCGGCACTCGACTCCTCTTCTGCTGAAGGTATACTGCGGCGTCTCTTTGATGCAAAGATTGCTCGCCGCATGCTATTCTGCGAGAATTTTACTCTGATCCAAACTGATGAGTCTTACCTGAATGCCCTGCGTCATGACACTTCTGTTTTAGACCTGAACAAGTTTGTAGAATTAATTGAAAGAAAAAAAATGCGTCCTGAAAAGTTTCTGAGGAAACTGTCGATATATTTCACAGAAAGAGGTGGCCTAGCCGATGTGTACCTTGCATCCTTGAGGGGCCGTGTGGTGGCGAATCCCGAGGTGAAGCAGTCCCTGGCACGGCCGCTGTGCATCCTGCAAGGAGCAGATCTGACATTCCTCAGAGGACTCGACACGAGTCAGAAGCACACCGCGCGGTTGGCGGCAACTGTTAGATGTAACATGCATGTCGGCAGACGCAAGCTCCGCCTGGACGAGACGACCTTGACTGAAATCGGCCCCAAGGCCGCGGCCAACAAGTTTCTATCGTGTCCAGCGTCGCAAGTAGACAGTAACGTGCGATTGTTGCTTCAGTGTCCACGTACTGTTAGATTAGCTTTAATATTGGCTGAAAGAATTGGCAAAGAATTTGAGGCTTTTGTTACGGCATCTTTTCTAAGACCTGCATCTATAGTAATGTCTGCCATAAAGTATTTTAAACGTGCTGGTTCTTCGGTCGATATTCGTGTTTGGACCACGGTTAAGCCTATTATAGAAAAAACAGATTTTTCTAAATATGTTCGGAAGAGCCCACATGAATTTATAGCAGATATAAAATTCATTCCACCAGAAATTCAACCAGAATACTTTGTCACTATTATCCAGACTCTAAAAATGCTCAACTACTTACCTGCGCTCTCACACATGTACTCACTAGTGTTGAACCTTAATCAAAATTTTGTTGATCACACGATGTTGGAGTTCCTTGATCGATTGTCTTGCGTTTCGTCAAAAGACACAGAACGAAAGCTTATGGTTACAAAGCGATATATCCGTATTTTGATGAAATATTTACTTATGTGTAAGTCTGAAGAAATACAAAAGGAGAGGTTTGAAAAATTAGGGTATCCATTTTTGAAATGTCTCGAGTCAGTCAACAGAGAGCACGAAGATGCTATTTTCGATTATATGGGCGTTATGTTAACGTGCATTCGTTGCAACGAAATTTTCGATCCCAGCTATGTGTCTCCGCTACCAATTTTGGACAAAATTATTTCTTGGATGAACCTCACTTTCCCTATCGAAAAACATTTAAAATGGCACTTGTCGCTTCACCTCACGAAATCGTTCTATAGAGCCGTGAAGCAAAGTGTTGTGGATGCGCCTTGTGTTTTCGAGGATGAGAAACGAAAGAGAACAGAAGGAGTCGACCTGGTGGGCCGATTGTTCGGTCGGCTAATAGCAGCCGACATTGAGGAAATGACATCGAAGTATTTTGATTCATTCGCCATATTGTACCAACAACTGTTAATCGAGTATTTTTCCGATCAATTCGAGTACAGTAAGTCGCTGATGGAATTCATGATCTCGGTGATGAAAGGGATCTCAGAGACAAACAGAACCGGTGGAGTAGTCGCCTTACGTTTTTATAACGACATAAGACTGAGGTACTGCATAGAGGAAGACATCAACGCACATATACTGAATGATTTTAAATTGAAAAATGACAATGAAGTCAACTTCTTTATGTTCGGTGAATGTTACACATCTTTTTAGACGGATATTAACCCTTTGACTGTCGTGTAGTTCACCAGTGCCCTCCGTGGCGCACTGATGTAATTATGTCGATCTCTGTCTGAAGGCGCCGGAATATTTAGTAGACTCGGGAAAAGACAAATCCGAAGATACCTACTGAGCATGAATCTATTTCTAAGAGACCTAAAATACTAAAACATACATTAAAAATACAAGAAGACAAAGTAAGGGAATCCAGGCGCTTAGTAATAGAATTACAACAAATAATTACAACAGTGCGCCACGTAGGGCCCCGGTGACCTACACGGACGCTAAAGAGTTAAAAGATTGATATCAACATATTATGAAGTGCATTTCTTGAACAGTTTTTATTTCTAACATTTTGTTTAATTTAAATTATATAATTTATCCAACGGCATTATTCTTGCTCCTGTTACACATGAGAGTAATATGTTTTTTAAAATCTGGCCAGTTTAAACCAAATACGGAAATGTGGATCTCATGATGCCGATGACGATGCAGGCATCGAGCTGGTTGCGGGGGGAGGGAGGTTGTGGGGGTACGCCAAGCAAGCGCGTCGGTCGTCGGTATGTGATTTGCAACCCAATTGAGATACTATTTTGGAAGGTTTAACGTCCTCGTAATGAGGACTCCGTTGAGCGGTTGGTGGTGCAAGGGAAAGTCTCTCAAAGATCTCCAACACGATGGTCGACCTCATAAAATCGGTGACTCACTCCAACATAAATGATTGCTCTCACTTTGCGAAACATCGTGCTATATGGCGTCGCATCGGTATCGCAGGATCCGACTGATGCATGACCACGACCACTCTGTCAAGAGTGTACGAATAGGAAGGAAGGAACGTCGAAGAGAAGATCTTACCGATCGAGTGATATTGCTCGGTAGACCGACAGTCCGAATGTTGTTGTTCGCAACTTGTATATAAGCAAGCTTATCTTGACAATGTCGTAAGCGAGAATGAGGCATCTGTCAAATATCTGGTGTTCTGTGATGGCTACCGTCAGACTATCAATTTGTAACATTTATATGCATGTGTATATTTAGTTTGGTTTACTTTTTCTGTTACTTTAATTAATTTTTGATTGGCTTGATTTTTTGTTTTGCTCGTGATTTAACATGTTTTTGAAGTGAAAACTTCTTTAGAATCGTTGTGATTTCAAACCGGATGCAACGGAAAAAACGACAGGTAAGAGACAAAAAAAAAAGCAAAAATGTGTAGGATGAAGCCAGCAAAGAATGAGACAGAAATATACATACTATTGAAGTGAAAACTTCTTTAGCATCGTTGTGATTTGAAAGTCGATGAAACGAAAAAGCGACAGTAGAAAGAGACGGACACATACATTTTTAAGATTTAACGTTCGAGAAAATGAGATAGGAAGCATTAGTGTTTTTTTAATACAGCGCCATCTATGAGGTGGTTTATTAATAATGTTTATGAAATCTATTGTTATTATTTTTAATTTAGGATAATACTTGAAGTTAAGATTTTAATTCACAGAGGGCGTTAGCTCATACTATAAAAGTTGATGATTTGCAATTATGTACTTGGTCTACTAAGGACAAAATTTTATAAGATAATTGTATTTTAGTTTTTGAAGGTTTCACTTCTATCACGTGTGAATTGCATACATGTTATTTTTTATTTTGGAAGACCTTTAATCGGCTTTCTGTTTGTATCTGCTGTTTTTCTAGGCCTGATCTTGCTTGTTTACACAAATAATAAAAAGGTTTATATTTTGTATTCGTTTTATTACATAACTTACAATCAAGCAGCTGTGGGAACAGTACAATAAATATAAATACATACATCGATAACGATCGTCGGCGTTTCAACAACTCTTAAATGCATAACGTATATAATTAAAAATATAGAGAAGAATATGGAGGGTAGGCGTTACTCTGCAGTAAATTATACGAAGGACACGATGTTGCCAGCATTTAGAATAATCAACGAAATGGTAGAACTGTAAAATGTTACCAAGTATCAAACCCTGAGTACGTTTATTTGAAGGTTGGAATTAACCCGAGTGCCCAGTGACAACTGCAAACAAGGGTGTGGAGGGGTGTTGTCGGGAATTCCACTTTGAAGAATTATAAATATAGTTTTTTTCTGTTCGTTAACATTTAGTACATAACATGACCGTAAAGATATCCTTTTTACACAATAAACTAGAATACACAACATAAAACTACTTTTCTTTGTTAAGTGCTTCGATAAATTCCTCTAATTTCTCCTGTACTTTCCGCACTCGTTCTGTGAACAAAGTGACTAGTTAGAGCACAGCGGCAGGAGCGGACAGTCGGTTCAGTTCCGGTTGTACTCACTTAGTTCCTCTGCGAGCTCTACCCGCCTGCCGGACAGCAGCTGCTTCTTGAGGTCCGCGTCGGCCGCCATCTGGGGACAAAGGGATCAGTTGCAGCGGCGGGGGACCGACGGGGCCCGACAGGTGTCAGCACAACGTGCGGGGAGACAGTAGACAACCGAACTCCAGCGCACTAGTGCGTGCGTGTGTGTGCGTGTGCGTGCGCGCGCGTGTGTGTGTGCTTTCCGGTTATCGTTCTGGTCGAACCCGTCGCTTGCGACGAAGGGCTTGACGAGTAAATTAACCCTCAGACACAGCCCTCTGAGTTTCTCGCCGGATCTCCTCAGTGGGTCGCGTTTCTGATCCGGTAGTAGATTCTGCGAAGCACGGCTCTTGCTAGGGTTCGTGTTAGCAACGTCGTCAGGTTGGAGCCCCGTGAGCTCACCTACTAGTTAAGGTTACGCTGATATAGCTTCTCAAGGCTCTTAGGTAGGTAGAAAAAAAAGTGTGCCTGCGTGTGGGTGTGTGGTGCGTGTCTGTGCGCATGTACGTGTGCGCGTGCCTGCGTGTGTGCGTGTGCGTGCGTACCTCGTCGAGCACCTCCCGCAGCTCCCGGTCGAGCCTGGCGGCCTCCCGGTTCCCAATCTGCTGCCTAAGAGCGTTAGCCGTGGTCTCCAGGGTCTGCTGGATGCGCCAGAACAGCACCACCTCGCAACACTCCTTCTGCAACATTACTCATTTATTACTCATAGTGTGCTCACCGCGGCCGCTGGTCCGTCAGCGAGTGGTCCAGACCGCGCCCGCCGGGGACCCCGGGGGGTTACAAGTCGGTGCTAAAGTTTTGTAAACTTTTTACTTTGTTACAATAAAACGGACAATAAATTGTTTATTTCTAATAAATGCTTATGACTGATTCGGTGGTTAGTTAGCGTCTCTTAGTACATACAGGGCGGGGGTTGGGGGTTCGATACCAATATCGGGGCAACAATCTGCGTGTTGAACAAGTTGTTTGTTTGCTCTTTGCTGGGTGATTAATATTTATATAATATATGTATATGTTTAATCGTATATAAATATGTACATCTGTCTGTACGACGGGAACGGGAGGGGGAGGGGGTCCGCCTGCGTCTTGTCTCTTGTTATTATTGTTAATTAGAATTAACTGACAATCAATGTCCACTTCTTTTTAAGCATTTGTTACCAACGACAGTATGCGTTGTTTATAAGTTCCGGGCGCCTGCACGCGTCCCTCAGACTAGCGCAGTGGCGGTGGACTCACCCCGGCGCCGTTCTGTTGGCTGTACAAGTAGAAGCTCTTCCTGCAGTCCCGGGCGCGGGTCAGTGCCTGCTCTAGGAACTTCCTGCAACGTGCCACATTACGTACATAATTTCAGTATTGATTGCGTAGGGCAAAGAGTCCCTGGACAGCGCCGAAGAAGCATTTCACAGTTATAATAAACTAAACGAGTGGGCGGCACTCACCTCAGGTACAGCGGCTTCCACGTCTCCCTGATGTAGTCGTTGTCCACCTCCACGCCCTGCCGGCGCAGGTTGTCCCGCACGGCCACCACCTCGTCGTACCTGCGGGCCACACGCGCGGTCAGCAGGGTGCACTGGGGTCGAGGGGCAGGGTCGGGGGGTCGGGGGGTGCTCACGTGAGCTGCGGGCGCGCGGTGCCCAGCTGCTCCAGCTCGGCGGCCAGCAGGGCGCGGCGCCGCTGCTCCTCCGTGGGGCTGGTCCAAGACAGCCAGCGCTCCCGCCACCCCGGACCTGTGGACGCGGGAGCACTGGTAAGTATTGTCGACTCGCTGTAACCTTACATTTTTTTATGATGGGTGGACCAGCTCAGCTCACCTGGTGTTCAGTGGTTACTAGAGCCCATAGACATCTACAACGTAGATGCGCTACCCACCTTGAGATATAAGTTTTAAGGTCTCAGTATAGTTACAACAGCTGCCCCACCCTTCAAATCGAAACGCATTACTGCTTCACGGCAGAAATAGGCGGGGCGGTGGTACCTAGCCGTGCGGACTCACAACACGTCCTACCACCAGTAAACAGATATTACACGAACTGTGAATGTCTACAACGTGATGTTTTTTGGGGCCCATGAGATATGAAATCGAAGTCTCAACTTTCAAAGTAGAGCGAAGAGGACCACGACAGGCCGGTGGTACCCCGCGCGCTACAGTACACACGCTACTGATGAATGCGGCCCCTACCCCGCGCATCCCTCAGCCACCTTACGTCACTCAGGAGAGGGGATGAGGGTGCGCTGTTGTGGGCTCCATAGCCAACAACGTCATTTATAACATAGAGCTGGTATATGAGTGATCAAGGTGACGAAGTACCAGGTACAGCGCATGTCCACGGTTTAAACGTAGTCATAAGAGACATTAATAGACACTTAATTGAAGTTACACTTCTTTAGGCGCGTTATGAAAAATTTATGAGAGTGAAATTTTACGATGCGCGAACACGACACAAAATTAACAAAAATGAAGTTGCCCACTAAAGAAAAAATGCTACCAACAAAACAGAAATGGAACCTTTGTTAGTGGCGCATGTTGGCGCGCACGCCGCCTCTGTTCACTGGGTATTTATATTTACAATATTTATCCACATGCTTTGAGTTTCTACATTTAAAACACGTGTTTTCATTATACAAGTGCGAATTTTATATGTGCGTCTGAATTATAATCAGAAGTGATTTAAATTGTATATTGAAATCAATACTAATTAATATTAGAAAATATTTGTGAAAAAACTGTGTTCATCAACCTTCCTAAGTGCTTCAATACAATTGAGGTTAACTATCCGTATGTATTATTTAGTAATATAAATGACAAAATTATTAAATAATATAATTCATACTAAATATTATTAAATTAATAACATTAAATATTTATTATTCATTATTTAATATTAAAAAAAAAAGAAATAAAAATAAAGTATAACTTCTTACGCGCGTACATAATTACACGCACCCTTTTTTTTATACAAAATATGTAACAATTTTAAAACAATACTTAAATATTGTCTAATATTTACAGCAGTTAGTTTTTATTATTTCTTAAAAAAAATTTTCAATTATTTGAAAAAAGGGTTTCTTGGTGGTAGAGCGAGTGTGGCTACGCACCGGTGAGGTCCCGCAGACGGTCCCGCGCGGCCCCCAGGCGGTCCCCCAGCGCGGCCTCCAGCAGCGCCACGGCGCGGTCCCAGTGCGCGCGCGCGCTCACGCAGCGGTCCTGCAGCGCGTTCAGCTGCAGCACGCGCAGCACGTCCTGCGCGCGCTCCTCCCAGTCGTGCCGCAGCAGCGCCTCGCGCACGGCGTGCTCGCGCAGCCCGCGGAACAGCGGCTCGGGCTCCGCGGGCTCCGTGAGGCGCGAGAACTCGGCGCGCAGGGCCTCCCGCCCGGCCTGCACCGACGTGCCGGGCAGCTCGCGCTCCGCCCACTCGCGCAGCTTTATGTCCACTAGCGTGTTAAACTTGTCTGCAACGAGTTCGCTGTTAGATAACTTTTGAAAACCCTTTTCTCATTTTACATATACTATAGTATAGTTATTATTAAAGTGAAACTTTAATTATCACATCGTCTCAAACTTTTTCGTCTGTGTGTTGCATGTCGCGTGACGGTCGGCTGCGGAGAAGGGGTAAAGTGAAAGGCGCTGGTCAGAACAGCCAAGGCCAATATGACGGCGCCTATAGTTCGCAGCAGCAGAACGTGTAGTGTATAGACTATTACTCATTTGTGCCAGTGCTCCACGCTATTTTGTTTGTTTTTGTCAGTGTTTAATGTAAATGTTGTTTGTCAGAGTTAAACGTCTATAATGTGAAAAAAAGTTTCACTTTTACCGTGGTTTCATAAAACCACACAATCCTTTTTTACTATTTTTTTTAATAAATCAATACTTTTCCAGGAAATAAACTACATTCTATTTACTTATCCAAATGTAAATAATAATAATCATTACATAATCAATCACAGAGTACGGGACTACACTACACAGGGTGCGCCACAAAAGGTACATCGAGCCGAAATCTGTACCCAGTATTCTGTTAGAACAATTGATTCGACGACAACTGTTCCCAAGTAAACAGTTTTAAAATAAATAGTACTTAAAGATAACGAATGAATTAATCTTCTGCCAACACTTGAATTATGTTTTAAACAAAGTACCCTAATATAATGGTGAAAAATAAAGTTGGGTACACAAAGGGATGTGAGTTTGTGATTTAAAAAAAAATTGCTAAATTGAGTGGACGAGCTCATGGCTTGAAACTGACTGAAACGCGAGTGTACGACCAGCCTAATGGAGTTCGGAGAAATACAAAAGGTGCACGTGACGTCACACACACGCATACAAGTCGCAGGCCTCTGGGCCCTGAGGGGTTTTCTGATTATGTGGGCACATCATACAGCTTCTATTCACTTTGCAATAAAGGTGAAGGTTAGTTTAATAGCATTTGCATAAGGTTGAATTTTGCAATTTTAAAGCCTTGTGCAGTTACTATTATTATGTTGGCATTTTTTGATGTGAAACATCTATAGCCGCACGTAAAACCGATTTCTGGCGTGGCGACGCATGCCGTGGCGACGCGTCGTCATGCGCAATCGACTGTGCGATTCTCTCCCACTCGAACCGGCGTTAAGCCATCTCTCTCGCTACACTGAGCTCGGATACTTATAGTGTATACTCCGTAATGTATACAGTGTTGTTTACTACAGTACACATAACCTGTGTTTTATTTTAAAACAAATTATTTTTTCGTGTATTTTATCATTATGACATATTTAGTTCCTATCACAATCTGTTCTTTTCTGCATATTACTTTTACAAAATAATGTCGACGTTTCATATAAGCCAGGCGTCCCGTGACGGCTCACATTTTTTTTGTATTCAGTTTAAAATGAGTGAAACGATATTATTATTGTCTATCTCTTTCTGACACATTTAATTGACTGAACGTCCTACCGGTCTTTTTGTTGTATAGTTTCTTGGCTGTCAGTGAGTTGAGTCAATAAATAAATTCTTTTATGTATGAAGCTACAATTTTTTTTTAATGTGGTTTAAATGGCTGATACTATAGACAAGCTACGACTTGATAAACCCATTCTACGCTGTCTGTACTGGGAGGGACGCTTACTGAAGTCGATCCCGGGGGGGCCGGGGGGTCCGGGGGGCGCGGGCTCGGCCTTCAAGTGTATCTGACGGAGCGACGGCTCTGAGAATTGTTTATTTATTTTACTTTCAACTATTTTGATAAAACAATTCTATTTTATTCAAATTGGTGTTGGATGTGCTTTATCTTATATCTTTAAACGAGCAATTCTTGCATATTAATATATAATTATATAATCTGAATATCGGAAACGGCTCCAACGATTTTCATAAAATTTAGTATACAGGGGATTTCGGGGGCGATAAATCGATCTAGCTACGATTTATTTTTCAGAAAATTGTGTTTTATTCGTGTTTTCAATAATCAACTTTATAGATAATTTTGATTTTTTCTTTAAATAGCCAGTTCATATTTTTTTATTATTCTGTCGGTTAGATCGAAAAATATTATTCATATTTCATCATTTTATCAATATGTAATTCGTATTTAAATATAATTTCTAAAAAAAACTCAATTTAGCAAAAAAAAAAATAACGAGCAAAATTCGGTCATTTGCTACACAACTTAAAATGCAACGGTGGCTCATGACGTCACCGGTGAGTACACGCGCACCGGCCACAATAAAACCCAAATTACAATATAATAAATCGATTATTGATGACGTTAGCTTTGCTGACAATTGTCACTTTCTTTATCCGAAAGGTTGGCTTAAAAAAATCATTAAAATTTTGAACATTTCCTTATATTGCCATTAGTGACCGAAATTGTTTTTTTTGGTCTTTTTCTTTATGGCAATAGTTTTAACTTTATGCCAGTTTCAAGTAAAATCGAATTTGTTAATAGTAGCATGGATTGTTTAGAGGCGTGTTCCGTTGGGATGGCGCACCTTGGTCGTGGTGCGCGGCGGCGGCGGCGGGCAGGTAGATGCGGTCCATGACGGTGGGCGCGGCGTGGTCCCACAGCGCGTCCCGCAGCGCGTGCTCCCAGCGCTGGGCGGGCACGGCCGACAGCTCGGCGGCCTGGTCCAGCAGCTCGGCGCGCGCGCGCTCGAACAGCTCGTCGCGGTCCAGCTCGCGCTGCCTGTCACCATCAACCCTATACTGCTGGTAGGACTTCTTGTGTGTCCGCGCGGGTAGGTACCACCACCCCGCCTATTTCTGCCATGAAGCAGTGACGCGTTTCGGTTTGAAGGGCAGCCGTTGTAACTATATTGAAACCTTAGAACTTATATCTCAAGGTGGGAGGCGCATTTACACTGTAGATGTCTATGGTCTCCAGTAACCACTTGGCACCACGTGGGCTGTGAGCTCGTCCGCCCATCTAAGCAATAAAAAAAAACCCTTACACTCTAAGCCAGTGATGGGCAAAGTACGGCCCGCCGGGAGTCCATCCATCCTAAATATTCTAGTCAGCATTTTGGCGCGCAAAATAAAATCTAACGTTTGTGATTGAAAATCTTCGAATTTTTAACGAAAGCCTCAATTCGTCAGGGGCGTTTTGAGCTTTCATTATCTCATAATTAACTTGACATCATTATAATTATCTCCGCAGTCTGTCACAGGTATTAGTTTATTTATTGGAAAACTAGCGGCCCGCTCCGGCTCCGCTCGGGTCTTTAACAAAAATTTCAACGATATTTGCGGCATAACTATAATAGTTAGACATGTGCTGTCGCGACACTTTTTGTAAATAATAATGTGTTCTACAAAGTCGTAGTACATTATTTTATTCTATCATCAATAGTTTTCGCAGGGCACGCGGTGTAAAGAATATTTTACGTAAATTTTTTACACCTTTGGTTACATTACTGGAGTTTTAGTAAGGATCCCTAATTTTTTTCAAAAAAGATTATAGCCTATGTCACTCGGGAATAGCGTAGCTTCCAAACAGTGAAGGCATTTTTTCAAATCGGTTCAGAAGTTTCGGAGCCTATTCATTACAAACAAACAAACAAATCTTTCCTCTTTATAATATTAGTATAGCAGTATAGAAAAAACCACTCTTTTCGCCTATCTATCACACGCCTCACATCTCACACACCTAACAAGGCGTAACAGTAAAAGGTATTTTGTTTATTAAAAAGCTTTAATACAAAATGCATTTTTTATATATAATTCTGGCCCTACTCTAGAATTTCTTAAAATTTGTGGCCCGCCATTAAAAATGTTTACCCACCACTGGTCTAATCTCTAGGACTTCCCTACTGCCTCGAAAATGCTATATAACTAAATAATTATTTTTTGAGGATCCACTGACAGAAGTACAGTGCGATCACCTGGGGTGTTATTAGCACATTCACAAGCACATCATGCGTATCTAGCTGCGACTGACCACGCTCAAAACCGTCGGACGAGAAACACCCCACTAGTGACGTCACACGGGACTATGGTAGTATGCAACAAGTCAGGATCTCATCGAGTACCTCGGGAACGTGTTCTTCCATTCGGTCTCCAGGTTGAACCTCATAGCTTTGAAGGCGTCGGCTTGCTGCTCGACGGTCGCGCGCACCATCCTCCAGAAGCACTCGGCGACGGCCAGCGACAGGTTCCTGGTGGTCACCTGCGACGGGGTCACCAGACCATTCCTGGGGACGACATCATCAACTCAGTCGTGGCTCCTGTAGTGCGACTTCAGAAGTGGAACAGTCGGTACACGATACAATCCAAGGTTAAGTGCCATTCATGTTGGAATGTGCATGGGCTCCGATAATCACTCGACCGACATCAGACGTGACAGAACGTGAGCTCGTTCACTAAACTATATAATAATAAAAAAGTAAAGCTATTGCATAGCATTTTTTCTCAACTTATGCAAATTATAATTAGACAATGATAATTTAATATTAAAACAATAATAAAATAAGACCACGCTACATTTATAAACATTAACAAAAGAAACACATTAACTGTCCCCTTCACACTCGTAAGCTAGACCGCGCGAGAGAGAGATGGGCAGACTTTTCTTGATGCACATGCAGTGTGACGTCACGCCGCGCGCTTATTCACAAACACTACACAAACGCAATGTGTGAATGTGTTGAACGCGAGCTGCATGGTAGGCGGAGTGGGGGTGTTAGGTTTATTTTCGTTACGGAATTTCTTGATTCGGTCAAAACCCGCGATAAAAGCTATACAATAGCTTAAAAACAACGCATTTGAAATTTTAAGTTTTATCTCCCGGTTGGTGGGGGTGGTATTCACGTGGAAATATCCCTGGGCTCCAATTATCGACCGACTAATGAGCACATTTGCCTGCTTACCCAAAAATACTTATAGCTCTAGTCATATATTATTTGATTTGATATAAAGTTACTTGAATAGTTTCGAGGAGCTGAAGAATCTCTCCTCGTACTCCCTGATGCCCTGGATGGAGTCGTCCCGGCGCGAGCGGCCCGTCACCACGGCGTAGTAGCCCAGCGCCTTCATCGGGAACAGCTTGCCCTCCAGGATGCGGCGGATCTGAAACGTAGCCCCCGTCAGGGTCAGTGACCTCGCGGCACCCCCGCCCCCCCCCGCCCCCTCCCGGTCGGTTGGGAATCTCACCCGGTTCGGATTGGCGAGGTTCTCTTCGGCCAGATCCACCTTGGTCAGCACGAAGATCGTTCGTTTCCCCTGTGGGTCACAGGAAGACACCAGGTCGGTCACGTTGCTGCGCTCCGCGTCCACTGACCCGTCCTGGAAATGAAAATAAATAATTTACTGAATTTTTTTTTTTATTGCTTTGACGGGCGGACGAGCTCACAGCCCACCTGGTGTTAAGTAGTTACTGGAGCCCATAGAAATCTACAACGTAAATGCGCCACCCACCTTGAGATATAAGTTCTAAGGTCTCAAGTATAGTTACAACGGCTGCCCCATCTTTCAAACCGAAACGCATTACTGCTTCACGGCAGAAATAGGCAGGGCAGTGGTAACTACGCGCGGACTCACAAGAGGTCCTATCACCAGTAAAAAGTTGGTTCTGAGATCGTGCGGCGGCTGACACCCCGGGGGCTAGTGGCGGAGCCTACCTGAATGCACAGGATGATGGCGTTGGGGTTGTCCATGTACTGTCTGGTCATCTGCTTGATAGCCTCGCGAGTGTCCGCCGCCATGTCCACGGTTTGAGTCTGAAATAACAACGATGATATATTAATCAAAATCTTCATCATCATCATCATTATCCTGCCCTTCTCTCAGTCACCTGGGGGCGGCACAATATGTTTTCTCCTTCCATACTCTTCTATCATATACCATTTCTTCGCTCACTCCCCTCTTACCCATATCGTCTTTCACGCAATCTATCCATTTCTTCTTAGGTCTACCTCTTTCTCTATATCTTTCCACATTCATAGTTAACACTCTCTTACCAAACTCATTTTCATTTCGTCTCATTCAGCTTCTCTGTCACAGGTGCCACTTTCAGACTTCCTCTTAAATATTCATTCCGTATTCTATCCATTCCCGTTACTCCACACATCCATCGCAGCATTTGCATCTCTGCTGCATGCAATCGCCTTTCATCCGCCACTTTTGTTGTCCTACAAGCTGATCCATACAAGACGGCAGGCCTTATTAAGGTCTTATATATCTTCCCTTTTAGGGGAAGAGGAATGTGTGAGTCACATGTGGTGCCCGTGACCTGTCGCCATTTCATTCATCCTGCGTCAATTCTGTGCCTCACAGTACGATCCAGTTCACCGTCGCTTTGGATAACAGACCCTAAGTATCGGAAGTCATGACATACTGGCAAAGTTGCTCCGTCCAGAGCAATGAGTGTAAAATTGGAGACCGCCAAAATCCCAGAACAGATGTTCGGTTTTCGATCTGCTGATTTTTAGGCTAACACTATCCAACTTGCATCGCCATTTCTCCAGTGTATTTTGAACCTCGAGCCGTTTTCTCCGACGAGCACTGTCATCGGCAAACAGTATACACCAAGGGGGCTCTTCCTGGATCTTCGATGTCAAGGCATCCATCAGCAGCAGGAAGGATAGGGACTTAGCGCAGACCCCTGGTGTAAGCTCACTGCCACATTGAACTCGTCGGAATTCCCCGCGGCGGTTCGTACATACGTTCTGGCTCGACTGTACATGGCACAGATTGACCTCACATACTTACCAGGTATACCTTTCTCATTTAATGCCCACCACAAAACTGCTCTAGGTACTCGGTCGGACGCTTTTTCCAGATCAACGAACACCATATGCAGGTTCCTGTGCACGTCGCGATGTTTTTCGCACACTTGGCGGAGTGCAAATATGGCGTCCGTTGTCCCGCGACCAGACATGAACTGGTTTTGGGTGATCACACTTTCATCTCGCAACCGCTTTTCTATCATTTTCTCCCAAGCTTTCATACCATGTGACATAAGCTTTATTCCCTGATAGCTGCCACAGTCTTGCACATCCCCTATATTTTTGTATATACCAGTGTACTGGTGCACCATTCCGTAGGGATCACTTCTTCTTGCAGCACCTTATTGAAGAATAAAGTCAGCCACTTATATCCGTCTTCTCGCAATATCTTCCATACTTCTACTGGTATACTGTCTGGTCCTTCCGACTTTCCGCTTTTCATACTTCTCACTCATATTAATCAAAATCTTATTAACTAATTTATATCAATATATCGATAGAGGTGATATTATTTCCAAATTTTAAACTTTAAATGGCTTAAAGGTAATTAATTCATTCTTTGAAAAAGTTTTTCAATCAATGTCAATGCTCACCCCAAACGTAGCATCGTTTTATGCATTATTCAATGCTACATATTGATTGCATCCTGCGCGAGGACCCTTGCCCCCCCCTTGGTCCCCCACCGGACCTACCGGCAGCACGCGAGTTACAAAGCGAGGTGGCAGTGCAGTTACCGAGATGACTCCGGGCAGGTCCACCAGCACCATCCGGTGCAGGCCGGGCCCCTTCACCGACATCGAGATGACGTCCGACGAGACCGTGCGGCCGCCGCGCACGCTGTTGCGCATGCGCAGCTCCACCTCCCTGCCGAACATGACGCACTTCCATTCAAATATCACTCATTTATTAATTTCAATCTTTTTTTTTTACGTGACGTCTTATAATTCGATGGAGCCGGCTGCACGCACGAAAAAAAGACTCATGCGGCGTTACCTCGCTCTGAGGCGTTCCATTTAAGGCTTGAAGTGCAAGCGAGAGCGCACAACGAGCGACAAAGAGGCACAATTGGCCTCCGCCTTCGGCAGCGTTCGACATCTGTCTCTCTCCTACTTGAGTGAGCAATGCATCCGCGTGGACAGCTGCTATACATTACATGTTACATACATTTACATGTTTTCGTCAAGTATGAAGTTCAGTGAAAAGTGAAGTGGTGTCAATTGTCCATACAAAATATCTATCAAACAATAAAATTAAAATTTTCTTTTGAAAAATGAAACTATTCCATCAGTATTTTCTTATAACGTTGTCACGTTCAACTATCGTCAGTACAGCTCACAGCTCAACTGATGTTAAGTGGTTACTGGAGCCCATAGATATCTACAACGTAAATGCGCCATCCACCTTGAGATATAAGTTCTAAGGTCTCAGTATAGTTACAACGGCTGCCCCACCCTTCAAACCGAAACGCATTACTGCTTCACGGCAGAAATAGGTGGGGCGGTGGTACCTACCCATGTGGACTCACAAGAGGTCCTACCACCAGTAAAAAACCAGTTTTATTGCCCTTGTAGGCAGACGAGCATACGGCCCACTTGATGGTGAGTGGTTACCGTCGCCCATGGACTTCAGCAATGCCAAGGGCAGAGCCGCTGCCTACCGCTAAAATTTTACTTTTTTACTAATTAAATTTGATTTGATTTGATGTTCAATTAATTGTTTAAAACACATATTGTGATGAGTACACTCACTTCCTTAAGTCAGCTAAATCAGATTCCTTATTGAGATCAAACTCTCTGGAGGAGTCCCTGAACTGCGCTACGTGGTACGGGCCCTCGGACAGCGTCACCTTCACCGGGGCTCTGGAAACACATAACCCAGTTTTATACTTCACACACTTCGGAGTAAAGGAGTGTATGCAAACCAAATATATATTTTTTAATAAATCACTCACAACCATCTGGTCGTATATTAGGATTCCATCTTATGGGTACCAGAGACTAACACACATATTTATATACATAGGTAAATATAGATATAGATATGTACTAAGGTTTAATTATAAGAATTTTAATATGATTATCTTTACTATGAAAGCAATAGAATTTATAGGGACGGATTGTGACAGTATATGAGAAAACAGGAACTGAGAACCTTGCCTAAATGAAGCCACGATTCCTCTGTCTTTAGGAAATAAAAATTTAGTATTCAATACACAAGAGTATAAAAGTGTGTAAAACATATTGGCATGAGGGCATTGACCCCTTAGGTCAGCTGATTTGTTAAAACATATTGGCATGAGAGCATTCACCCCATAGATCAGCTGATTTGTTAATCATGTGTAAGATATGTTGAAGTCGGTACGTCGCCAGAGCAGTAGAGTGGTCCCACTGACCTGGTGCACATCTCGCCAGCGCCGCGCGGGAAGATCCTGGCCTGCGCGATCATCTCCAGCACGGAGGTCTTGCCGGCGGACTGGTCGCCCACCACCACCACCCGCGGCAGCCGGTCCGCGCCGTCCGCCTCCCAGCCCGCCAGCTCGTCCAGCACGGACGAGTACATGTCGATCAGTGACCGCTGCAACACAACAACTTGTGTGTGCATCCCTGCACTTATTTGGGACTGCTTCTCCATCTCTAGTTACATCAGATCTAAATAACGATGTTTGTAGACAATCTGGACATAAGCTTATGTTCGGATCCAAGCAAATAAGGATGGTTTTTTTTTTTTTTTTTTTCCTGCCTAAACTGATAGCCCTAGGGGCTATTTCAGCGTAACCCTAACTTTAGTAGGTGAGCTCACGGGGCTCAAACCTGATAATGTTGCCAACACGAACCCTAGCAAGAGCCGTGCTTCGCAGAATCTACCACCGGATCGGAAACGCGACCCACTGAGAAGATCCGGCGAGAAACTCAGTGGGCTGTGTCTGAGAGTTAATTTACTCGTCGAGCCCTTCGTCGCAAGCGACGGGTTCGACGAGAACGGTGACCGGTGCTTGAAGTACCTAAAAGCACCGTTAGTGGATCGGGAGGATCCGAAATGACGTGTTTTGGGCGACGTCGACTGCTTTCCATTCTGTCCGCAGGATCGGGAATGTAGTTACCAGCAGCCACGATGAGAGGGTTCTCGTGTCGTGCCGCTTTATCGAAGTGGCGCATCGACGCCGACTGTAGATACTTACTGATGGACTCTAAGTCCAGGATAAGTCTGGGAGTGTTTGGGTTAACACAACATTCTCCTGGATCTACAGAGTCAAGTAATGATGTTGAAAGTCAGGAAGGGATTGCACAATAAAGTTAACCATTTATGAACTACATTTGGTAGTAGGACGTCTTATTAGTCCGCACAGATAAGTACTACCGGGCGGAAATAGGTAGGGCTACCTATTTCTTCTGTGAAGCAATAATGCGTTTCGGTTTGATGAGTGGGGCAGCCGTTGTACTGTGAGAATTGAGAATTAGAACTCACGTCTGGATTTGACAGTGGCATTTACCTTGTAAGTGTCTATGGGTTCCGGTAACCACTTAATACCAGGTGGCCGTGGGCTCGTCCACCCATCTAAGTAATAAATAAAAAAAATTGTAGGTGAAAGATCTCATAGCTCATCTTGTCTTCATTGATTAGAAAGATATACCAATGCCACATATGCATAAAATAATATCAATTACTAACTAAGTATAATAAAGAAAAAATACTTTAGAGGCAAACATTAGGTTAGTTTTCAGTTTCAATTTCATTAATCATTATTTAATTATGCTGAATAAGGTCAAGACAACCGGTTAAAGTAATAAAATCATAATCTCATAGGTCCTTGATAAGTGTGATATTCAAATCACTTCAGCTCTGCCAAGCTGGTACGAGAGTGTCGGATATAATGACACATCTATGACTGACCTTCATCTTCTTAGTGGAAGGTTGCCTGCCCTGTTTCAGCAGCATGTTCTGCTGCCTCAGCTCTCTGTTCTCTTGTTCTAGCCGCTGCAGCTCCCTCTGGTAGCGCGCCTGTAGAGCCAGTACTTCCTCTTGCAAGGCGTGGACACGTTTCTCTACAAAAACACATGTTTTCTGAACTTACAAAGTTATTGACATAAATGAAAACCATTTTTTACTCATCATATCTGATATAAATGAAAAGTGCGTGTATTAAGTTATTTTCATTTCACAGTTACAAGTATGATGTGTCACCTACCCTCAATTTAATTTATCATTAGAAGGATTACATTCGGGAATATCAGGAATTTTAAATTAAAAAAAATAGTTTAAAAATGAATCAGGTTTAGATGCCAAAAACAGAGACTACACGTGAATATTAAGTTATTTTTCTAAGTCTAGAATGGACGGTAGGCTTCTGACTTTGATCAATAACCTAAATGCTGCTTGCTACCCACCTTGAAACATGATTTCTAAGGTCTCAATTTTACAGTACAACGACAGCCCCACGTTTCAAATCGAAACACATTACTGCTTCACGGTAGAAATATGCAGGGTGGTGATACCAATCCGTGCGGACCACGAGACGTTCTACCACCAGTAATTGCTTGATTACTTGATTATTTGATTTTATTTATATGTTACGCCGGTAAAAGTAACACCATCTATGACCGAATAGCCGAACGAATATCGAAAGTACTAGTAAAATCGAGAAGTATAACGCCATCTATTGTCAGATAGCAGAAATATACATCCAAGCTACTCGACTTGTCCAGAATGTACTCGATAAATCTAGGGATGTCGTATCGACTATAAAAGTGTTGCAGAGATGGCACGGATCGCCTGAAGCGAAGCGGAAGAAGTTAATTGAGATTTTAAAGTGTTCTGTAAGTGTTCTAGGTGCTAATACAGTTTTAATTTGTAGGTCGGCAGTATTTTTATTTATCCCGAACCCCAGCTTGTAACATATGCAATGTTATTTCTTCACTGTGGAAGTCATCGTGAACATCTGTTAAGTACCTTCAACAGTTGGTACACGCACAGGCGCTACGGATACACCCGGGTAAACTGAGTGACATAGAAATGTGAGCAAGTCGCGGACTCACCGTAGTGCGCGGCGTCGTCGGCGGAGCGCGCGGGCGGCGGCGACGCGGGCCTGCTCTGGAGGTTGTTCACTATCTTCGGAGCCGGCTCTGAACAATACACTGCATTGGATTATCTTGTGTTCATAAATCAACGTTCAATAAATAGTTTATAAATATTTTATTATTTCAGTAGGTAACTAAATTCTATTTTAATACTTAATTGTTTTTTTTTATTGCGTAGATGGGTGGACGAGCTCACAGCCCACCTGGTGTTAAGTGGTTACCGGAATCCATAGACATCTACAACGTGAATGCGCCACTCACCTTGAGATATAAGTTCTAAGGTCTCAAGTATAGTTACAACGGCTGCCCCACCCTTCAAACCAAACGCATTACTGCTTCACGGCAGAAATAGGCAGGGCGGTGATACCTAACCGTGCAGACTCACAAGAGGTCCTACCACCAGTAATCTTCTAATGTGAATTTTTAGGTATGGCAACACCTACATTGCCACTCAATTTTTTAAATAAATTTTACTAACTACAAAATACATTTATTATAATTCTCAAAAGTTATGGCTCACCTAATCGTTGTTGATTGTTAACGGCTGCGGCCGCCACGGCATCTTCGTACCTCTGAGCTAACCACTCGCGCAGCTCGGTGGCCCTGGCAACACCAGCTTCACGGAGTCGTGGATCTAATTATGACGTTTTGTTACAGAAGTAGCATCTCAGACCGGGGAGGATTTAGTCTGAAGTCTGTTTATGTTTTCAAATATTTAAAGGACAACATGTAACACAAGAAAAAATAGGCAAGCAGCCAAGTTTCCCAGATGTGTCAATTAAACTGCTGGAAGTCAGTTGAATACATTGTTCTGACAATGGAACATGGGGAAGCAACATGTGAGACTTGGGTTCAAGATCAGCTATCCATCTCTTGGTTTAGGGCATGTTAGTTTAGGGCATGGAAAAAGATATTTAAGATGTAGAGGTACCAGCCCATATCAACTCAAACTATTACATAGGGGCAAAGTCAAGAAAACTTAGTAAGATTATATATTATAACTGTCTAGTACAGAAAATGGTAAAGTTGTCTTTGTGGAGGCTAGGGTAGCAGCACTCATGTGGCCAAACTAGTTAATATCATATGAAATCCTCTGGATTACAGTCATGGCTTATCATTGGCCAGGGACTAGAGAGTAAGGTAAGACATTAAACAGAACAAGGTTGGAACATAAATAAATTTGTAAGTTTCATCACTTGAAACACCATTTCAAGATTAAAGACATTTTTCTGTATTTATATGAGCGTAATGTGGCGTTTTTGTACAATAAAGCTTCTCTACCTTTTGTACCTTTTCATTTTAGTATTGACAACTTACCAATCTGCAATTGATCACCGATTTTATCTTTTGCTGTAATCAGTGTAGTTGTAAATCTATCCCATTGTTCATTGTCGGGGAGCAGGTCATTTAACCAGCCCATATCTGGAAGACCATCCTTCCACTCGGCATATTTCTGGAACAACCAAATAGATTATCAACCAGTTTTCCTATAATTATCAGCAAGACATTTTTATACATTTTTAATAAATGTCTATATGCTCATGAAAGTCTAAATAAAACAGAAAACTTTGTTTATATAGCCTAGGAATACTTTATATGATAATACTGGTAGTAGCTGCTATAGGCATTATGAGCCTGCTTAGATGAGTGGGGAGCGATCTTGCCTATTTTTAGTGTGAAAGAAACACTTGGTGTGTTTTGAACTTAGTGGTGACACTGAACTGGTAATTTATGATTGTATTGTAATTATATGTAATTCTGGATTCAGGAAACCCATTAACCCTAGAAAGACAAAATCAGATAATTTTAATCATAAATTAGTTTTGACGTGACGGCCTCTTATAATTTGCTGCCGCACGAAAAAACATGACTCATGAGGCGTTCCATTTAAGGCTTGAAGTGCAAGCGATAGCGTGCATAGAGCGACAAAGAGGCACAATCGGCCTGTGTGTTCGGCAGCGTTCGACATCTGTCTCTCTCCTACTTGAGTGAGCGATGAATCCGCGTGGACAGCTGCTATACAATAATACATTTACAAGTTTTCGTCAAGCATGAAGTTCAGTGAAAACTGAATGTAGTGTCAATTGTTTATAGCAACGATAATTGCGATAATTGAAAAATGAAACCATTCCATCAGTATTTTCTTATGACATTGTCATGTTCAACTATCGTCAGTAAACCGACTTTACAGACAACCGATTTTTTTGTTTAGGATTAATATTTTTAAACATATAACAAGAACAACACAGCTAGATGCAAAAATAAATCTCTGATTTTAAGGATTTTTTTGATGTGTGATGATGTATGTGTATTTCCATATATTAATTTTTATTTTTGTAAAGACGAGGAACATACAATATACATAGTGCTAAACAGTTGTTCAGCCTTGTAGTAAATGTCTCACCTTATTCAACGTCATGCCTCCACCAACGGCACCACCGAGAACTAAGTAACGAATTTTCAACACTCCTCTAATAGCCCTTGCAACAAGCATACCATAGCATCTTCTCTGCACATGGCTCGTATCTATTGGTTTGTACAGTAGCATGCTACGTCCAGTCCATATTGAGAATGCTACTGCTCGTTTGTCGATGCTGACCCATGATGTGTTCTTAAATGATGATCTGGAAAGTTTTTTTTGTACAAATTTACTTATGAATTTTTAGAGGTAGTTCTGATAAGAACTTTTTTCATTTTAGTTGTCTACAACAAGAATCTATTAAATTGTGAATAATTTATTTATTTATATTACAAAGTTATTTTTGGTTTATAATTTATGTAGTAGTAAGTTCTAGAGTTTCCATTAAGTTTATAATAGAATCCTAATAACTCAAACATGCTTCATATAAAATCTTACATTACAATTCCAATTTAAAAATAGGTAATAATGTATAATTCTAACTGAATTAACAACAGTGACAATCATTGGCTTTAAGCATCACCATCACACATGTCTTGAGGGATGCGAGTGTGTTGGGGAGTGGCCACAATATTAAACTCGGTTTTCCATGGTTTAAGAATGAAACTAAGTACAAATTTTGATGTCTGGAAAACAGCTTTGGCCTCCTGGCTGTGGCTTCCGTGAAAAGTTCGGATGGTTGATTTTCAAATTGTAAATATATAAAAAAATATTGAAATATTAAGAAAAAATATGTTTGTTAAGTGTCGTACCTTACACGATTATGTAGTATTCTGGACATTATTTATTTTGGTTTACTGAACAACATAGGTAACCAAAAAATGTTTTTAAAATGATAAATTATTTCATAACCTTAACCGGTTCAGAAAAGGTAATCACGTAATACACATAAGAAGTTTGTAATATGTAACAAAAAATATTAATGTATATTTATATAACGCAATCAACTGTATATTTATAAAGAAATCACGGATTTTCAATTCATATTTTGGATTTTTTGACAGATCATCTATCAAATCAACTATTTGAATTTTGAAAAGTGGAAATAAAAGACATTTCCATTACATTATCTTTGCGTTTTATTTCTGCCATATTAAACATTCGATGAATCATTTTAATTACATATGGAATTTTGTTGTATTGGTAACTATCATTGTTTTATAAAAATGACTCGAATTTTATCATAAAGTTTTGTTTTGGGGAAAATAAAATTATAAAATTAAATGTTCTTGCACTGTTTGAGCATATTGTAAGAAAAAGTGTCCACGCTGTCCAAGTTGTCCATCGGAAATCGACCAACTAGAGTGGCGCAACCGTAGCCAGTGGTGCAATTTAAATGATAGTGCCAAGAGCTATCAAAGTAATATACTAAATAAATAAAAAATGTGTGCAATTCACACGTGGTAGAAGTGAAACCTTCCAAAATTAAAATACAATTATCCTAAACGTCTTAGGTATATGTAAAATTTTGTCATTAGTAAATAATTGTAAGGTAGCGCCCTCTGTGAATTGATATTTTAATTTCACGTATAATCCTAAATTAAAATTCACTACAAGAGCTTTCATACACACGTTAGTATTAAAAAATCTCACAGATGGCGCTGTATTAAATAGTATGTATATTTCTGTCTCATTCTTTGCTNAATTCACTACAAGAGCTTTCATACACACGTTAGTATTAAAAAATCTCACAGATGGCGCTGTATTAAATAGTATGTATATTTCTGTCTCATTCTTTGCTGGCTTCATCCTACACATTTTTGTATTTGTGTCTCTTACCTGTCGTTTTTTCCGTTGCATCCGGTTTGAAATCACAATGATTCTAAAGAAGTTTTCACTTCAAAAATAAAGATTTCCGTTTTATTATGAAAAAACTGACATAAACAGACATCGAAATAGAATAACCTTGATAAATGATTTGAGTACACACATTCAAGACATTTCACTGCGTTTTGCTGTATTTATACCACTTGCTAATCTACTGCTATTTTGGTGAGTTTTTGAGTTGTAATTTGCTGCTTACAGCTAGACACTTTATCAACTCCCATTTAAATCCCTTAAACAACAATTTTTCTTAGCTCTACTCTCTGCAATTTATGGTCTTTATAGTAGTTTTTTACTTCGATTAAAATGGCAGCCCCATTTAGTGGCCGTCAGTAAAATGTCAAAAAAATTTATACAATTTTCAATGAATTTTAATTTATCACAAAACTGGGTTCATTCGAACCGTTGTTCGTCATAGTGTTGATAAAAAAGCGCTCGAAAAAGAACTTTTAATTGTGAAAAGTGTTAGAAAACTTATCAGTACCACGATGGAGTGTATTTACTGAAATTTTACTTCGGCTACTACGTAAGTGATTCTCCCTTAAATCACAAAGATATCGCAGGTTCAATGTTTACTATCATTTAATTGTTTATTCATACAGGAAGTGATGATATCACGACCGGATCTTGAACTTTATTGTGGAAATTAATTGTCAAGTGATAAATTTTATTTTTAGTTCTAGTATAACTACACGCCTAACTGTACCGTATTTTTTTCCTTGTTCTGATATTAAATGTCGACATTTAGTGTCGTTTTATGCGCACTGGTGTTATAAAAATAATGAACATATAAAGCCGATGCTGCTTTAAGGAAGTTTTTTTTTTTAAAACGCTATCGTTCTTTAGTATACCTATCCTATATAAATATATAAATATAAATGATAATGGTAAACACCTTTATTGATAGATATAGAATAATTCTGATAACAAATAGCATTCTTTTAACATCATTAAATGTACAATACAAAAAATATTTTAGCAATTTTGCTGTGTAGCATGTAGCATATTATTAACCTTTCCAAGAATACAATATAGAGTAAATGATATTTAGACTTTAAACCAACAAAAGACAATTAATATTCTCAGCAACAAAACAGGCTAATTTCAGATTATTGAAAAAAATAATTAATTGTAAACAATTACAAGTTCCTTGTGCCTGAAAATGTATTTTAAAAAGTAATATGCCTATTCACTCTTTATAAATTTTTTTTCTATCTTTAATTTTTTTTTTGCTTAGACCACAGTTGAGCTTACAGCCCTTCTGGTGTTAAGGGGTTACTGGATATTCATTAATATATATTAAAGCAGTTTTATAAAAGGCATAGATGCAATACAATACTCTATTTATTTATAGGTTAATTGGCTTAGTATTTGCAAAATTAATATTGTAGCTATAAAATGTGTTTGTTATCATAATAATTAATTTTCCTCATATAAGGGATTCCTCACATTTTCCTCAAAATTAGTTCAAAATATCTATTATGATTAATACATTATTTATTAAATAAGAAGCATTTTAAGCACAAAATAAATCAGTTTTATGATTGATTTCACATTTAAACATTTCATTGTTAGATAGTGGAGTAGAATAATTTAGTTTTTAGTTCCCCAACCAGTGTAGTGTTTCTGTTTAAAAGGTGGGGCAGTTGTNTTCCTCACATTTTCCTCAAAATTAGTTCAAAATATCTATTATGATTAATACATTATTTATTAAATAAGAAGCATTTTAAGCACAAAATAAATCAGTTTTATGATTGATTTCACATTTAAACATTTCATTGTTAGATAGTGGAGTAGAATAATTTAGTTTTTAGTTCCCCAACCAGTGTAGTGTTTCTGTTTAAAAGGTGGGGCAGTTGTCGTACTAGAAAACTCAAATTTACTCATATCTCAAGGTGGTTGGGTGGTTGGCAGCATTTATGTTTGTAATGTCTATGGCTCCAATTGACACTTAACAAGAGGAGTACCGTGAGCCTACCCGTCTAAGCAATAAAAAAATTAAAAATAAAACATATTATTTAGTCAAGGCTAATGGCCAACTGAGCAGTAGTAATAGTTTGGTGGTAAAACTGGTGGTTGTGGTGGTAGTAACAACAAACTGCCAATTTCTGCATTTGCACATTCCAGCTGAGAAGTACTGCTTAGGATATCAAACAAATTATATCAAACAAATGGAAGTTTCAACCTCAGAGCTTAAACTGATCCAGGTGAACTGCTGTGTTGACCATACAACAGGTCGACTGTGAACTCTCATTTTAATGGCCTTGACTACAACACATAGTGTATTATGTTGAAAAAAAAGAGTGTAGACACGAATATGTTATAAGGATATGAAATATCTAGCTTAAAGTCTGTTAAAGAAATACTAATTACATCTACACACGGAAATTTTAAAAGCTACAAGGTTAATATCGATACCAAAAGTTTGTAAATGTCTTGTAAATCTGTGAGGAGTGTTAAGTAATATAATTTGAGATCGACAGTTAGTAATACTTTGTATTTGTGTTTCGATTAATTAGCATCACTGAATGCTGGCTTTGTTTGTGAATTTTTAAAGGGTAAATGACTTCTCTATGATTGATTTTAAGTTAAGTTTGAATTATCTTAATACAACTACAACTTTGCGGCAGGCAGCGGCTTGGCTCTGCTCTTGGCATTGCTGAAGTCCATGGGCGACGGTAACCACTTACCATTAGGTGGGCTGTACGCTCTTCTGTCTACAAAGGCAATAAAAAAAAAACTTTAAGTTCCATCTTGCTCATGGGATCACGGGCTCACCCTGAGAGAATTGCTGACACTAGCTCTAGCAAGAGCAGTGCTTCGCTGAATCTACTACCGGATCGGAATCCCTAACCACTGAAAAGATCCGGCGAGAAACTTAGTGGTCTATGGGCTAGATCGCGCGTCGAACTCTTCATGGGAGTGGACGAGTTTGACGAGGACGGTGACCAGTGCTTGAAGAGCCTAAAAGCACCGATACTGCATCTGGGGAATCCGACAAGACATGTTTTGTGCGGCGGCGGCTTTGCTTTGCCTCGTCGCGATCCAAGCGATATGGCTTCTCACAAACTCGCTTGCGTTATCATAACTATCAAGCTATCAATGTTATTGCAAGTGATTTTGGCCAGGACGTTCGACATAACGGCACAAGAGACCCGCTCTTTTAAAAATTTCTTAATGCCAAAGTGTAATTATAGATTGTTTTTACGTAAAGCGTTCAGACTCGTTCGAATCCCGCAACAAATATTGTTGCATCTTAAGACTATAAATAAACTCGAACAATTTGTTTACGCGCTCCGCAGTCTGCAGTCTGTAATAAACGCAATGTTTATAATTGTACTTGCTGAGGTCAAATGTGTTTATTATTTTGACCGAAATTAACTTGTTTCGATTAAAAAAAAAGTATGTTGCCTCTAATATAATTATTTTTTGTCTGTGTTTATTGAGTGTGATTAATGATATGGGTACGAGAGTAATAGTGTTTGTTCACTTTAGCTAAGGGGCTCTGTGGCATGTTCGGATATAAGTCTAGTGTTCACATATGAATCGCACGTGCGCGCCGTAGCTCCCAGCGGGCACGCTCACTGTGGGCACGTGTATAACTTACGCGTGTGTTCAACAGTAACTAGTGGCGCGACGCCGTCTAAGCGGTTTGAATTTATTGAAAGAAGCAGAGATTACGCACTCATTAAGAACATAGCGGGCCCTCTAGTTGACATATCAGTACTCACTAACGAGGATCCTTTATCATAATTTCGGTAGGCAGCGACTTGGCTCTGCCCCTGGCATTGCTGTAGTCCATGGGCGACGGTAACCACCACTCACAGCCCACCTGGTGTTAAGTGGTTACTGGAGCCCATAGACATCTATAATGTAAATGCGCCACCCACCTTGAGATATAAGTTCTAAGGTCTCAGTATAGTTACAACGGCTACCCCACCCTTCAAACCGAAACGCATTACTGCTTCACGGCAGAAATAGGCAGGGTGGTGGTACCTACCCGTGCGGACTCAAAAGAGGTCCTATCACCAGTAAAAAATGAATGATTCACAAAAAGTATCACTCAATGAACGAAAAAGGCGTGATATAATAGAAGATCTGTATTTGAATAATGTATTGTGGCTGCTAGGAAATACGATATGTTTTTGTATGGCACCTTTGATATGATTATTACACCTTGGAGTGGATAAAATGATGTAGGCGTTCGGTGAATTTAACTCTGACTTCATTTTAACTTATAACAACATTCGATCATCTTAATAAATGTAGTGCGGAGTGAGATACGAATTAATAAAAACATTGCGGTTTCGTTTTTCTGTTATTATCATAAAGCTGTGAAATTAAATTCGTGCTTCAGGATTCTTCGAACACTATGGCATAAGAACTGTAACAAAATTTTAGCGTAGATTGCGGTGGGGTTACGGTCGCATTGATAATGCCCATGGGCGGTATTGACGATGGGGTGAAAGCTCGTCTGAAAAATTAGGCAGAAAAAAAGCTAGGCTACAAATTATATCGTTACACAAATGTGTTTGTTATTCACAATCTTATTCTCACATACCTATGTTGACGTATGACTTATTTTAAATCATTCTCAATGTAACACATATCATATTACAATATTATCGGTAATATGTTTATGATGCATCCGTTACAGTAGCCACATTGCTGCGTAGATAACTGCGTCCTTGATAAAGGCGTGTTCGGATTGCACTTGTGAGTTCATTTATATATTTTTTTGACGACCTCACAGTCATACTGGTGCTAAGTGTTGACAGAGCCGAAAGGTTATGCTGTAAATGCCGTCGCCCACTTTGAGACATGAGGTTTTAATTGTAAAACCTTGCCAGTGTGGCCGAAATAGAGTAATGGTACACGCCTGGGTTTTATAGTTCGTCGTTCATTGATAACGAGCATGTGTGCGTTATATCGCTGCCTTGCTTCGAAATCTAACGTCTATAGGACGTGACAAATGTTATTCAACAAAGACTTTCTTAATTTGGGGACATACACGCTGTAGTGTCTGCATATTACGTTCTCGATGCGCTCCGAGATCGTCTTTCCATTAAAGCACGTACAAATCAAAATCGTTGTAACTTCATTTTTGCAGAAACAAAATGGCGTCAGTTTGGAAGCGATTGCAACGCGTCAACAAACGTGCGGCCAAGTTCCAGTACACCGCCTCGTATCACAGGGTCGACTTGGAGACCTCGCCCAAATGGTAGGATTTGCCACATGTTCGTATCCGCGTCATCTGGACAGATGAGAGATACTGTTATCCTGTAGATAACTATGTAGAAACTGTACATCAAATGCCATGTGAGTGTGACGGTCTAGCAAGGTCAGAATGGCTATCCCGACCAAGATGTATGTAAGCTCCTATTCGTTAAATTTCTAGGGATGTATTAGAAACACACAAAAGGCCGTTTAAGTTGCGATCATACAGCAGGATTGATGTCTTAATAGGATACGTACTCTGCTTTGATATGAATATCGGAGCCAAACTGCGTTGTCTAAAACTAAAACATTGCTGCTTATGTAAAGGCTGTGCAAAGGTCTTCGAACAAAAATTGCTTTAATTAATTGGTCGTTCAATTTTACTTTGATAACCACCTACCGACATGGGAGGGCGGATAAGCGACAAGCTTGTGAATCAAAAGCACTGCTGTTATACGCCTTATATGAAGTATGCTAGTCTGTCTAAAGCAGGGGCTCCCAAACTTATTTTGTCTACTGCCCACGTTGAGAATAAATTATTTTTTAGCGTTCCCCTTTTTTCACCTACTTAAAAACCTCTATAGCGCAAGCTCAGTCGGTGTCTAAGAGTCCCCCTAGATGAAATCACAAATCGCCCCCCAAGCCTCTATACAACGCCCTTATTTTTTTGTGGGTGTCTTCCCCCCCTTTAGACCCGCAGTGCCCACAAGGGGGCGTTATCACCCACTTTGGGAAAGGCTAAAGCAACAAAAAATATAGCGATGATATTTTGCCTCATTCACTGAGAAATTGGTGCAAGGCAACTTTCTAATCTCGTTGGATTCTTTTTCAGGAAACCTAATAAGTTAAGTGTAGTCTGGACGCGGAGATCTCGAAGAGTCATCAGCGAGCCTCTAGAATGGGAGCCAACTCTCAAGGACCCTTTGAAGTAAGCACGAGAGTTGATTATTCTAAGTTTGTCGCGTCAACGTTTGGACTGATAAATAAATAAATAAATCTGTATTGAGGCAGGAAGTTGGGCGCATGGGCGTTCTCTGCTGCCAGTTTATTTTTGTTTTTATTGCTTAGATGGTTGGACGAGCTTACAGCCTACCTGGTGTTAAGTGGTTACTGGAGCCCATAGACATCCACAACGTAAATGCGTCACCCACCTTGAGATATAAGTTCTAAGGTCTCAGTATAGTTACAACGACTGCCCCACCCTTCAAACCGAAATACATTGCTGCTTTACGGCAGAAATAGGCACCACCAGTAAAATACCATGTTGATAGAATATTTGTAAGAAGTGATTACTTTGTTTCTTGTTGTCAGGGGATCGGTGATATACAATCTACCAGAGAACCACACCGTGGCGGTCACTCTTTTCAAGGATTCGCGCACTAATGAACTGGAGGACAAAGACTGGACTTTTGTACTGGAGGATGTGAGTGCTTAAAGTTTGCAGGTTGACCATTCATAGTGAGCCCTCATTCCCTCCCGCGCATGAAGTAAGGTGGCTAAGGGACGCGCGGGGCAGGGGCAGCAGCTTTCTATGAGTACTTGCCCACACTTATAGAGAACTAGCTGTGCCCGTCTGCTTCGCTGGGCATTTAAAATTAACATTATTATTTCTCACCCCCACAAAGATTGTCATCATTAACGCCCCCGCCACTGGTGTAGGGAGTCCAACACTCATATATTATATTAGCCTATCCATTAAGTACATGTATTTTCTACATGGATACCAAGTTTCAAGTCAATTGGATGCATGGTTCAGTAGTTATAACGGAACATCCGTAAAACTACTGTAGATTTATATATTAGTATAGAAGTATAGATATAGAGGAGTGTAGAATGCTATTTTTTAAATTATGCTTAAAAAAACCTTAATTCAATAAAAAAAACATAGACACACTACCATGTATTTGACTCACACACGCACACTCCTTTGTTTATTGTCAAAATTTTGTTATTGTTTATAGTTTGGTCAAATTAAGAATGGATTAATATAGCAGACTTTTTGGCGGGAACGCGAGGAGTGAAGTTGTGTGATTTGTTTTATTTTGTCTATTTAGTGTTCCTTCAGGTTTTAACGTGTCATAACGGTGGCTTATTAAGTGTTTAATATCTGTGAAAGTGCACAAATGTGGGAAAATGAAACAATGCCGCTGGACGTAACTTCTCGGGATCCTCCAAAAAGTCCACTGAAAAAATCTCAGTAAATGATCACTATTTTACTGAGATTATATTTCATCCCATATCATCTCATCTCATTTCATTTAATTTCATTCCAGTTGATTTCAAATTAACCATCTTCATTTCATTTCACTGCATATTATCATTTTTCCAAAATAAGAATATAAATTAAAATAAGACATGACTTAAAGGCCTTAGTTATCAGATCATAAAATCCCTTAAAAAAAAGATTAATATTGTTTGCCGTTAATATTATTTGTCTAAAGTGTAGCCTTGGCGAAATCAAGTAGTATAATAAATAGTCTTTGACAATAGAACCAATAATAATGTTCAAATCTATACATTCAAACAATTATAGTCGAATTTTGGCTACTGGGCGACCAGTGAGCTTAGTGCGAGTTTTTAACATTCTCGATAGCGTAAAAGTTAGCTCATATTTGTATGGAATGGGATCGTTTGCGTACGTTTGCCGCTAGGGGCGCTGTTCCAACTGCATACAAACTTAGCTTAACTTTTACGCTATCGAGAATGTTAAGAAACTCGCACTAAGCACACAGTAGTAATATTTAATGACGGCTGGTCATACTGACACTGACACTGACACTGGTGGTAGGACCTCTTGAGAGTCCGCGCGGGTAGGTACCACCACCCTGCTTATTTCTGCCGTGAAGCAGTAATGCGTTTCGGTTTGAAGGGTGGGGCAACCGTTGTAACTATACCTGAGACCTTAGAACTTATTTCTCAAGGTGGGTAGCGCATTTACGTTGTAGATGTCTATGGGCTCCAGTAACCACTTAACACCAGGTGGGCTGTGAGCTCGTCCACCCATCTAAGCAATAAAAAAAAACTTTAAGGTCCATTTTCGTCTGCAGGTGTCGATGACCGGCAAGCGGCGTCGGCTGGCCGTGTGCTCCGTGAACATGCGCAAGTACGCGAGCCTGGAGTCGTCCCAGCGGCCGCTGCTGCTGCGGCTGGAGCCCACCACGCACAAGATTGTGTCCGCCTCCCTGTCGCTCACGTTACATTGCGTGCTGCTCAGAGAGGGACAGGCGACGTACGTACTTCCTCTTTATCATTCCTCAATAGCGGTCAATGTTTGGTTCTCATGATCATTTTGGTGGTCAAATGAGGGCTTTTTTAATACGCTTTTATTAGCTTCAGACGTATGTATGTATGTAACGGAATCTTTGAACATGATTTTGACCCCCTTCAAAACGTCGGATTAACTCGAAATTTGGTATACTTATTAAGGACCGATGACAGTTCAATATTTAGAAAAAAATGGAAAAAAATATATTGAAAAAATTGAAATTCAACTAAAAAATGAAAAATAAATAAAATTTAAAAAAAAACTAACAAAATACGCTTTTATAGAAAATCCAACTAAAAAATAGAAAATAAATTTTAATAAATTTGAATTAAAAATAGTGTAAGAAAATATGATTTTATGGTAAAAAAGCATGGGGTGCTTTTCAGGATATTATCAAAATAATCCTTCTACTCATATCTGTTCATAAAATGTTTATAACTACTGATACCATGTACCCCACGCTTTTTTTTACAATAAAATCATTTTTTCTTACACAACTTTTTATTTCAAATTTATTAAAATTTATTTTCAATTTTTTATTTGGATTTTCTATAAAAGCGTATTTTGTTAGTTTTTTTAAACTATTATTTACAACGCGTGTTCAAGAAAGACTATTGCAAACGAATAACTACAGCATGTTACTACAGCTTGGTAGATCTATCGGCCGTCCAGTTGCTTAATATCAATCGCATTAGCCACGAAATGTGTGCTCACGAGTGCTCAGGGATGCTCAAGCCCCGCTGTTTGCTTGCAGAGACGAGGACATGCAGTCGCTGGTCAGTCTGCTGTCGGTCAACAACAACTCCGACATCGCCGTGCTGGAGGACCTGGACGAGGACGACTACACACTGTCCGATGACTCCACTCGCCAGGTGACGTCACCGGACCAGCCCACTTACACTTCAGTACATTTACAAATCAAATAATGATTAATATTTTACTGATGGTAGGGCCTCTTGTGAGTCCGCGCGGGTAGGTACCACCGCCCTGCCTGTTTCTGCCGTGAAGCAGTAATGCATTTCGGTTTGAAGGGTAGGGCAGCCGTTGTAACTATACTGAGAACTTAGAACTTATATTTCAAGGTAGGTGGTGGTATTTACGTTGTAACCGCCTAATACCAGGTGGGCCGTGAGGTCGCCCTCCCAACTAAGCAATAAAAAATATATACTTTAATTTCATGGTCAATCTATTTATTTTTATAATTCTTAAAATATCAAATGAATGTGTCTACTTACATGATGCACTATTTAATTTCCAGATGTTGGACTTCCGTCAGCAAATGGAAGAGATGACCCAGAGCCTCACGAACAGCGACCTGGCGGACACCCCGTGCAGCGTGCAGAGCCTCAACCTCGACCTCACGCCGCAGCAGGCCCCGCCCGACTCGCCCACCACGCCGGTGCCCAGAGACGACAGACTCGATTTAAAAATAAAAATCGATTTACCCAAAATCGATTCCGTGACTTCCACCCCGAAAATCGATAAAACGGAATTCAAGCCTCTAGTATTGAAGCCCAGGACGATAACGAAAAGGAACCTTAAGCCTTTGGAGTTAAAGACGAATCTCAACTGCATCGGGCTTGAGAAGGATGATGAGAACAGCTACGACAGTGACCAGACGCCGACCGCCGACGTGGACAAACTGCTTCCGGGGAGGTTCCACAGAGACAAGACACCGGTGAGCTTCATCACGCGCTACCACTAACTGTGCACCCGGGGACCGCACATGGTCCGCCCCCATTGATGGGATCTACTCGTGACCCGCGGAGACCTGGTCGGCCCTAGGCCACTGGCCATACTAGGCCGCGAAGTCAACGGGTCCTAGAGGTCACAGCTAACTAATGCCTGCGTCTTAGTAAAAAATTTTTTCCTACCTAAGCTGAGAGCCTTGAGAGGCTATATCAGCGTAACTTTAACTAGTAGGTGAGCTCACGGGGCTCAAACCTGACGACGTTGCTAACACGAACCCTAGCAAGAGCCGTGCTTCGCAGAATCTCCACCGGATCGTAAACGCGATCCACTGAGAAGATCCGGCGAGAAACTCAGTGGGCTGTGTCTGAGGGTTAATTTACTCGTCAAAGAACCATGACCTGTCTTAGTCAAAGCTGTCAACATAGTGCTCCGCTACGTTCCAGGTTCAAGACCTGCTGGAGTGGTGCCAGGCGGTGACCCGCGACTACAAGACCTGCCGGGTCACGAACCTCACCACCAGCTTCCGGTCCGGGCTGGCCTTCTGCGCCATCATACATCACTTCCGACCAGACCTCATGTGAGTACCCTGTTAATCCTACTATGAAAACTAAGTTCGATTGAAAACTGGAGTCTTATGGATGAGATCTGATCCTCCTCTGTACTCCGAGCACGTGGTGACATTGAGTGACGTTAGTACAGTCCCGCCGTTAAGTGTCGCACATCGACCTTAGGAAACGGGCGGTCGGCTAATGTCGGCTTCGTATAGCGTTGTCTCTGTCTGTCTCTGCTTCATGTTCTGAGTTCCAAGTAAAATCTTCATCAATCTCGTCCCGTTTTGTAGAATTGCGTAAGTGTAGAAGGGTCAGAGCTGGTCCGACGCTCTAAACATCTGCTTCTTGTATTTGCTGTATCTTTATAAAGATTACGAATTTTAGAAAATCATTTTACCAATATATTTTGGATATGCTAAAGAACCAATTTAAAATAATTTGAACCCAGCGCGGCGGGGCCCGTTGCCGTATGACGGGGGGCCGCGGGGTCATATAGTTCTCGTGGTTTGGGCAGATATCGCACAATACGGACCCGTGGCGAGGCTTGGGGGAAGCCTGTGTCCAGCAGTGGACGTCTGTGGGTTGAAGAAGAAGAAAAACAAGTATTAACGAAAATTGCCTTTGTTGACCTTAGAGAATCATATTCGATTGACACTTATACAATAAAATATTTGAGTTTCCTTTTGGACATTGCTTTTTTTATTGCTTAAATGGTTGGACGAGCTCACAGCCCACCTGGTATTAAGTGGTTATTAAAGCCCATAGAAATCTACAACGTAAATGCGCCACTTACTTTGAGACATCTAAGGTCTCAGTACAGTTACAACGACTGCCCTTCAAACCGAAACGCATTACTGCTTCACGGCAGAAATAGGCAGGGTGGTGGTACCCACCCGCGCAGACTCACAAGACGTCTTATACCACCGAGAGGAGTAGTGTGGCCCCCACACTGGACCCTCGGGGATAGCTTACATTCAAATCTGAGGAGTTGCTCGTAACGGCGGTCCCCAGCGACCTGTCGGCGCTGGCGGGCGAGGGGGCGGAGGCGCACGTGCGGGCGGCGCTGGAGGCCGGGGCCGCGCTGGGCATCCCGCAGGTGCTGGCCGTGGCCGACGTGTGCGCGCGTCCGGCGCCCGACCGGCTAGCCGTGCGTACTCACTCATACATTACATCCTTACTTAGAAAAACTAGGTTTCACTAACACTTTTGCACTTTTACAATTGGTAAACGATAAAAGCCATCCTTATTACGCGTTAACACCTGAAGAAATTAACTAATTTTCCTTCAAAAATAACCATCACGTGTGAGGCACCCTAGGGCGTCGGTCCCCGGCCCCAGTACCTCCGCGTGACGCTGTGTCCGTGTGTCCCAGATCATGACGTACCTGTTCCAACTGCGGGCGCACTTCACGGGCGGCGAGCTGCAGGTGGAGCAACTGGGTGAGTGCGGCTGCGGGTGAGGTCCGTGGGCCCGTGCGCCGTCGACTGACGCGTCTGTCCGTCCGTAGGTAACGACGAGACGGAGTCGTCGTACATGGTGGGGCGCCACGACACGGACGAGTCGCTGCCCCCCGAGCTGTTCAGCCGCGAGATCAGCACGCGTCGCTCCAGGACCGACCGCGCACGACCCAAGTCAGCTACTTGAGTTTTATTCTCATTCTTTTTTTTTATTGCTTAGATGGGTGGACAGGCCTACCTGGTGTTATATGGTTACTGGATCTCATAACGTAAATGCGTCACCCACCTTGAGATATAAGTTCTAAGGTCTCAAGTATACAACGGCTGCCCCACCCTTCAAACCGAAACGCATTACTGCTTCACGGCAAAAATAGGCGGGATGGTGGTACCTACCCGCGCGGACTCACAAGACGTCTTACCACCATTCGGGTTATTTACACTGTTATTGCTCTGTAGAATCACAGACTGATAACTCTCATGTTATTAAGTCGTTGCCGCAGTCCTAACTTATAAGCCTAAATAATGATTGAGTTTTTATGAACATTTTGCTGAACAGGTCTGAAGAACTAGAAGACAAGAAGAATAGAGTGGAGGAGCGCGGCAGTCCGGAGCGCGGCGGGGTGCGGGCGCTGTTGGGCCGCGTGCTGTCGCCGCAGCAGCAGCCGCCCACCTGGTACACGGACCAGGTCGGTGCCGCTGGTCACGAATAGATCATCTAAATATAATGTACCAGTAAACGCCCTTAGCAGCAGGGGGCGTACTGGGGGCCGCCGCCCTGTCGCAGCGGGGAGCACACGGCGGGCGCTCCGCCCCGCGTCAGGAGTATCTGTGCTGCAGGGACAAAGACCGATATACACACTTCCGTACACTTAAATCTTAATCCATAGGTCGCTGATTCATATCCGGCTCGAAGGACCATAAAATGTATGCGCTGCTGAATGTGGCGTACACAACTTGAGATTTAGATAGGAAGAAATCACTGATAGTCAAAGAATATCCGTTTATTGTATACTTCGCTAACAAGTAACTAATTGTATCTATGTATGTTGATTTGGTGAGTACCGCTGTATATGAGTGCTGAACGTCTACTGGCACTTTACACTACGGTTTGAGTAAAGCGATGCGAAAAAGTGCTGATGTGAATGCGCGCGCGTGCGCTGTACGTTCTGCTCATCACGTAAATGTTTGCCCGATGTGGGAATCAAGTCCATGACCTTTGGCACAACTGACACCGGGCCTTAACTGCACTAATGAGTCAGTCAAATTGTATTGTAAAAAAAGAGGATCCAGTGATGAGACGCCCGCTGATAGTCACGTGGTCCGGCTCTGACCTTATCTGGAATTGTAAACGCAATGTGAATCATGTCAAGTGTAACTCCCGCAGCCGCTACCCGCTCGGCCGGAAAAGCTGATGACCCGCAAGGAACTGACCGATCCTTTCGGGTCCGACGAGGAGGACGAGCCGGGACCCCGGGGGACGCCCGAGCCACGAAGCAACGGAAAACTGGAAACAGGTGAGCATCCTCCAACGCCGTGGCGTTCTGTTGTGGAAATAGTTTTTTTTTTTTCGATGTGTCAATCAAGAACAGCCCATGAGGAAAATTTGAGATGATATGATTGTGAGTCGTGAAGTGCTCCCCTCCACGGTGTTTCTCGAGCGCTATGACATGTCCTTTTTCAAACGAGGCTTGCGGAGAGTATTAAGCGGTAGACAGCGGCCTGGCTCTGCCCCTGGCATTGCTGAAGTCCATGGGCGACGGTAACCGCTCACCATCAAATGGGCCGTGTGCTCGTCTGCCTACAAGGGCAATAAAAACTTGCTCGGCCACCGGCACACGTTACTGAAGCCGCCGCGTTACTAAAGTTGCGGTGGTATCAGAAGACGCCGGAACCCCCCGCATTCCCTCGCCCCTCGTCCCCCGGCCCGGGTCCACGTACCCCGCAGTGACTAACGTGTACAATGACAGCCGTGGAGCCCGCGCCGGACCCGCCGCGCATGGAGCCGGCGGCGACGGACCCCCTCACCCCCCCGGCGCCCCCCGCCGAGCCTAAACCGGAAACGCCGGTCGCAGAGCTGCCTAAGCCCACTCCGGTCAGTACTAAATCGATTCAACAAAATGTAGTGTCGCCGCGCGCTCTGCTCGTCCCGTCCCCCTCGCACGCGCGGCCCCCCGCGGTGCGTGCGAGGGGGATGGGACGAGTTGGCGAGGTTTTGAGTTTAGTGTTTGTTTTAACTTCAAAATTGCGTTCCGCGGCTTAATTTCATTGGAAACGATTTGAAAGTAGCCCTTAATGGAAGTTAGCCTCGAAGGATATATACTTAAGTGATGCTTCGGTAAATATGCGTAATTACGAATGTACAAAGAAATGAAATTAAACCGCCAATTTCAATACAATTCTCATGTACGTGTTTTGTGTGTGCGTGTGTTTTTTTTTTTGTTTTGGTTTTTTTTTTATTTCACTTGAGATTATCGACATCATGAAAACATTCCATTGAATATAATTAATGTGTAAATAATTAATGTGAATATAATAAAGTACCGTCGCCAGAATAACTATTATATGCAGTAAAACAAAACAATCAAATAGTCGAATTACGTAACTGACATTCGAAAAGTCAAATCATCATTTCTTTTCATTGTACCATCGACATCGCTTGACGTTGCGTGGCGGCTTGGATCGAACGCTTGTGATTGGACAATGCGTCATTGCGCTTCGCTGTGATTGGTCGATGCTTGCGCGCGCCTTGTCGCCGCCAGCAACTGTTGTCGCGGCACGATGAGCTCAAAGAGCGAGCGAGACAGCTGCTCGAGGCCACCAAGAGGGAGGCGAGAGAGAAAGAGAGGATCAGGCGACAGAACTCTAAGGAGGATAAAGAACTCAATGGCGTTAAGAATGGCGACTTGAGTCCGAAGAAGGTACGTGGCTCTTGTACTAGCTTTGCCTGCGGTTTGAGTTGGATGGTTTGAGGTTAGTTGACGATAAGTAGTCCGTCGATTGTTTGGTTAGGGGATCCGCCTAGGAACGCCGTGACTTCTAAATATATAAATATATTTGTGCTTTTTTGTTGTAGTTACAAAAATCTATATATAGTTATATATAAAAATGAATTGCTGTTCGTTAGTCTCGCTAAAACTCGAGAACGGCTGAACCGATTTGGCTAATTTTGGTCTTGAATTATTTGTGTTAGTCCAGAGAAGGTTTAAAAGGTAGATAATAGATGAAAATGCTCGGAATTAAATAAAAATAACAATTTTGTTTTTCCTTTGATGTGTCCCCCGTCGGACGGATTTATTTTGTTTGTTTTATGTTTATTTTATACAAAAGTTTAGGTTTTTCATTTATCGATTGAGGTACTACGAAGTTTGCCGGGTCCGCTAATATCTGAATATAAATTAATCGAAGCCACAAACATTTTAAATAGTTGTCTAAGTGTAAATTGATATTCAAATAAAAAGTTAACGAACCATGAATGTTAAATTGATGATTTTAATGCGCAGAATGTTACTAGATTTTCCATTCATTCATTCAATTATCGCTCTGAATAAAAAATCAAACTTAAAAAAATAGATTTAATTAAAACTATCTAGTTTAAATAAACTCGTTGTTATGTACTTACAGATAATGACGGAGGAAGAGAGACAAGTGATGCTGCGGGAGCGCGCGCGGAAGCTCATAGCCGACGCGAAAGCTGGATTGGTCAGGTATTAAAAGCTCTACCTTTTGAAGCTTTCAGGTGAACTTGTGTGTCGAAATTCTTTGAACTTTAAAGGGCCTTGTGTGTTAGTCGATTAAATAATTATATTCCAATTCGATAAAGCGGCACGACACGAGAACCCTCTCATCGTGGCCGCCGGTAACTACATTCCCGATCCTGCGGACAGAATGGAAAGCAGTCGACGTCGCCCAAAAACGTCATCTCGGATCCTCCCGATCCACTAACGGTGCTTCTAGGTACTTCAAGCACCGGTCACCGTTCTCGTCGAACCCGTCGCTTGCGACGAAGGGCTCGACGAGTAAATTAACTCTCAGACACAGCCCACTGAGTTTCTCGCCGGATCTTCTCAGTGGGTCGCGTTTCCGATCCGGTGGTAGATTTTGTGAGGCACGGCTCTTGCTCGGGTTCGTGTTAGCAACGTCGTCAGGTTTGAGCCCCGTGAGCTCACCTACTAGTTAAGGTTCCGCTGATATAGTCTCTCAAGGGTATCAGCTTAGGTAGGACAAAAATAAATAATAATAATGATATTGATTGCAGTCCGAGTTCGCCGCTGTCCCCGTCCCGGCCGCCCCGCGCCGGCGCCGTGGAGATCATCAGCAAACAGTCGGTGCTGGACGAGCTCGCCGCAGGTAGGGGAGGGGGGGGGGGGCAGCCGTGCCTATAGTAGAAATTATTTTGTCCGTGCAGTTTGGGTCATAAAACATAGCCCGGCTAGGGCGGTGAGGCGCAACGCCATTATCGATAAAAACAAATGAGTCATCGAAGGCAGGTACGGCGGCGGGCGGTATACGAAGGGTGGTGAGATATTTGTACTTACTTACCTGCAAATTATAGTACATAATATGTCGAAGAGAAATGTGTTTTTATGCATTCGCTCTCTGAATTTCATTAGTGACACAATGGCTACTCCTTTGTTTTGTACCAAAACGGCAAAATTTATTCAAAATAATATTTGTACGTGTTGTTATCAACAATGTGTTAAAAATTTTCACTGAAATAGAATAGATCCCGAAAAGTAACAAAGTGTTAATTTCTGCCGTTCTCGTTAACTTGCTGCGGCGATATGTGGTGTAAGTGTTCGATCACTGATTTTTACTTTCATTTTTATCACTAAGCAAAAAGTGACAAAACTAAATAGACTATCGATAACGCTTATCGAAAACAATAATGCGCATCACTATGCCCGTCCATAAGGCTCGTGAGTGGAAGAGAGAGCGAAATATTCGCTTCACCGCTCCAATTTTTTATGACCCAAACTGCACGGACAAAATAATTCTACTATAGTGTACTAGAATGTTGAAACGTTTCCAGAGGACAGACAGAGCGAGGACGCGAAGAGCACCAGGAGTAACTCGTGGGGCAGTGACGAGGCGCGGCGGTCCCCCCTGCAGTCCTTCACCGCGCTGGTGGACAGCCTGTCGCCCGAGGACCACGCCGCGGACGAGGTACACCCGCTTGCTTTGACTTTAGCGATAGACACCAGCTTGGCTCTGTCCCTGGCATTGCTGAAGTCCATAGGCGAAGGTAACCACTCACCACCAGGTGGGCCGTATGCTCGTCTGCCTACAAGGACAATAAAAAAAAAAAAACCGACTGCCCCTAAAAGACGGTAGTGCTTGTCTTTTTTATTGTTTAGACCAGTGGTGGGCAAACATTTTTAATGGCGGGCTACAAATTTTAAGAAATTCTAGAGTAGGGCCAGAATTATCTAGAAAATATTCATTTTGTATTAAAGCTTTTTAATAAACAAAATACCTTTTACTGTTACGCCTTGTTAGGCGTGTGATACATAGGTGAAAAGAATGTTTTTTTTTTCCAATAAATAAACTAATACCTGTGAGAGACTGCCGAGATCATTATAACGATGGCAAGTTGATTATGAGATAATGAAAGCTCAGAAAACCCCATTCGAATCGGAGCTTTCATTAAAAATTCGAAGATTTTCAATCATAAACGTTAGATTTTATTTTGCGCGCCAAAATGCTGACTAGAATGCTTAGGATGGATTGACTCTCGGCGGGCCGTAGTTTGCCTATCACTGGTTTAAACAGATAAATGAGCTGGTTTTATGTGGTAATTGACACAGACACCACAGCCTCGATCCCGTCACTCAACTTGAAACTTGAGGTCTATATTTATTTTCCCCCTTTCTCACTCGATATTTGGAAAAAATTGACACTGTAAGTCAACGGTCGGGGAACCGGGGTAAAAATTTAACTTTTATGAGTAAAAAGTATACATATATTGAAGTGAAACTTTTTTAGAATCGTTATATTTTTAGTTATTATTTTCTTTTCAAAATTATCATGGGGGCATTATAATATGAAAAATGCTAAAAAGAAGCGATTTCGTTTTTGGAGTTTACTCCTTAAGAATCGATTTACATATATAGGCCCGGGGTATGAAAATTATGGGGACCAAAATCGTACTAGAGAGTATAGCATGTCACACGAAATGCGTTATGCGCCTGATTGGCTCCTGATTGCGTGATGCGTGCGCGCGCCAATCAGGAGCCAACGCGCGGCCGCGTTATCGCAGGTGACGCCGGGCTGNTTGAAACGATGTTATCTGCTGTAGTCATAGACTGTGTTGCAGATAACAACGCCAACCCCTACACACAACGAACAATAACATATAAATTTAAATATTTCATAAACACATTATAATAATTAATTTTAAATACAATTATCAAATTAATACAATATTATTTCAAAATCTAGAAGTACAATTAGTGTATGTGTGTGTGTGTGTGTGTGTATGTGTAGATGCGTGTTAATACCTAATATATAAATTGCTCATTACCAAAATGTGTAAAAATGTGTAATCTACTCAAGTAATTCTTCTATATCTTCGTATGTAAGGGAGAAAAGCCATCTATCAATGATAATTTTAACTTCTTTAGAAATAAGTGTACTTTACTAATAACTCTCTACTACTAATAATACTCTATTAATACTATTTTAATAAAAGGTAGACCTTTTAAAGTGTTAGGATGAACTCCTCCGGCGAAATTCTTTGCATGTTAAAGGAGCTTGTGTGTTAGTCGATTAATTATATTCGAGAACCCTTTCATCGTGGCTGCCGGTAACTACATTCCCGATCTTGCGGACAGAATGGAAAGCAGTCGACGTCGCCCAAAACACGTCATCTCGGGTCCTCCCGATCCACTAACGGTGCTTCTAGGTCATCGTCCTTTTTGACCACCATTAAATTAACCCTCAGACACAGCCCACTGAGTTTCTCGCCGGATCTTCTCAGTGGGTCGCGTTTCCGATCCGGTGGTAGATTCTGCGAGGCACGGCTCTTGCTAGGGTCAGTGTTAGCAACGTCGTCAGGTTTGAGCCCCGTGAGCTCACCTACTAGTTAAGGTTACGCTTATATAGCCTCTCCTCAAGGCTATCAATTTAGGTAGGAAAAAAAAATTAATAATAATGATATTGATTGCAGTCCGAGTTCGCCGCTGTCTCCGTCCCGGCCGCCCCGCGCCGGCGCCGTGGAGATCATCAGCAAGCAGTCGGTGCTGGACGAGCTCGCCGCAGGTAGGGGCGCGGGGGACGTGGGGGGGGGGCAGCAGCCGTGCCTATAGTAGAATTATTTTGTCCGCGCAGTTTGGGTCATAAAACATAGTCCGGTTCATAAGGCTTATGAGTGGAAGAGAGAGCGAAATATTCGCCTCTGTGCTATACCAAATGTCTCTATACCCAAACTGCACGGACATAATAATTTTACTATAGTGTACTAGAACGTTGAAACATTTCCAGAGGACAGACAGAGCGAGGACGCGAAGAGCACCAGGAGTAACTCGTGGGGCAGTGACGAGGCGCGGCGGTCCCCCCTGCAGTCCTTCACCGCGCTGGTGGACAGCCTGTCGCCCGAGGACCACGCCGCGGATGAGGTACACCCGCTTGCTTTGACTTTAGCGATAGACACCAGCTTGGCTCTGTCCCTGGCATTGCTGAAGTCCATAGGCGAAGGTAACCACTCACCACCAGGTGGGCCGTATGCTCGTCTGCCTACAAGGACAATAAAAAAAAACCGCCTGCCCCTAAAAGACGGTAGTGCTTGTCTTTTTTATTGTTTAGACCAGTGGTGGGCAAACATTTTTAATGGCGGGCTACAAATTTTAAGAAATTCTAGAGTAGGGCCAGATTTATCTAGAAAATATTCATTTTGTATTAAAGCTTTTTAATAAACAAAATACCTTTTACTGTTACGCCTTGTTAGGCGTGTGAGACGTGAGGCGTGTGATAAGAGAGGTGAAAAGAATGGTTTTTTTTTTCCAATAAATAAAGTAATACCTGTGACAGACTGCCGAGATAATTATAATGATGGCAAATTGATTATGAGATAATGAAAGCTCAAAACACCCCTGACGAATTAGATCTTTCATTAAAAATTCGAAGATTTTCAATTATAAACGTTTAGATTTTATTTTGCGCGCCAAAATACTGACTACAGTGTTTAGGATGGATGACTCTCGGCGAGCCGTACTTTGCCCATCACTGGTTTAGACACATAAATGACCTGGTTCTATGTGGTAATTGACACATAGACACCACAACGTTGATCTCGTCACTCAACTTGAGACTTGAGGTCTATATTTCTTTTCCCCCTTTCTCACTCGATATTTGGAAAAATTTAACACTGTAAGTCAGCGGTCGGGGAACCGGGGTAAATTGATATTTTGGGGGGGGGGGGGGTCGGAATGAAACTTTTGTCAGTAAAAAGTATATATTGAAGTGAAACTTATTTAGAATTGTTAAATTTTTAGTTAGTAATTGTTTTATTTTCAAAATTATCATGGGGAATTATAATAATATGAAAGATGCTAAAAATAAAGCGATTTCGTTTTTTTTTATTTATTTGCCACGGGTTAATTAATATCAACTTACACAAAAAAAATTCGGGGTAATAATTAAAAACGTTCCCCGACCGCTGCTGTGAGTATAAGATCAGTGGACGCCGACACTGAACCGCGGTCCGTCCCGAGCAGGGCAAGGAGTCCGGCTCGTACATCCAGAGCGAGCTGGAAGCACTGGAGCGAGAGCAGGCCGCCATCGACCTCAAGGCAGCTGCCCTAGAGAAGCAACTGCGGCACGTCATGGAGGCCGCGGACAGCACCGAGGTATGAGCGAACCACCAGTCTGGTGATATAGCCGACTCCCTTGAGGGGGACTTGCAACTGTACAGCTGAAGTCGTCGTGGCCTAAAGGATAAGACGTCCGGTGCATTCGTTGTTGCGATGCACCGGTGTTCGAGTCCCGCTGGCGGGTATCAATTTTTCTAATGAAATACGTACTTAACAGATGTTCACGATTGACTTCCACGGTGAATAAATAATATCGTGCAATAAAAATCAAACCCGCAAAATTATAATTTGCGTAATTACTGGTGGTAGGACCTCTTGTGAGTCTGCGCGGGTAGGTACCACCGCCCTGCCTATTTCAGCCGTGAAGCAGTAATGCGTTTCGGTTTGAAGGGTGGGGCAGCCGTTGTAACTATACTGAGACCTTAGAACTCAAGGTGGGTGGCGTATTTACACTGTAGATGTGTATAGGTTCCAGTAACCACTTAACACCAGCTGAACTGTGAGCTCGTCCCTCCATCTAAGCAATAAAAAAAAAGCTGTAGCAGCCCCGACACTCCCGCGAGGTTTACACGCGCGATCCCCACTTCCTGTCCCATTCATACCGCGTCTCTAATTAAGTTCACATCCTGACACTTTCATCTCAATATTCACAGTAAATTGTTAGAGTAAAATTTTAATTTCATTCACAGAAAACATGGCGCAATAACTTGTCTTGTGTGCACAGTGCTGACGAGCCGGTAACTTGGTCTAGATCCCCCCCCCCACCTTCTCCCCTCCGCTCCCCCCCCGTGGGGACTAGACCCCTAGTATCTAGATATAAGTTAGAATTGTGTGTGTACGTACTGTATCTACCGTTCTCGAATTAGAATTTGCAATAGACAGGTCGTTTAGATAAATGTAGTGTATTCGTTGAAGTAAGTACTGTTATTTGCGGATATGCTTAAGATTGCATCGTAGAGTTGCAACATCAGGAAAAATTAATTTAGCGTCACCTGTAGCAAGCGATACGGAACTCACCACTCAGCGTTGGGTCATTGGTTAAGTCCACCCGTTGCTAAAGGTAAAGGTGATCAAATAGTCACTATCGCTTATATGTACTGACCACGGGTGAGGAGTACTCCCCGCCACATGTAAACCTTGAGGAGTGAGTGATTGTTCATGACGATGGTGAAGAAGAAACCACGCATGACAGAATTTTGATAGTTTTATTTAAATACTTGTAAAATACATTATATTATTAACAAAGATTGACGCGTGTCTCGGCTGCTTGTCGACGAACACGAATCTTAGGCCGCGGGCGCATCCTCCTCCCGCTGCCTTCCCCCGTCCCCCTCTCTCGCCCTAAACGTCGTGAACAGTGATTTTGATTGTTATAGCAACGCTGGTTAAATTACACATTTATAATTACTTTGAACGATGCGTTTACAAAGTGGAATCTTAACTTAAACAAAATTTTCGGTAGGCAGCGGCTCGGCTCTGCCACTGGCATGCTAATGTCCGTGGGCGACGTAACCTCTCACCATCACGTGAACCGTATACATGTCTGCCTACAGGGGCAATAAAATAAAAACGTTTGTTCCAATAACAGTATCGCAAATTGTCATAAATTCATGTTTGAAACTACGAAAATTCATGAAAAAATCAATATTTTTATAATTTTTAGATCCTGGTGTGGTGGTGTTTTTTTTTAATTATTATTACCCAAAATAATAATGTTGCTGTTTGATTTTTATTACACGATGTTATTCCTTCACCGTGGAAGTCAATCGTGACATTTGTTGAGTACGTATTTCATTAGAAAAATTGGTACCCGCCTGCGGGATTCGAACATCGATGCATAGCTACATACGAATGTACCTGACGTCTTATTCTTTAGACCACGACACCTTCAACCATTATATACAGATACACGGCATCCACATGTGTACATTAAGTACACATCTGTTTGCCGTGGTGTCCAAAAAGCTATCTGTGCTCTGGAAATATAATAATATATCTTACAGGAGGAGGACAAATTGATGTCGCAATGGTTCAACCTAGTCAATAAGAAGAACGCACTCCTGAGGAGGCAGATGCAGCTCAACATATTGTGAGTGTGGCCTGCCCCCTACCCGCCCCCCCCCCAACCCTCCCACTCCCCCACTATTCGTTCGTTCTAAATTGGATCTTGAAATTGGACGCTTGTTAACACAAAATTTATTATGAAAACCGTTATTGTAGTGTTTTACGATGATTAAATAAATAGATATAATCAAATTGAAATAGTTGTTCGATCCGAACCCGGCGCCCTCGTGGCGGCCTAGGGCTCCGGAAACCAGCACGAGGGGCCCGTCGAACATGTGTCGCGATCCACGGCGCCGTATGTACTGTTTTAACAAAATATCATCTAATCACTCACCGGAACCGATGACCTGGTCGTCTCACGCCGTATCACTTAGGGAGAAGAGTTCAGGGCAGGAATGGATAAGGATTAGCGATAATGCAAACTGTTAGCGTAGACATATGCGGTACCATCCCGTTCGAGAAGCAAGACAAAGTGACAGCTGTCAACTCGCGAAGGCACCGTAACTTTTTTTTTTGAATTTTATGATCTTGTAACTAAGACCTTTAAGTCATGTCTTATTTTAATTTATGTTCTTATTTTTAAGAAAAATGATTACATGGAGTGAAAAATGATAAGAGATGGTACGGGATGAAATATAATCTCAGTAAAATGGTGGTCATTTACTGAGTTTTTTTTCAGTGGGCTTTTTGGAGGATCCCGAGAAGTTATGTCCAGCGACTTTGTTTAATTTTCCCACATTTATGCACTTTCGCAGATACTAAACAGTTAATAAACCTCCGTTATTACACATTTAAACCTGAAGAAACACTAAATAGACAAAATAAAACAAATCACACAACTTCACTTCTCGCGTTCCCGCCAAAAAGTCCAAAGGCACCGTCAAATCGTGACCTGTGTTGCCGTGGTAAAAATTCAAATTCCCACGGATTTGGTTTCGAAAAATATTAGTGCTCGGTGGGGCTGTGTCGGTACAGAGTGTCGTGTCTGCTGTGCGCAGGGAGCAGGAGGAGGACCTGAGCCGCCGCTGCGAGCTGCTGGCGCGCGAGCTGCGCTTGTCCCTCGGCGTCGACGAGTGGAGGAAGACTCCCGGACAGAAGAGGAGGGAGAGGCTGCTGCTGCAGGTACACTACACTTACTAGTGGTAGAAAGCAGTAAATGTCGTGAAGCCTATTTCTGCCGTGAAGCAGTAAAGTGTTTCGGTTTGAAGGGTGGGGCAGCCGTTGTAACTATACTGAGACCTTAGAACTTATATCTCAAGGTGGGTGGCGCATTTACGTTGTAGATTTTTTTTTATGATTAAAAGATTACTGGTGGCCCGGAAGCCTTTCCAGCTTCACCAGGACAGGTGGGCGAGCAAAGGCTCAGCCAGGAGGGGTGGGATTTGCTAACAGCTGCCCGAGCGCCTCCGAAGGAGACCTAACAACTCAAGAGCAGTTGCTTCGCGAATGAATCTACTACCGAATTGGAATTACGTCCCACTGAGAAGATCCGGCGAGAAACTCAGCGGGCTGATGCATGGGTTAGGTATTTGTAGATGTCTATGGACTCCAGTAACTATTTAATACCAGGTGGGCTCGTCCACCCATCTAATCAATAAATAAAAAAACACCGTACAGCCCCGTGGACTCCTAAGTTTACTGTTTTGTTGAAGTTACCCTTACAGTCGAATGATCATACTAATGTGATTCCACAGGAGCTGCTGTCCGCGGTCAACGAGCGAGACCGCCTGGTCCAGGAGATGGACGAGCAGGAGAAAGCGTGAGTCCCGTCCAGTCTTAATTGTATTAAGAGATTTTGTTGTGGATCAGCGAATTTGATCAGCTTTTTTTTCCTACCCAAGCTGAGAACCATGAGAGACTATATCAGCGTAACCTTAACTAGTAGGTGAGCTCGCGGGGCCCAAACCGGAGTGTTGCTAACACTGGCCCTAGCAAGAGCAGTGCTTCGCAGAATCTACCACCGGATCGGAAACGCGACCCACTGAGAAGATCCGGCGAGAAACTCAGTGAGCTGTGTCTGAGGGTTAATTTACTCGTCGAGCCCTTCGTGGCAAGCGACGGATTCGACGAGAACGATGACCGGTGCTTGAAGTACCTAAATGCACCGTTAGTGGATCGGTAGGATCCGAGATGACGTGTTTTGGGCGACGTCGACTGCTTTCCATTCTGTCCGCAGGATCGAGAATGTTGATCAGCTAATCATGTCCGAATCAGACGATGGGGTAACCGAATCATGTCTGGTCAGAACCCTCGGATTCCTTCTCGGTGCTTTTAGGACCCTCAAGCATCGAAGAGTTTGGCGAGTGAATTAACCCTCAGACACAGCTCACTGAGATTCTGGCCGGATCTTCTCAGTGGGTCGCGTTTCCGATCCAGTGGTAGATTCTGCGAAGCATGGTTCTTGCTAGCCCCGTGAGCTCACCTACATGTTGGAGTGAAGCTGAAATAGCCTCTCAAGGCTATCAGCATAGATAGGGGTAAAAAAAACACGGTGACGTCGCGTGTTGCAGGATCGCGGACGACGACGCAATCGAGCGGAACCTGTCGCACGTCGAGATCCAAAGGAAGAACAACTGCATCCTGCAGTAGGGCCGCCGTCATGCTGATATGTAACCTAACACGCGCCCGTAAGGTTCAAAATCGACTAACTAGCGAGCGTTTTGTAGCGCGTGGCCAGGTCAGTGAGCCGATGTCCACGGACCGATCGAACTGTGACCAGATCTAGAAACATTATATTTTGACATCTGTTTTGCTGATGAAATGAAAAAAAAAACTTTTTTTTTTTAAATTGACTACACCGAAGCCACTAAACAACAATTCATGAACTAAAGCGAAAAATGTATTTAAATGCCTATTTGTGTTTGTGAACGTTTATATTTAGACCGATAGGCGTGTGTGTACTGTAACTAATTATAATTAATATAATTATATTCGCTTAATGTAACCTTACGTAACGTGACGTGACGTAACGTAACGTGACGTGACGTAACGTAACGTTGATGTATATTTGTCGCGTGTGGCGTTGAGCACGCGTGGTGTCGGTGAAGGCCCGCGATCGGTGTTGCTACGGGTAAAAATTAATATAGTCTTTTGTTTCAGTGTGACCTCAGTAATTAATTTTTATTTTCAATTTTTTTTTATAGGCAAATGAAGTACATTTTAAATTACAAATTGATTGTGATTATATTAATAATTTTATGACGACTTTTAGTAATGAATGTCCGTGATATGTTTATTGAATTATGACCTTTACGTGTAAAGGAATAAAGATTGTTTTTGATGATTTTAATGGTGACATATATGACGTAATCGAGGGGGTTGGTGATTAATTATTTTAATAGTAGCTCGACAGGTGTGAGCCCGCCCGGTGCGGCATGATCTGCCGCGACGTCGCATGCGCCGGTACGACGGAAGTTACTGTCTCCGGTGCTGTCCATTGACTGTTGTTTCATTAATTCCCTTTGTTATGTCATATTATCTTCAAATATTTTTTTACTTTTTTTTTTAAATATTAATTTAAATATTTTTAATAGATCAGCCCTAATCGTGAAATACTCATGTAACTGTATAAATCTATTTATGATCATGTGTGATCATGTGTGTACAAACGTGTGGTTATCGCTTATGCATTAGTAATTTATTTTTATTTTAGGTAATTTATTTGTATTGACAGACGCGTGTGTGCTAGCAGACAAAAAAAAACAATAATTGTTAATTAGGAAATACCCTAAAATCGCGGAAAAAATAAAAAAAATCTAATAATTAGTATGTAATCGAAAGTAGACCTTATGTGGGTGAACGAAGACGTAAATTCCAATGCGTTCACTTGTATGAATGTTTTCTTCAAAGATAAAAAAACAGAACATGCCAATACATTTATTGAATGCTTTTTATTTATTTTTTAGCTTAGATGTGTGGACGAGCTCACGGCCCACCTGGTGTTAAGTGGTTACCGGAGCCCATAGACATCTACAGCCCACTGAGATATGAGTTCTAAGATCTTAGTACAATACAGTACAATCGAGCTAAATAAGCTTTCCCCTTTCAATAAAATGACTGCCCACTGACACACTACAACGGTATTCACCAAAATTCGAATTCAAATTCAAAATCATTTATTTCAACTTAGATGTCAGTATAACACACTTGTCGAATGTCAAAATATAAATAACAATGTTAACTCTACCACCGGTTCCAAAAAACCCACAGTCCTGAGAAGAACCAGCGAAACAAACTCAGCGGGCTTTTTTTTTGTTTTTTCTCAATTATTTCCTTTTTTTTTAAATACGTAAAAATATTTACAATAAACAAAAAAACAAGTCAAAAAATACATTTTTTTTTTTTAATAATAATGAAAAATGAAAACCTAATTAACCTAATTAGGTCGTACCATTTACTAAAGCGATTCTATCATAGTTTTTTTTATCTTCTAATCATAGTGATGTGGACTCATTTTTGTGTGTGTTTAAGCAAATAACAAATACATTCAAAGATTACCAAGTTACATTCATGAATGTGGCTGAGGTGACTTTTCGAGTAATGAAACACACAAATGACGTCATTGGTGTTGCGAGTCGATGTGCGAGGGAGATAGATGTTAGTCGTTCTTGATGTCATGCACGAACTTTGAAATGGCTAGATTATTTTAAAGGTGATTTCAGTGCCGTTTTAATATGTTGTTATCACAGTGGACCGTGGGCAACATCCTTATTCCGTGATAAGTAGAAGAGTACAATATATCTCTATTACAGAGGCTTTTTTTTTTAAATATTCTAAGCATGTAAATAAAGTAGTGCAAAATTATTTTAGTTTTATTCATTTTAAATGCGTTAGTTGGTTTGTTTGTTCGTAGGAAATTTCAAAGTCACCGTACAATTATGTAGATTTCTGCTCAGTCGATGTACGAAAAGATATGTTGACTATGCGATATGGGCTCGTCGGTGAGTTCGATTCCCGGTCGGGGCATGTGTTAAAATCTATATGACATTATTTAAATAAAATAGCTTTTGCCCGCGACTTCGTCCGCGTGGAATAGTTCACAAATAATTATTTTTTAGAACAAATTTGGTTAGCATAAAAATCGTTATAGTGAGCCAATCTTGACATATCGCACCCTTAAAATATAAATGACACTATACGAAAATGTTCATTTTACAGTATGGCCGTTTTAAGTTTTTTTAAGTATTGTATGGGTGATATGGAACATAAAAAATGTAAATAAAGCTTCGTGATCGGCTTAAAATAACAGTTTAACTAACGCTGTTTCAGAATCCAGTGGCGTACCACAAAATTATTGATTATTTATCAATGGAGAGGCATTTAAAAAAAAAGTTTTGTATAGTGTCGGTTATAGTTTGATAGTTATTCAATAATTTTTGCTTAATGACCTCTAAGTCGTTATTTTACCTACATTGTAATGATAAAAAAGAGACAAATAAAACAATATAATTAGTGAAATATTAAAGAATACTATTTATTTGACTCACGCTCACAGTTTTAGGTCAAAACTACCGCAAATAATCATAAAAAAAATCTGTCTAAATCTAGACAATGGTATTGTCAAAAAAACAGAAACTTAGGATTTGTGTTTGAATAAAATTCGTAATTTTATCAGAATTAATATTATATTAGAATATTGTTCTTACTACTTACTAATCAATACAAATTAATAGAGGTATTCCAAATTAAATACCAAGGTTAAAAGTCTTTCAAAGTAGGAACTGTAAAAGTTACGTATAAATCAGCGTATTAAAGGCTTAAACACAAGAGTCAGCAAAAATATTATTTATTATAACTTACAGTAGGTACTTAACTTAAAAATGTTGTTTTTCACAAAAAACCGTAAGTAATTATAAAAAATATTGTATCAACATCATGTAGGTAGGTAGGTACATCCTATAAAATCTTGTAAAACTGAATTATGTAAGAGCCGGTCGTCTTTTAGCAATTCGGCCTTAAGCATCAAGTTCTAGAACCGAGAAAAATATGAATAAAGTGACAGTAACTTAAAAACATTTCCGCACAAAAATCCGTAAAATAGATCACAAAAAAACACCTATCAAAAACCTCTTCTTACAAATAATAATTAATCAACTACATTTTTAAAGGGTGGACACTACCCACCTAGTTCAAAACTCTGTCAAAGTAGGAATTGTAAAAGTTGGGTATCAAAACAGCATCTAGAAGGCTTTTCACGTCACTCTTCTTTCTTTCGGATAAATCTAACTTTTGGTTATACAGATGTTGCAATTCTTCAGTCCTCTGGTTCCTTGCACTGGCTTTTTTAGATCCCAGGTTAAGTTCTTTGAAATCATCAACGTAGGATGTTTTGTAACAAAACTTTACCTTATTATCTTCAACTTTCACCACTTTGATGACTTTTATATCAGACACCTTTACAAGCTCACTTTCAACGCTTTTGTTCAGTCTAGGAACGGGCAGTTGTTTGATGTCAATGAAATCGTTATAAGCCATTTCGTTTACTTTGAATGGTGTGCCATGTTTTTTTGCACTTCTGATGTCGGTTACGTACTGGGAAGGCACATAAATGGGTCCAGATTTAAGTATTATTTTTATTTGTAGCTCAATCGTTGAATGTGCTGCATCTCCTTCGTTCTGTGTGTGTCCACGGATTTAAAACTTATGTGTTATAGATGCTACTTTTCAGTTAAGTGCACATCATCGGTATGTACTATGCAAGATGTACATACCGATGATGAATTGATTTTTCTGCTGGCCGCAGCAGTTATCTGAATAGAAAACAAATCTAAGTCTTCGTCAGCTAAAGAAGATTTCTTCGCAAGTATTTCAAGACACAACAGCCTATTTCATTTGCTCCACGGTTACCTTGCAGTTCGTCCCAGAAAACACATTCAGTATTATGTCTAGCAAGCTCAGAGATGGTAAAATTCAAACAATTTATCTTTGACTTGTAGAAGACAGAAAACAAAATCCTAATTAAAGTTATTAAATAACTGACGTTAAACTCAAACTGCCACTTATGCACTTACTCACTGTAAATATTCGAAAGTATATTTATTTAATAAGTGACACTGAACACAATGTGCCAGTTTTTTACTCACCTCGACAAGGGATCCCTCCGGTGACTTGTCGCGATCTGGCATAGTGCCGGTTTATTAGTTACCGACCGTACAAGTTGTTACAAATTCATAAGTGACACTAGTAACATCTAGCGAAAATTAAGCACATTAGAGATACAGGAGTCTTTGCATTAGGCGCGTTTCGTCTTACGCATTTTGACACTATACTTAACTAAAAAATAGCATTTTTTGTATAGTGCCATTTATGTTTTAAGGGTGCGATATAGACATAGTCGCGGACTTTTTTTAGATCTTTTAAAGGGGAACAATTCTGTCATACATTATTTTAGCGAAACTTTAACCGTTTCTGCAGCGCACGCAGCGGATGCTCTCAAAATGGAAAAAAAACCGTTTTTAAAACATTATTTATTGGTGCTCCGCTTGTATTGGTCTTAGCATGATGTTATATAGCCTATAGCCTTTCTCGATAAATGGGCTATCTAACACTGAAATTTTAAAATGGGACCAGTAGCTCCTGACATTAGCGCGTTCAAACAAACAAACTCTTCAGCTTTATAATATTAGTATAGATAATCGAACCGTTATTCGGCTCTTAAACTAGATTTTCCTCGCTGTGGTAGCCAAAGTTACATAGGTACATCATGGTACATACTCAACCCATTGAGTTTCTCGCCGGATCTTCTCAGTGGGTCGCGATTCCGATCCGGTGGTAGATTCAGCGAAGCACTGCTGTTGCTAGGGCTAGTGTTAGCAATACTCTCAGGTTGAGCCCGTGAGCTCAACTGACAGTTCGCGTGAAGTTGGAAGCCCTTTAGGTAGGATTAAAAAATGTTTTGAATGTTTGCTCGACGTGGGAATCGAACCCACGACCCCGGCCCCGTAATCGGACGCGAGTCTCCGAGTTAGTCAAATCTGCTCTTTAAGTTTCAAGTCGCAAGTTGTCTAGCTTCATAAAAGTTAACATTGATCCAAATTACACTACGACTGAGCAGATTTAGACGAAATTAGCGCTTAACTTCTAATTGACAGATTCGTATATCGCATAGCAATTAGTTAATGACTAATCGCGTATTTAGTTTCACTGTCATCTTAAGTCCGACATTTGCTCTGTGAGCCTGGGCTGCAATGAGCGTTGGCCTAATGCAGCTTAATAACGCGTTGGTCACATATATAGTTGAAAGGATCTTTCAGTTTTTTTACGGCTAAAATAATTGCTGTAATTATGATGCAGATAATATGTATCTGAGAATTATAAATGTAATTATAATTTGTTGATGCAAAGTACATTGTGGGTACTTAAACAGTATACTTGTTGATTATTGGTGTTAGCGGCACACGTTGGTTGGCTGGGCTAGTTCGCGCAGCAAGCCATTCTTTATGTTGTGCTGTCTCAAATGTGTTTTAGAAAAGTATTTTATAGTTAATAGAGCAAATACTCAAGGTTTTTTCTTAACTAAGCAAGCATTTAAGTGTTTTTGTATTGAATAAATCGATTGAAATACAATAAATACAGAGCGCTTGGTACAGATAGTAACATTGGCTGTGCGGGAAAAGGATAGATAGAGTTGTGATGTACTCTCCGTTTCCACCATTACTTATAACTTAGAACTTAGTAAATGCAACGAGTAATGAAGTTAGAAGCAATGAAGACGTTTGAACCTAAACGAATTTGTAATAATTCTTCTTAATATACGGTGATAGTTCGTTATCAGATAAGTTATAATAAATGATTATATCAATATTCTATAATAGAAGTGGACGTTTGTGTTTGTTCATTATCAACGCGTTCGGGTGTGGTTACTTGGATAAATTTGGAACTTGTAAAGTTTTTCCCACTTTAGTGGGGATATTTGGATAAATTTTAGGTTTGAGCCCTGTGAGCTCACCTACTAGTTCAGGCGACGCTGATTTAGCCTCTCAAGGATATCAGCTTAGGTAGGAAAAAAAAGAGGATAAATTTGGAACTTGGTAAAGTTTTTCTCACTTCAGTGGGGATATTTGGACAAATTTGGAACTTGGTAAAGTTTTTCCCACTTCAGTGGGTATTCATAGTTCCATCAAAGTAAAGGTGACGTGCGAATAGATTTAAAATGTGGGTACTTGTCAATCATTTAGCGATAATTGCACCCCAGCATTGCGGGGTGTTAGGAAGTAGAATCTGTAAGGTTCTCGTACCGCATAGGCACGACTCAGTGATGACCTGACGAATTTGTTGGACTAACACTTGGCGTGAGCAGCCAGAATTGGTGTTTGTGTCGAACCTCTGGAAAGCCCACACCGAAAATGGATGCTAGGAATCTGGTGACTTATCCTCACGAAGCAAATCATATGCAAAACATGTTGACGTGACAGCGTCTTATAATTCGATGGAGCCGGCTGCACACACGAAAAAACATGACTCATGCGGCGTTACCTCGCTCTGAAGCGTTCCATTTAAGGCTTGAAGTGCAAGCGAGAGCGCGCAACGAGCGACAAAGAGGCACAATCGGCCTCCGCGTTCGACAGCGTTCGACATCTGTCTCTCTCCTACTTGAGTGAGCGATGCATCCGCGTGGACAGCTGTTATACAATAATACATTTACATGTTTTCGTCAAGTATGAAGTTCAGTGAAAAATGAATGTGGTGTCAATTGTTTATAGCAACGATAATTGCGATAATTGAAAAATGAAACCATTCTATCAGTATTTTCTTATGACGTTGTCACGTTCAACTATCGTCAGTAAACCGACTTTACAGACAACCGATATTTTAATTACTTTAGATAAAATTATTACTTAAATGCTTGCTTGTAAACTTCATCTAATTAAATAGTTAATGTATTCATTCATCTTGCCCTCGCTATGTACTTGATAACGTATAATATAATAATATAATTAATATTTTATAATTAATGTAAACTTTGGTACACTTTAAGCCTTTGTCAAACGTGATGTATCTGTTTAACTTGAAGCTAAAGAAAGAGCTTACACAAATGTAGCTACAATTTATCGTGGCTATCGCAAAGTCAAACTAGGAGATAATTCGGTAATTATTTTTAATAAAATGTTCCTCTTGTGTACTTTTTGTGTCAAGATGTACTCTAGAGATGCCTGTTCAATATTACGGACCTTTTTATGAAGAAATTGTAAACGAAACTGCCACGACGCTTCTCGCAATGTGTAAATAAAATCTCGTAAGAAATGTCTTTTTGTTTTTCTGATCTTATCAGCAATTGTTTCCTCATTCTCTTGACCGTCTCCTGGAAACACCTTCGAACTATTCCTATTAAGCAGCTTTTTGTTCACCAATGAAGACTAGATAATAAATAATAGTTTAAAAAAACTAAAAAACACGCTTTATATAAAATTCAACTAAAAATTAGAAAATAAATTTTAATAAATTTAAATTGAAAATAGTGTAAAATATATTTTAACGTAAAAAAAGCGTGGGGTGCATGGTGTTATTAGTTATAAATATTTTTCTAACAGATATGAGTAGAAGAATTATTATTTCAATAATATCATAAAAAGCGTGTAAATATCTTATAAGGGTGTTTTTTAGTTTTTTTAAACTGTTATTTATTTTTCATTTTTTAGTTAAATTTTTTATAAAAGCGTATTTTTAAAAACTATTAAGTACTTTAACATCAATTCCTGCCGTTATCGACTATATATAAAAATTATATAAATTGGCAAAAATCTTATTTTGCAAATTGAATAATGGAATAATCTTATCAAATTAGTGTATTGTCATTGGTCCTCGATAAATCTACAAAGTTTGAATGAAATCTGGCCGTTTAAAGTGGGTCAAAATCTCATCTAAAGGAGTCAGTTACGAACATACAAACATACATACAAGTGAAGCTAATATAAATCGTGTAAAAATGGGATTCTTGACCATCGATCGTTCTTGAGTACATTGCTTCCTTCAAGCAACGTGGACGTACAGAGATGACCAGCTGGTCCCGGGAAGAGCCTGGCGACGAGTATCTGGAGGGTAAACTTTCAGGGTTAAAATTGAAGGTAATGTTGAAAAGATTTAAAAAGATTAAAAAAACATTTGGAACTTTTTTCCCAAAAAACAATTTACAAACAAAAATCACACTTAATCTTGTCATGTTATGTAATTATTGATCAATGGCGGGCACTTACTCGCCTCTCGTATGGTTCCTTATTACACTTAAATATTAAGTGTATTATCTATGTATGGTACACGGAAGGACAGAACTGGTGGTAGGACGTCTGGTGAATCCGCACGGGTAGGTACCACCACCCCGCCTATTTCTGCCGTGAAGCAATAATGCGTTTCGGTTTGAAGGGAGCCGTTGTAACTATACTGAGATCTTAGAACTCATATCTCAAGGTGCGTGGCGGCATTTACGTTGTAGATGTCTATGGGCTCCAGTAACCACTTAGCACCAGGTGGGCTGTGAGCTCGTCCGCCCATCTAAGCAAAAAAAAAACATCCAACTAGTTCTCATGACAACCAGGAGTGCATAGTGCACCAGTAGTTACTCAACGGGTTTTAATCTCCTTTAAAACCCTTCAAAAAACGCACATTGATAATAATAACGGTGCACCTGCGTATCTGGTAAGTAATATTGCGAGTAAACATCAACTTTTTATCGAACCTCTGTGTATTTATGTCGTCCTGGTACATAGCTTTCCGCGCAGAGGATGCTAAAAGATAGCGCTGGTGGCTATTAAATTAAAAAAATATTTGAAAGTAGGTACGTGAAACGATAATTGACTGGTGGCTATTAAATAAATTAAAGAATACTTCAAAGTACATACGTTGAAACGGTAATTGATGGGCTAGGTTAAAAACGTATAAATATAATAATAATTTGAGTTTTAAATCGGAAAACAAGGAACAATATTTTATCACGCACCGATTAGTGGTTCTAGAAGGCAGTTATCGTGTAAGATTCGTAAATAGTATGAATATGTATAAAAAAAGTAGTAATGAACGTAATTTTCATTACAAACGATAGCTAGGGTTTGTCTCATTTGAGGAAACCTTCTTAGCGGTATGGAGTCCTAGTAGTTGGTTTGACACGACGAACGTGACTTTTGTTGCCACCATTTAAAGTTAGCGATCGATTTTAAAAATAAAAGAATTTTGGATAATATTTGCAATTATTTTCAACGCACATATGGCAAGATTACCACAAATATAAATACATAACTGAATGTTTAGCTAGTACACAAAAAATGCTTTTATTCCTCATGTCCATATTCCACATACAAAGAATAACATTACATCAAATTTAGTTAAACTTACGCGTTTAGCATTTCTATACTAATATTATAAAGAGGAAAGATTTGTTTGTTTGTTTGTTTCGAATAAGCTCCGAAACTACTGGACCGATTTGAAAAAATCTTTTTCCATTAGAAGCCGACATTGTCCCTGATGAACATAGGTTACTTTTTTTTATTTATTTATTTATTTTATTTTTTTGGTTTCATGTGTGTTTTAATGTTTCCGAAGCGAAGCGAGGGCGGGTCGCTAGTCAGTTATAAATTAATTAATAGTTAAAAAATATTGCAACTATAATGTTTTCTCAGAACAAAATGAAGTTGATAAATGCGATTCGCATAGATTCGTTTTGTAGTTCCTCGTTTTTTAAACATTTTTTTTTCTACTCAGAAATTTAAAAACTTAGAGATACTATAATTACAAAAATATTATCATAAAACATTTGTGTTCAACAGCATGAGTATGATTTGCAACAGCAATGATGTAGTTTTGTTTTGCGCCGTGTTTTGATAGGTGTAATGTTCACATTAATTTTTATGTATGTTTTGAGATCAGAAACTAGGTTTTATCATAATTACCAGTAATAATGCTATACAATCTTTATAGGAGCTACTCGTGACTTTAATCTATTTGACACCAGGTGGCATTGTAATGTGAGATATCTTTTTGCATTTATGCGAGCCTAGTACTTGATTTCTCCGAGGTAACGTGACTTGCCCTCTTTATTTATTATTTACTACATACACTTTTACGTTTGTTTGTGTGTTTGTCTACATGATACTATTGACCCTTTATTTCTTTATTTATTATTTTAAATAAGAAAACCAATGCATGACTGATGTTTTAATTAAGTGTTGAGAAATGGTGAGACGTATATACATATAATATAACAATTAACGTTTTTCTAAACGTAAACATATTTTTAACAATGAACGAAAAATAAAATTGTAACTTCAAAGAAAAATTAAAATGACCGTGGTCAATAGTTTTTTGTTCAAAAAAAGCATGTCTCTTTATTTTTTTATCGACAGTATAAAATTACATAAATAACTTAAAAAAAACTTTTTATTAATATTATAATAGGTAATTTTTATTAATCAATTTTCATCACTAAATTCTGTCGTTAAAACCATTGGCTTGTGATAACTAAAATAAGATACATATGTTTGACTATTCTATTTTGTGTAAATATCTTGAAAAAACAGCATCAATTTGTGCCATATCTCGATTCTTTTGGATTGTTGTTAATGCGCATGCGCGTTGCTTGTATGTTATATACATGAATTTATGAGTACTAGAGGTCCCGCGTAGTCGAAATTCGACTATAATTAATTGGAATTGTAAGTTTGTACACTATTATGATTGTGTTTTATACTTCTATAATCACAAATTTCGCCAAGACTACACTATAAAAATATTAACAAAGACAAACAATATTTAATATACCTATTCTCAATTTGACAACACACGCCAAGAAAAAAAGTTTGACAATAAATAATATGCATGCGTGTGTGCGTCAAATACGGTATGTAGTGTGTGTAATGTTTTCTTTATTGATTTAATCAAATTTAATGTATCTTTTATGCAGTATTTAAAAAAAATATTAGCATTGTGCACTTCTTCTCTATATTCTCTATCAGTGTGGAAAATTTCATACTCCTCTGTCCGCGCAATTTTCGTAAAAAGGGATACAAAGTTTTTGCTTCACGTATTAATATATAGATATACTATGCATTGGCGAGGCGGAGTGGGATTAGATAGAGAAGGTATGAGAGAACAGAAAGAAAGCGGGAGAAAGAGAAAGATATTATTTCGGTTGTGTATACCACTGTAGCACTTCCGTTAAATGTTTTTCTTACGGTTTTAGTCTTACATTTTTTCAGTTCGGTCGCACAGCAAATCCCTATCTCCTTCAAGCCTGCCGTGAGGTACTTGGTTCCAAGAAAGCAAAAAAAAACACAAAGAATTGTGCTGAAGTTTCATAACAATAGTCCTTTATTATTATAAAATGCTATTATTAAATTAGTTCACACCGTAACACATGTAATTGTTCAATAAATAAGACTTTAAAATAACTAACAAAATACGCTTTTATAGAAAATCCAACTAAAAAATAGAAACTAAAAAAAATATATTGAATTGTCATCGGTCCTTAATAAGTGTACAAAATTGCGAGTTAATCCGACGTTTTGAAGGGGATCAAAATCATGTTCAAAGATTCCGTTACATACTAACATACATACATACGTCTGAAGCTAATAAAAGCGTATTAAAAAAGCAGGGCGTCACTATAACCTTATTATCGGGTTTCTCGCCGGATCTTCTCAGTGGGTCGCGATTCCAAGCGCTGCTCATGCTAATAGCATAGCTGGAATAAACACCTAGGCTACCAGCGAACCGACGTCAAACTCAGTGGGCTGTTTTATTTCTTTTATTTTTATCGCTTTGATGGGTGGACGAGCGCACAGCCCACCTGGTGTTAAGTGGTTACTTCAACCCATAGACATTTACAACGTAAATGCGTCACCCACCTTGAGATAAGTTCTAAGGTCTCAGTATAGTTACAACGGCTGCCCCACCCTTCAAACCGAAACACATTCACGGCAGAAATAGGCAGGGTGGTGGTCCCTACCCGCGCGGACTGATAATAGGTCCTACCAGCAGTATCTATGGGTTTTGGGCGATGGCCGCTTTGCTTTGTCCCGCCGCCTGGGTCGCATAAGTACCTACGAGTATGTTAGGATGTGTGTTAATAGCTGGTTGATTTATTCAAAATTAATTAGCTTTTTTCCTATTATTGAAATAATGCTGTCAATTACCAAAAAAACCCGAGTACTACTTCGTACTTATGTGAGCCTGGTGTTGGGTTTTAAGATCGTGATCTCTACGTTTGTGTCTTTTAGGCTCATAATAAATACTATCGTAGTTTATTAAGCGGTCACTGACAATTATCTATTTCCTAATTTCAATAGTCCTAATATCCTAATATCAATTGGATAGTGATGTAATTGTTTCTGAGGAATCATTGAAGCTTGTTGAGTCAACCGTATTTCTTGGTATAACAGTGGACTCCAAACTGCAGTGGGGACCTCATATTCATAAATTGGCGAGTAAGCTCAGCTCTGCTGCATACGCAGTAAAAAAAATTAGAATGTTAAGAAACGCGGACACGGCTCGTTTAGTTTACTTTAGTTACTTCCACAGTATCATGTCCTATGGCATTTTGCTATGGGGCAATGCGGCCGATGTAGAAATGATATTTATTCTGCAGAAAAGAGCTATACGTGCTATTTATAACATGTACTCAAGGGAATCCCTGAGGGAGAAATTTAAAGAAATTAAAGTTCTCACTATGCCATCCCAGTACATTTTTGAAAATTTGATGTATGTTCGTAAACATATTGAGGAGTTTCCTAAACAGTCGGACATACATAATAGAAATACTAGGAACAAACACAAGCTTGTTGTGCCGATGAGTAGGTTACATAAGACACGAAATTCATTCGGGTGTTTGTCTGTGCGCCTGTACAACAAAATCCCACAAGATGTTCAGAACCTACATATACATAGGTTTAAGAAAACTATTAAAGAACATCTGTGCAATAAAGCTTACTATAAAGCCAATGATTATCTAGAAGATTGCACAGAGTGGGAATGAGTTGCTCGCTCCAGGCATTTCAATATTGTAGTAATTGTTACGTTATAATACTCAAATATTCATATTTAAAAAAAAATCTAATATCAAAAAATAAATAAATAATAATTTCATATGTAAAAAAAAAAAAAACATGCCCGCTNAATGAGTTGCTCGCTCCAGGCATTTCAATATTGTAGTAATTGTTACGTTATAATACTCAAATATTCATATTTAAAAAAAAATCTAATATCAAAAAATAAATAAATAATAATTTCATATGTAAAAAAAAAAAAAAAGACATGCCCGCTGAGTTTCTTGGCAATTCTTCTCAGGACGGAGGCTAGTTCTTGTGAATTGGCGGTAGTTCTTTTGACGTTCAACAAGTATGTACTTTCATTTATGTTGAATAAAAAAAATTTTTGATTTTGATTTTTGATTTTGATTTGATTTGAATAATTTTGTTACAAAGTAAAGCTAGTAACAGTAAAGTTTTTACTGGTGGTAGGACCTCTTGTGAGTCCGCGCGGGTAGGTACCACCACCCCGCCTATTTCTGCCGTGAAGCAGTAATGCGTTTCGGTTTGAAGGATGGGGCAGCCGTTGTAACTATACTGAGACCTTAGAACTTATATCTCAAGGTGGGTGGCGCATTTACGTTCTAGATGTCTATGGGCTCCAGTAACCGCTTAACACCAGGTGGGCTGTGAGCTCGTCCACCCATCTAAGCAATAAAAAAAAAGCGGCACCTGTTAAATTATACCGTTTTAGTAATACATAATGCCTTAATCAATGAATAGGTAATGTGGGTATGTAATAAATAGCATGCGTTACATATTAAAATGGACAATCAAATTAAATATTGATGTCCTGGCCTTGTGTTTTGTTTAATATGTTTCCATTGAACTTTACCAGTCAAAAACTATTGTTTCGGGATCATCGATAAACAAAACGCAAACATAATTGTTTTCATATTATTTTCACAGAAAGTTTACTCATTCCATATTGTTCTGACCGTGTGTCAAATTTGCAGATTACGTAGAGAATGAAACAAAACAGCTTTCCATGGATCCCATGGATAACTTTATTCTCAGTCCAAAACACCTACCAGGGACACATACATACGAAGAGCCTCTAGTAGACTTATGTTTCTCTGAGGAGGCGTTTGAAGGCATCTGTGGGTCGAAATCGCGATCTAGTGAGAAGACCTACCTGGGAATTTATTGGGCTGATGGTATAAGCTAAGTATCACGTCGAACTCTTCGGCGATTTCCCTCGACCAGATACAATAAGATATTAGACATCCGTGGCCTGAATGTCATGTATGATTCAGACTTCCGTAATATAAACTTAAAAAACAAAACAAAAATAAGTGTGTTAACGAATCAACGTCGCGTCATACATTGATGGCTGCGATTGGCTAATGATGACGTCATATCGCACGAACCAATCACAAATCAGGAAAGGCATTAGTGGCACCAATTGTCAAGATTTAAATTTATTACACGAAGAAAAACAGATGGACGGACGTGTCATTTCTATTTTGTAAAATAATTAAAAATAATATAATAAGTATTTGAAGAAGTAAACGCATTTATTCATTTTCTTGGCCACCTCAAGATACCTTTAAGAAATAGACGAAACAAAGTGTAATTGAAATTTGAATTGAATAGTGAACTTTACACCCAACAATGTACAGACCTACGTGTTTGAATCATTACATTTGTAAATATATACTTGGAGACCGATGCCTCTGTGGTAACTCAAAACGTGCTTCCGGCAGTACTGGAGGTTTCCACAAAATTTATATGGAACTAGCTGACCCGGCAGACTTCGTAGTGCCTCAATCGAAAAATAAAAGACCTAAACTTTTGTATAAAAAAAACTTAAAAAAAACAAAAGGAATCCGTCCGACAGGGGACACATCAAAGGAAAAACAAAATTATTTGTATTTATATAATTCCGAGCATTTTCATATTTATTCACCTTTTAAACCTTCTCTGGACTCCCACGAATAATTCAAGACCAAAATTAGCCAAATCGGTTCACCCGTTTTCGAGTTTTAGCGAGACTAATAGCAGTCACTCACATTCGCACGAATACGCAAACCCGCAAGTGTAGGACGACATTTGCAAATGATTAGCAAAGTTTTCGCTGCATTCGTGGTTTTCCAAGCTGTGTCTTTTTTTAACAGACAGAGTGTGAGAGAGACAGTGGTTTTTTAACAGACATCAAAGCGCGCGAACCGCGATCCTTCGCGTAGTCTCCCACACGTTCGTGTGACCAACTGACCAGTTGCGCCCAGGATTGCGAAAGCAACGGACGTTTCGCTATTTTCATAGATCTTGACGTCTACTGTGTAGCGTATCTTCATCAAAAGAAATCCCATAAAAACAGCATGGCTGTTAATGATGTCTGGGAAAGAATTCAAAACTCTTTTTCTCTTCAATGTTCTATTGACGAATTAAAAAGGAGGAGAAATTCGTGAGACATTCGTAAACAAGTGTAGGAGGAAGCGCAAACGGGTTCGCAAATTGAATACCGAACCCATTTGCACAGCCGCTAAGTTTGCGAATGAATGTTTGACGGCCCTTCACATGCGCCATTCGTACATTGTACGAATGTTTGCGCGCATGTGAGTGGCCGGCATAACGAACAGCAATTCATTTTTATATATTATTATATAGATAGATATAAATCAAAAATCAAAATTATTGAAAAACCAACCTTTTGGTTTTATTAAAACTGTTGTCTCTTTTCAGAGTTATATCGCATTGTCAGGAAATCTGTAAATTAATGACAGTTGAGTAAGTTCAGAGGATTCAGAAGACGGTTGTCTATTTTGCATAAGGTGCGGCTGGTGCACGACCCCAATGCTATCTAGCTAACACTGCCTCGACTGACTTGACCTTGACATGTCCTTCTTCAAAAGTGGCTTGTGGAGAGTATTAAGCGGTAGGCAGCGGCTTGGCTCTGCCCCAGGCATTTACTAACCCCGCTCAATGCACAAGTCTGCCCCCGCACGACGGCGGCAGACTTGTGCGTCTCACACGCCCCCCCACCTCCTTCTGCGAGATGGTAACTCTTAGAACACTTCAGGAACACTTTACAATTCGCAATTCACTTCTTCCGTTTCGCTTCAGGTGATCCATTCATTCAGGTGATTAATTTTTTTCAAAGCAACGGCTTTTTATAAGCAATGCCTATTATTGCCTTCGGCTCTACTGGCGATAGTCTACTTCATATCAGTTTAAGAGAAATAAGTAAAATGTTTGTAATTTTCGGCCTGAAGACTAAAACAACCTTTAAATGGTACAATTTGGAACCATATTCCTTAAGATTCAAGGCGATTGCATGCAGCAGAGATGCGAATGTTGCGATGGATGTGTGGAGTAACGAGAATGAATAGAATACGGAATGAATATGTTAGAGGAAGTCTGAAAGTGGCACCTGTGACAGAGAAGCTGAGGAGTGCGCGTTTGGGATGGTATGGACATTTGATGAGACGAAATGAAAATGAGGTTGGTAAGAGAGCGCTAACTATGAATGTGGAAGGATATAGAGGAAGATGTAGACCTAAGAAGAAATGGATGGATTGTGTGAAAGACGATATGGGTAAGAGGGGAGTGAGCGAAGAAATGGTAAGTATATGATAGAAGAGTATGGAAGGAGAAAACATGTTGCGCCGACCCCAGGTGACTGGGAGAAGGGCAGGGGAATGATGAAATGATACCTTAAGATTCAAGGTTTAGGAAAGAACGCTTTGTACTCATTACATTTTAAATATTTTAATTTATTATTGCCCGTGTAGACAGACGAATATACTGTCCACTTAATGGTATTCATCGACGATCACGAACTATAGCAATGTCAAAGGCATAGAGTCAAGGCACTTTTAAATTAGCATTGTGTTATTAGGCTGTTGATCACACATTTTANTTCGACAATATCATTGTATAACCAAGCAAGTAGCTATGACATATTGAAGGGGGACTATTCGACAATATCATTGTATAACCAAGCAAGTAGCTATGACATATTGAAGGGGGACTATTCGACAATATCATTGTATAACCAAGCAAGTAGCTATGACATATTGAAGGGGGACTATTCGACAATATCATTGTATAACCAAGCAAGTAGCTATGACATATTGAAGGGGGACTATTCGACAATATCATTGTATAACCAAGCAAGTAGCTATGACATATTGAAGGGGGACTATTCGACAATATCATTGTATAACCAAGCAAGTAGCTATGACATATTGAAGGGGGACTATTCGACAATATCATTGTATAACCAAGCAAGTAGCTATGACATATTGAAGGGGGACTATTCGACAATATCATTGTATAACCAAGCAAGTAGCTATGACATATTGAAGGGGGACTATTCGACAATATCATTGTATAACCAAGCAAGTAGCTATGACATATTGAAGGGGGACTATTCGACAATATCATTGTATAACCAAGCAAGTAGCTATGACATATTGAAGGGGGACTATTCGACAATATCATTGTATAACCAAGCAAGTAGCTATGACATATTGAAGGGGGACTATTCGACAATATCATTGTATAACCAAGCAAGTAGCTATGACATATTGAAGGGGGACTATTCGACAATATCATTGTATAACCAAGCAAGTAGCTATGACATATTGAAGGGGGACTATTCGACAATATCATTGTATAACCAAGCAAGTAGCTATGACATATTGAAGGGGGACTATTCGACAATATCATTGTATAACCAAGCAAGTAGCTATGACATATTGAAGGGGGACTATTCGACAATATCATTGTATAACCAAAAAACTAAAAGCAGGAATAGCTTATTCGACTAATTCTTTATCCATACGCATTTAATTACTTTTGGCAAAAATCGCAAAAGAATCACGGTCCTTAACCTGTTAATGAACCCTGATTAAAACTACCCATACAGCTTAATTTCATGTTTATTACTTTAATTTTTCCTTACTCGTGGTCTTCGTGCTCCTGGATGACTCATTTTTTTACTGTAAACTAACAATTACCCTAGAAGTTGTTCTTAATTATGTCTACGACTCGCCAGGATCGAATAAAATATTTACTATACACATGTATAAACGGCTTAAGAGATTGTTACGGGAAACGAAAAATTTTAAATATCCAAAATTACTTAAATATGTGTTTATATCGTTTTCGGCCTACAACATCTAATTAACCTTGCTCATTACGTGGGTCAATTAATTCTTCATGACTTTATATAACAATTAAATACAACTTATACGACATAAATAACGCATTTGCAAATCGCGCAGCCTGACCGACGACATTACTATTGGTGGTCAAGTTGGTGGGAGTTGGTTGGTCGTCAAGTGGTGGTGGACAAGTTGAAGGAAGCCCTAATCTCTGGTACGAACGTAAGCTTTTTATTAAATACTAGCTTTGGCCCGCGACTTCGTTCGCGTGGAATAGTTACTTTGGCGTAGCGCTAAATTTTACCCCCGACTTCATTTACGTAGAAAGTGAAAATATTTTTGAATTATAGAATGTTAAAGAGCTATTTAAGGAACAGCAAAATCACGCTTTTTAACCGACTTCAAAAGAGGAGGCTGTCAATTCGACCACCATTTTTTAATCTTACATATATTAGGATAATCGATCACAGAATGCCCCAAATCGGAATTAGGTAGCTTCAAATAAATCCTGATGGTTAACTTGACTGACTTGAATTTTAATTATACCATATTAGCTAATATGTTAGCGTATTTATTATATTATGTATATTATTTATCATGTATGGAATATTTGTAAGTATTTGGCACTTTGTGCGTTTTAGGCTTAGGCCAGTTCATAGAGTTCGATGTTTTCAATGAAACTTCAATTAAGTTTACTCCATTTAAATAACTAAGAAGTTTGTTATATTGTATGATATTTTTTGTTTTTGCCCAAATTTGAAACTTTAAATGGCCCTACTGTGAAATTAGAAAAATGCCGCTTAAACCAAATATATAGCCTTTCCTCGATATTATTTCAAACTTTTGCTTATTCAAACAAGCTGTTACGAATTAATCGTATTGCTTGAGGGAAGCCAGATGAAGTGAGACTGCATTTGGTCGGTTTTTTCCCTACTTATGCTGATTGCCCTGAGAGGCTATTTCAGCTTCACCTTAACGTGTAGGTGAGCTCACGGGGCTCAAACCGGAGTGTTGTTAACACTGGCCCTAGCAAGAGCACTGCTTCGCAGAATCTACCACCGGATCGGAAATGCGACCCACTGAGAAGATCCGGCGAGAAACTCAGTGGGCTGTGTTTGTGGGTTAAATTCGCTCGTCGAGCCCTTCGTTGCAAGCGACGGGTTTGGCGAGGACGGTTACTGGTGCTTGAGGTACCTAAAAGCACCGTTAATGGATTGGGAGGATCCGTAATGAAGTGTAGCAGTGCGTCGTAGAATTTACCATCGGATTGGAAACGCGACCCACTGAAAAATTCTGACGAGTAACAGTGTGGGATGTGACGAGTTACATAGAAACTTCTAATTTATATATTGGGGGGACAGCGCGTACGCAGTCCCCACTACCAAAAATTACGCGTCCGAGTTACCCGCATTAGGGGTAATCGCAAGGGTCAACCGTTCCGCAGTGCAATGGAGCAGCCTCGCCCTGGGGGAACCGCCTACGTGATCACGGTATCCCCTACGCCAGGTAAGTATGAATTCTATACGAAAATATAGGTTTATGTATTTAGCTGTGTTACATCTCGTCAGCGCGATTCAAAAAGTGATGGAAAAAGTTTCGGTGGCATCTAGTGATGTGAATTGGAACTAAGCGGAATTTTTTTGTTCGATCAGACCTGAAGTGCGTGGTTCGCTGATTTGTTAATAGATGGCGCTGTCATCAAAATGAACGTTCATCATGAATATTTGTATGCATGTCGTGGTCTAGGTGAAGGGTAGATAAATACACATAGGGAAACTTAGTAATCGGTATAACGGTAATACCCATAGATTATACACTTAATATATTTGAGAGTAATACCGGTAGAATATATATTTTGTTTAAGCTAAGACAATTTTGATTACCTGCCGCGACAACTACCTACTGCTTCTGCTGTCTCAACTCGGATAGTCTCTCGGTGACCTCATTGTATTCGACCATGACGACCTTGCGTTGTGATATAGCATCCTTCAATTCCTTATCCTATTAAGATACGATACAGATTCAATAAAACCACCAAAAGTTTATTTTTATTTTTATTGCCTTGATGCGTGGACGAGCTCACAGTCCACCTGTTGTTAAGTGGTTACCGGAGCCCATAGACATCTACAACGTAAGTGCGCCACCCACCTTGAGACACGAGTTCTAAGGTCTCAGTATAGTTACAACGGCTGCCCCACCCTTCAAGCATTACTGCTTCACGGCAGAAATAGGCGGGGTGGTGGTATCTACCCGCGAGGACTCCGAAGAGGCTCTACCACCAGTAAAACTCGTATAGATTATAACTGTAAAGCACGAATGTTAAGCGCTGCTTGTAAATATCGCAGCGTGAGTGTCGTCGCCAATCTTGAGGACTTAGTATAACGGCTGCCCCACACTTCAAGCTAGTGTTCATGACAGTTCGCACTCTAATAACAAATTAAGCTTTTTAGATTATTTTTAATACGCTTTTATTAGCTTCAGACATATGTATGTTTGTAACGGAATCTTTGAACATGATTTTGACCCCCTTCAAAACGTCGGATTAACTCGAAATTAGGTATACTTATTAAGGACCGATGACAATACAATCTCTAAATATCCTGAAAAGCACCCCACGCTTTTTTACAATAAAATAATTTTTTCTTACACTATTTTTAATTCAAATTTATTAAAAATTGTTTTCTCTGTTTTACTGGTGGTAGAACCTCTTGTGAGTCCGCGCGTGTAGGTACCACCACCCTGCCTTTTTCTGCCGTGAAGCAGTAATGCGTTTCGGTTTGAAGGGTGGCAGCCGTTGTAACTATACTGAGACCTTAGAACTTATCTCAAGGTGGGTGGCGCATTTACGTTGTAGATGTCTATGGGCTCCAGTAACCACTTAACACCAGGTGGGCTGTGAGCTCGTCCACCCATCTAAGCAATAAATTAATAGTTGGATTTTCTATAAAAGCGTATTTTTGAAGTGAAACTTCTTTAAGCGCATGAGGGTAAAGTTTTTACAGAACGTCACGCAGGTATGCAACGGAAGTGACATCAAACTACTGTTGAAATTAAGTGCTTGTCAAATGTCAGTAGTAGTAGTTGTTGTATTTTTCCAACTGGAAAGGCAAATGTATCATACCATACAGCCTAATATTTTATAATTTTTTGTGAAAAATGTTAATAGGAATTGAAATGAAATGAAAAGAATTTGGAACATTAATCAAATAGCATGAAATTAAATTAGTCAATTCAATTGGCAAAATATTAGTCATTTACAATTTAGAAATCTAAACATAATGTGACTGTCAACACTGAGGTTTGAGATTGACATTCGACACACTTTTGGCGGGAACATATCTTCCTTTTTCCCTTCCTCTAAGTCTCGGAAATCTAAAGTTTTAGATTTGTATAAATATAAGCAAGACTTATAAATTAGTTCGCCAAAAAAGTTTCACTTCTGACATGTGTACTTCGTACGCACGCACTTTTTTGTTTTTGTTTTTTTAAACTATTATTTATTTTGAGACAAGTAGTGCGCGCTTAACGCTTGATCTTGCGGATTGAAGACTACAGAAATGAGGCTCAAAGAATCAGCCTACAGAAGTGTTCGTGTCTGGGTCCTTACCGCTGTGTCTTGGGAGTTTTCTGAAAGTCTTCATATTTGTAGTGCCTTAATGACATCGATTCCAACCAGTTCCGCTTTTGATTTTACATAACATTTTCTATTTATTTCTTGTTTATTGCAAGGAACGTTTTAGTTAAACGTTTTAGTGAACGAGCTGACAACCCGCCTGCTGTTAACTGGTTATCCGCCCCAATTAACGGTGAAGGAATAGCATAGATTTTATATACTTTTTTAAAGTACCAAGTCTAAAATATAGTTATTTTTTGACGTCATTGCCGTTAGTTGAAACGTCTGACATCTTCTCCATATTAGTCTTCTAGTCTCATTAATTTTTTCTTCTCTTTCAGACCGCAATCATGTCTCCAAACATAGCGACCATTGTACCTTCACAAGAAAATGAAAATGAGTACGAAAAGCTTGTACCTCCTCAGGCATCGGAGAGAAAATACGAAATTATCTACTTTAATATCTTCACGTTTACTTTTGCACACTTATCTGCGCTGTACGGCGTGTACTTGTGCTTTACCAGCGCGAAACGGGAGAGCTTAATATTAGGCGAGTAGTATTTTTTTTTTTTTTTATTGCTTAGATGGGTGGACGAGCTCACAGCCCACCTGGTGTTAAGTGGTTACTGGAGCCCATATACATCCACTACGTAAATGCGCCACCCACCTTGAGATACAAGTTCTAAGGTCTCAAGTATAGTTACAACGGCTGCCCCACCCTTCAAACCGAAACGCATTACTGCTTCACGGCAGAAATAGGCAGGGTGGTGGTACCCACCCGCGCGGACTCACAAGAGGTCCTACCACCAGTAATTACGCAAATTATAATTTTGCGGGTTTCATTTTTATTACACGATGCTATTCCTTCACCGTGGAAGTCAATCGTGAACATTTGTGGAGTACGTATTTCATTAGAAAAATTGGTACCCGCCTGCGGGATTCGAACACCGGTGCATCGCTTCAACACGAATTCACCGGACGTCTTATCCGTTAGGCCACGACGACTACAAAACATACGTCTAACGATCCAAATAGCGCAAAGTATTGACGAGTAATCTGCTCAAGTCATATCATCATCATCCTAATTATTTGTGGCCCGAAACATTAAGACCTTTACCATGTTATGTCATACTGTAATGCGGAATTTACATTACGAAATTAGTGTAATGCATGTTGAACTCAGTTTCACGAAAGTAGCTTCGATATATGCGAAAGTAATTTCGTTAAAAAATTAGTGTCGCGAAATCCACAGTATCGCAGTAACCATGGCGCCTTCAGCATCAAAGCTATATTTTGCTATATTCAATGTATGTAGCTAAAGAAATGCTTATATACCTATAAACTTAAAAAAAGACTATCAAGAAAAAAAAGACGTTGGTAGATTCGAGGATGGTCAACAAGAAGGCATTTAGGTGCAATGAAGTTAGTCTCTGAGTTAGTAGATGAAGATCCTGAGACTCCTGAGAGCTAAACTATTTTCGAATGAGTGAAGATAATTTTGATTTTTACTGTAAGTGTTTCAGGATCCAGAGATACTGTTGTCGGTGATTCATTAATGAATTCTACATTTTTATCTGTACTCCATCGTGGGTTTGCCATTTTCTACGCTTGAAGCGCGCGCGAGTTAAAGATACACACGTCCCGTCCGCAGCACACCTTTCGGGACATTAGTTTCACGTCGCGTCTACACTTTTTTTTTTTTTTTTTTTTTTTTTTTACACAGGCCAACCACCGGCTTACGATGACGATGACAAGGCAGAGTTGCTGGCCGATGCACTGCAAGAGCAGTGCACCACCAGCACTCAACACGCGGACCCCGAACACACCGAGTTCGTCGACAGGGAGGTCGAGCGCAGAGCTTCCCTGCCGCCCTCGGACGCGTTACCCCCCATTACCACTTCCGAGGTCAAGGAGGCGATCGATAGCCTACAACCACGGAAAGCTCCCGGCTCCGACGGCATCCGCAACCGCGCGCTTAAACTGTTACCAGCCCAACTGATAACGATGTTGGCCACCATATTAAATGCTGCTATGACGAACTGCATCTTTCCCGCGGCGTGGAAAGAAGCGGACGTTATCGGCATACACAAGCCGGGCAAACCGAAGAACGAAACCGCGAGTTACCGCCCCATCAGTCTCCTCCCGGCGATAGGCAAACTATACGAACGGCTCCTTCGTAAACGCCTCTGGGACTTCGTATCCGCGAATAAAATTCTTATAGACGAGCAGTTTGGATTCCGCGCCAGACACTCGTGCGTCCATCAAGTGCACCGCCTCACGGAGCACATCTTACTAGGGCTGAACAGGCGGAAACCCATTCCGACAGGAGCCCTGTTCTTCGACGTCGAAGAAGGCGTTCGACAAAGTCTGGCACAACGGTTTGATTTCAAACTGTATAACATGGGAGTGCCGAGACAGTCTCGTGCTCATCATACGAGACTCTTGTCGAACCGTTTTTCCGATATAGAGTCGAGGGAACCGCGTTCCTCGGCCCCGACCTCACTCACATCGGAGTCCCGCAAGGCTCGTCCCTCCCCCGTTCACTATTTCAGTTTTGTAATCAACGATATTCCCCGGTCTCCGGAGACCCATTCTGCCTTTCGCCGACTGACACGCGCATCTACTACTCGTAGTAGAAGAAGGCTGCTATCGCGCAACTTCAGACCGCAGCCTAGCCCATGGACAGTGGTTCCGAAAGTGGCGCATACGACATTAACCCCACGAAAAAGTCACTAGCGGTGCTCTTTCAAAGGGGAATCGCCCTCCACACGCTGAGCTTCCCCTCCGATTAGGAGGGCGTCAATAACCCGCCCCCGCCGTTACTGCCAATCTAGTCACATCCATACCGTGGGCCGGAAGGTCAAGATACTTGGCGTACCCCTCGATGCATAGGATGACATTCCGCCCCCATCATAAATCAGGTACGTCGACCGTGCCGCCTTCATTCTAGGACGTCTCTACCCGATGATATGTAGGCGAAGTAAAATGTCCCTTAGAAATAAGGTGACACTCTACAAAACTTGCATACGCCCCGTCATGACCTATGCAAGTGTAGTGTTCGCTCACGCGGCCCGCATACACTTAAAATCCTTTCAAATTATTCAATCCCGTTTTTGCAGGATAGCCGTCGGAGCCCCGTGGTTCGTCAGGAACGTCGACCTCCATGACGACCTGGACTTAGAGTCCATCAGTAAGTATCTTCAGTCGGCGTCCATGCGCCACTTCGATAAAGCGGCACGACACGAGAACCCTCTCATCGTGGCCGCCGGTAACTACATTCCCGATCCTGCGGACAGAATGGAAAGCAGTCGACGTCGCCCTAAACACGTCATCTCGGATCCTCCTGATCCACTAACGGTGCTTTTAGGTACTTCAAGCACCGGTCACCGTTCTCGTCGAACCCGTCGCTTGCGACGAAGGGCTCGACGAGTAAATTAACTCTCAGACACAGCCCACTGAGTTTCTCGCCGGATCTTCTCAGTGGGTCGCGTTTCCGATCCGGTGGTAGATTCTGCGAAGCACGACTCTTGCTAGGGTTCGTGTTACAACATCGTCAGGTTTGAGCCCCGTGAGCTACCTACTAAAGTTAAGGCTACGTGAAATAGCCGCTAGGGCTATCAGCTTAGGTAGC